>JAFMOC010000385.1:195000-258714 GCA_019802505.1 Corydoras sp. C115 | reverse complement strand
GCAGTTGCCTTTATGTTTAAAAATGCTTTCAATTACGAAGTTAAAGCTAAGAAAGCAATTTTATTGTTTTATTTAATTGTTTATCTTTATTTTTATGTGTTTATTCCAATATGTTCTTTGCAACTTTATATTTTATAGAAGCCTGCTTTAGATAAGTTTAAGAAGTTAATTTTTTTTATATTTTATTATTATTATTATTTATTGATTCCTCTATATTCTTTTCAAGTTTGCAAGATGTTTTTAATACCTAAAAGACTTATAAGTAATAAGTAATTAATACAAAAAACAGTGTTTGTTCTTAAAATGGTTCTGGTCCTTACAAAAAATGAAAACGGGAGATGTGTGTAATGATGGTCCTTGGATTTACTCTATACCTAAAAATGACGTCACTGTCCCC
The DNA here is from genome assembly GCA_019802505.1 of Corydoras sp. C115. Lineage (NCBI taxonomy): Eukaryota > Metazoa > Chordata > Actinopteri > Siluriformes > Callichthyidae > Corydoras > Corydoras sp. C115. The sequence goes on along the minus strand of JAFMOC010000385.1, from coordinate 258,317 downwards.
ACAAGTGACCACCAGTTCAGGTCAGATTTCATTATGGTGAGATTTTTGAAATTTAAAGTGATATTATGATTCAGGAGTGCATTGTGATGCAGCATGATTTTTTGCAAGTCTGTAGGACCTTGGGAAAGCATGGACCCCACAATGTAGCAATTCCACCAGGTGACCCTCACAACGCACGAAAACAAGTATAGGTGTGTGTGTGTGTGTGTGTGTGTGTGTGTGTGTGTGTGTGTGTGTGTGTGTGTGTACAAACTATGGCTGTGAGGCACATGGGCGGTCTGATAATGTCTTCAATCATCTTCCCTGCCTGACCCGTCAGACGGCGTTCAATCCCTCTGCCCTTGAGCCAACTTTGGAAGTATATGTGAGCGCAAATATTGACAAACAAATAAATTGAGTGTGTGTGTGTGTGTGTGTGTGTGTGAGTGTGAGTGTGTGTGTGTGTGCGCGAGTGTGTGTGTGAGTGTGTGTGTGTGCGCGCCCTTGAAAGGTGACTCAGTGTTCTTGTGTTATTTTTATTTTCTACGTTCTCCAAAAATCCCCCCCCTCACATCCTGGTTCCCAAAAACAGAGAGAGTGCATCTGCTCTGTCATTAAGATGTTCATTAGTGATAAACGCACGTCCTCCGTCAGCCTGACGTCCAAGGTTACCGCGCTGAAGACGTCCTCTGAACTTAACCAGAGCCCTCGGTTAACATGACGCCACGCCAAACGCATCCACCTGCTCTCACATTTACATTCAGATCTGTTCCGTGTGCTAATGCATATCACACCGGAATGTTCCACGCCACGCAGGGCGGAGCACCCCGCTCAAATCTACTGCCTCTCTCTCTCTCTCTCGCTCAATCATTGGTGTCTGCACTTCAGAAGAAGAGGTAGCACATTATGGCGTTAGCGCTCACGCTGGGCCCATTAGCCTATCAGGATGCATTTGCATATGAATGCGGCCCTTCTCGCGGCTCTCCACCGTGTGGGCAGCGGAGGCGGCGTGATGGAAGGTCTGGGCTGACGGCGCTGAACTCTCGCTTTGTCTCTCGCGCCGTTTGAAAGCCGAGTGGAGGGTTCTGCATCGGGCTGAGTGCTTCGGGACGTCATCCACGTCTCAGATCTCGGGTTCATCGGTCAGCGTGCTGTGTGCTGATTGGTCGCAGGTAAAAGGAAACATCCCTCTAATCGCTTACAGTAACTGAAGGCCTGGATAAGTGGAGGAATTATCTCTTTATTGGGAGAACATGCTATCCTGACCCTTTAGGCGCTCTTTCGTTCTCCACTTCCAAATCCAGAACCCTTATCCTTGTCTTAAAGGTTCCATGTGAACTGGAACCACTTCAGCGCCGGTACCTCACCGAGTACCACTACAAAAGCAATGAGTGATGCTTGGGGAGGGAGGGGGGTCTGAATCGAGGACAATAGATGGTAATTAAAGGTAATTAACACACCTGCAGTTCTGCTAATGATCCGTGTGCTTATTATACAAGCCGGGGTGAGACATGCAGCGTGGAGACGTCACAGCGGACGGGGCGTGGCAGGACAGCACGGAGCCGTTCCAAATCCGGAACCATATCACCCTGTTCTCCCACAAAGCACCAAGATCTAATTACAAACCAGCCCACCTTTAATGACGGGGTTCAAACCCTCAACGTTCTGCTCCAGGTCAGAACCTTTACCTCCGCACGGTCCCGGAGCTTCACTGATCACATTCACATGGAACTTTCAATGAAAGTAAATAAACGGCGTGTGGTAGCTCGGTGGTCGATCTGAAGTGCTCATTGTTCCGGGGATGCGGACCCTGAACTGCAACTACAATCACCGTCGGGATCATTCTACGTCTACATGTATCTGCAGAACGGTGTGTGTTACCTCCTCCAGGTTCATCTCATCTGGACTCTCCCACAGTTTCAGGAACTTTCCTGCACGTTGTTTCTTCAGAGGAACCACCACGATGTAGAATCCCCTAAAAGACAAAAGTCCTCAGTCAATGTCACGCTGATTCAGCAAAAAGCTTCTCTCTTAAAGAAGGTGCAGCTTGGCCACGTCAGAACCAAGAGCAGCGAATCCCAACAAACGTCATCAAGAACCCGCCGCTAGAACTGCCCGCTGCCTGGCACGGATGAGAGAGGCTTCCCCGAACACAGGACAAAGACGGAGGCCATGCCAGAGTGAGGGGGAGTGGACTGGATGCAACAGCGCTGGCGTTAGCCAGGAGGGCAGAGTGATGCAGCGAGCAAAGCTAATAGCTGACTAATTAGCTTAAGCTCTGGCAGAGGAAAGAACAGAATGCAGGGTTTAAAGAACCACAGAGGATGGGGTGGAGAACAAACAGAGAGACAACCACGAGTGCAGAACATCCACCCCTCAAGGAGACATTCGGTTTATATTCCGAGAATCAAATGATGGAACCAAGGAACCTCCACAGACCACTGAGAGCTTATCCCTTTAACTTGGTTGACCTTCACGGTCCCAACGTTCTGCCTTTAGAACTCACCTGACTTTTTCTGTGGTGTGCACCGTGGGCAGCTCCACCGTCACCATGCCATCAGAATTGGTTTTGCTGATCAGGTAGGGTTTGGTGCGCAGGATGTCGGGGGCCGTCATGGTGGAGACGCGATGCTGGAGGCCACCGGCGCTGTTCCCACGGTTGGTCAGAAGAAATGAGTACTGGGTCTCCGGCTGCAGATTGGTGATCAACCTTTGGGTCAGCTTCCCATCCACCTCCACACTCTGTCCATTATCATAGAGGATCTGAAGATCAGACAGTCAGGTTCACATCCCATTAAAACATGGAAACCAGTTACCAGGACAGCAGGGGTGAGGACCTGTGAGGTAGGTATAACGGAGATGTCCTTACGGTGAAAGGTTGGGCGGGGTTGTAGTTATCTGGAATCTCCCAGGTCAGCAGCACTGAGGTCTTCATGGCAGCTTTCACGTGAAAGTTTTTTGCAAACACTGCTAAAAGAAAGGTGGAGTAGATCATTTAGAAAAACAACAGATGAACAGAGTTCCTTCTCCTTCTCCACGCCTATCAGAGGAGAAGCTCAACCCTGGGCCTTACCTCCTGCACCACTTCCTCCCTCTAAACGACCAGCCCAGTACTGTGAGCTTACCTTAGACTCAGCAGCACCCTCTGTCTGACAGATCTCTAAACCTACTGATGATGACCCTATGAGAGCGATTCTTATACACAGTATGACATGGACGAGCGGACACTCCTGACGTTCCTCCAGAATCCAGAAGCAGTATAGTAAGAGTGAGCAGAAGCTTGGTTGAATCGGAGGTTGCTTTAGGGGGGGAGCATGGGGCTTCCTACCTTGGTCCAGTGGTTGAGTTCTGAACTGGATGCTTGGGCTATAGGGCCCCGGACCCTTGTTGGTGAAGGCACACATTTTGATATCGTACGTTGTGTCGGCCCTCAGGCCGTCCAGGACCACGGTGGACTCCGGCGCCGTGATGAAGAGCTCAGAGGGACTGCGGGGGCTGTTGATGTCTTTGTACTGGAGGGCGTATTTGATTATAATGCCGTTACGCTCGGCCAGAAGCACGGGCTGCCAGGTGACCTGGATGGTGGTAGTGGTGGCACTTTCGGCCACGATGCTTTGTGGGAAACCAGAGGGCGTGTCCTCGGGAGTACTGATCTCCTTAACTGTTTCCTCTCCAAAGCCCACCTTGTTGCGAGCTGAGAGGCGGAACGTGTAGGACGCCCCCTTGTGAATCTCTTTGGTGGTGTAGTGGTTCTCCCTCTCGGGGAACTCTATGACGGTCAGCGGCTCGATGTCTTTGCGTCCGAAGCGGAGACGGTAGCCCTGCAGGGGCCCGTGTGTGTTAGCGGGAGGATGCCACTGCAGCAGAGCGGTCCCCATGTTGGTGGGACTGACCATCAACCGGGGCTTTTCTGGAACTGACAAGAACCACAAGAAGAGGACGTGGTTGAATGTAAGATTCATAGAACGCACGCAGATTAATAAACCTTTAAAGTTTCAGGTATCAGTTCATCAACTCTCTGAACTTTGGGAATAAACAGAAACTGAAACCTGTTGAAACTAATCAGATCATTTCAGACTGTTCACCGTCGCACCGGCATCCGGTTCCTGACTTCAGAAAGAACCGCGAGTGGCGCTGACGGAACCGTGACAGAACCACGATGGAACCACAACGGAACCACGATGGAACCGTGACAGAACCGTGACAGAAACGACGAGGGAACGTTAAACGGTGTGTGAGTGTATACTGTAAATAACGATTTTATAAATCACGTCTAAACGCCTTTATTTGTTATTATTTGTTTACAGTTTTTCCGTACTATTACCCCCCCCCCCCCCCCCCGTTTTCCTAACTGCTGCGAGTATGAATAAGTGAGGAGAATTTGAACTGCTGTCATAATTGAAGAGGTAATTACTGCTATTCCCTCTTTATGGCTGTACAGAGAGCACTTTCAGCACGATTACTAGCAGGCAGCAATTTCATAGTACGATGGCCTGTTGATTTTTTCCGGGAAACCATTTAACGCAGCAACAGGGGGGCTCATTTGTCATGGCAGACTCCTACCTGCACCCATGGTGGTGACGAGTTTGGGTTTACTGCGAGCTCCATCGCCTTTTGTGGTGTAGGCAGCCACAGTGACTGAATACGTCGTTTCTGCTTGCAGATCTGCCAGGATCATTTCCTGTAGGTCACAAAATAAAGGGTTAAATTACTCGAGAGAAACTAATTGGTCTAAAAGCCGGGAGTCTGGCGTCGCAGACTGCACAGAAAATAATTACTTAATGCTACTAAACTTTTTTTGCGATGCTGTTAGAAAACTTTGGAAGCTTTCCACTCGATTCGCAGGCCTCATAACAGGATTACACTGCGCAGAGGTGGCGCCATGCTAACCCCGTATAACTGCTCACGATGGAAATACCCCCTGTCTAACACCTACCCCCCGTACAGAGGTACCCCTCGGTTCTGCCAAAGTCAGAGAGGAAGCGATTTATCTAATATCTCCAAAAGACATTATTCCTTTAAGGGATGCAAAGTACGACAGAACACAGCTTTTATATAACAGCATTACTGCGACCCCGACCCCCGACCCCCCCGGCCCCGGCCCCGATCTGACTGAATATAAAGATATGAAGGTAGATTCTAAAAATACTCACATATTCAGTGGAGTCATCGTACTCCCACTGCTCACGAAGGTTTATAAGAGATAAAGAAAAAGAAAGGTTCAGTTATAAAACCACCAAAAATCAATCCGATTAAACCAATAAATAACATTTAATATTCTATAATAAAGACTAGACAAGGTTTTAATGAGAGAGAGTTTACAGTTTTATAAAACAACAGACTTTCCAAGGTACTAGAGTGTGGTTCGAGTGAGGAGAACGCTCAGGAACACGTCGACCGATTTCTTTCTTTCTGATAACCCTGACCCTCGTCCTGCGAAAGCGTATCGATAGCTCGAACACTGGGAGAAGAAAGCCGGACAAAAACGGTGGAATAAAAAAATTGGATAATAGTAATAGCCATAAAGTAAACTGTATTCCTCCAGGGACGTCCATGTTCCCGGCACAGCTCCCGTTTTCGGGTCTAAGTGGTCTGTGCATCACGGTCGACGCAGAAGCTTAGGACCGGTTCGGTAGGCACCCTTTTGTTTTTGATTTCCTTTATTTATTTTATTTTAGGGTTCGAGTTGTGTCTAGTGTAAGCAATGTTGCTCCTGTGCAGAAGTAAGAACAGCGCCCCCTGCTGTATGTTTCGGTTTGTAGGGTCATGTGTACGTCGGTCTCATCTGCACGTGATTTGAGATAATTGATATCATTTCGTTATATTAGTTTGTTCTTGTAAAACTAATTTTGAATCGGAACGCCGAACCTGAAGGCTGTCAGTAATATGCACGATGCTCAAGTCCTGCCTCATTTGCCGCCGTGTGAGTGACAGCTGTGCTCACAGTTTGAGGGGGTATCACATGACAGACGGGAGGGCGGGGCTGATGTAGCAGGTGTAGGTGCGTGCTCACCTGTGCATCATCGATCAGGATGTCCTTGATGGCAGAGTGGCCCACTGGTTCCCCATTAAGCATCTTGACATAATGCACCTGGTAGCCGCGTATTTGCCCGTGATGTCTGTTGGGTACGGGTGAGCGCCAGAGCACTTTAACGGACGAGGAGTTGACAGCCTCCACCTCGACTTTACGAGGTGGACCACTGGGAACTGAAGGAATCATGGGATAAAAAAACAAAAAAGGGTTAACGTTATAGCAGACCCCTCCACCCTGCCAGGACAACTCCACAAAGTGGTGGAGCGGATAAAAATCCACTGAAGGGGTGCACACTGTTAACATGATACGGATATTTCAACAATGGCAGGAAAAACAAAAAACAACCCCCAAAAACAGGTCACCTCAGCGACCGCTTATTTATTCATTCATTTATTCATTCAAGACATTAAAAATGAGTTTTCGTGAATTCAAGATATGGAATAAAAAATGAAAAATAAGCCAAAGCAGGTTCTTCAAAAGGTTTGAAGTACCCAGAAACAGTTTGGCTGGGATGTGTAAAAAAAAAGAGAAAAAACATGTCTTAATGGCCACTGGAGAGAAAAACTCCTCTTAGTCTGCGCTTCCCACTGTCCAACTTTATTAGTTTATTACCAGCAACTTTAAAAATGTCATTACATAAAAAAAATACAAGATGCTGATCAAAAATGTAAAAACAGACAGCTGGGACATTAAGGCCTGGGGTTCTTGGAAAGAAAGTGCCATGTAATTGTTGAAATCTTAAACAAAATGAGCAAAAATACAAGAAGTGCAGTTAAAATGTCAGTTCTGCAAAAAGGGCGTGAGGCAGGTTCCGTGTTAGTGTGTTAAAAAATCAACCACCCAACTGAAAAGCTCAGTGAAGCGGTGAGGAGTGGAGTTTAGAGGAAGTTTGTAGGAAAAAAAGCCCAAAGCAAGATTGTGGGGCAGGTTAGCAAAGGAGCAGAGCATTGTGGGAGAACATACCGTCCTCCTCTGTACGGACGAGCTGAGGCAGGCTTTCGGGTCCTGCTCCGACGTCTGTGTGCGCCGCCACAGTGACCCGGTATTCCGTCCATTTCTCCAAGTTTTCCAGGAGGAAGCGTGACTTTTCGGGAGGGATCTCCGAGACGTGCTGCAGGGAGGACTCGTCCCCCTCTGTCGCAGCGTACTGAATGGTGTATTTGGTAATGATCCCGTTCTGATGGTCCGTAGGTGGTGGCTTCCAACTTACCAGAACACTGGTGGAACTGTGACTAGAACATGTGACATCCTGAGGAGCAGCTGACGGATCTGCTGAGTGAATCCGGTTGGGGGTTTGGGTCGAGTTTGAATCGATTGGGGCGGTTCCGGGTCACGGGGGGTTTGAGGTAGCAGTTTCGTTTTGAGTTTTGGTTTGGGGTGGAAATGGATGCGGTGGTGGTGGTGGTGGTGGTGGGGTGATGAGGGTGATGAGGGTGCAGAAAACAAACATAAAAGAAAAAGGGGAACAAAATAAGGAACCAAAATGAGGATGAATCACAAAATTAAAGTTTAAGAAATGGTATCCAGTGTAAAATAAAAACATGTAGGTAAAACTCAGACGTCCCGATGGACCTGAACAGACAGACTGACGGACACAGAGGATGTATGAGTGGAAAACACAGATACACAAAACACTACCTTCAAAATCAGACTCTACAGAACGGCTGCATCCACACTGACACCAAAACCCATCTCCATTCAGAACCTCAGATCAATAAGAACCCGTCAGGTCCGAACCCTGACACACGGAGATGAACGTCCTCTACACTCTGCACCAGCACGCTCAGGGATCAACACTCACCTGCTGCTGGTTGCTTAGTTACAGAAATGATAACAATTAAGAAACGAAACGGGGACGCATCTCTGACATCACATCCGGCTGAGAGTGGAGTGTTCTTTCATTGGTCATTAAAGTTCTAATGATCTAAATCATTTGAACCCAGTGCCGGTGAGCTCGGGACTCTGCTGCATGTGTGTTTAAATCACACGCGATCCACAGAGAAAGAACCCACCCTGAACTATGAACTACAACATCAGCTCATTCAGCAAAGCGACCCACAGCAAGCCAAACATGATGGCTGGGGTCAGCGAGGGCCGTCCTAAGGGCCCACAGAGGTAACCTCAGCGGACCTGCAATTAGAACTCAAAACCTTCAGAACCCTCACGTGAGTAGAACGTAGTCAAGAAAAACCCTCGATTAAATTGACCTGAAGATCCAAAAATTCATTATTTTAGCAGCTGTGGACATCAGGGAAGAACCTACCAAAGGTATTAGTGTGGATGTAGCCTTAAATTCTAAATCTGAATATAAAGAAACTATAAATAAAAGAGAGAATTAAACTGAACTAAACTGGATCTGAACGTCTGTCTACGCTCCTCAAGCTGTTACCATCAATCCAAAAAAAGTCAAGGTTGCCGTGAAGCTGAACTGAACGCCGCTCGGCTCACCAACCTTTCCGGAGCCTGTTGGTTTGAGGTAAAAGCCTGATGAGTCTGAGAAACACAGGAATGAAGTTTAAAGCCTGGACTGAGACATGCAGACGGACTGAGTCTTACTCTGCAGAGAGCAGCTCATCGAGCTTCCTGCCAACGTCTGAGAGACCGGGCTGCTGGACTGATACTCACCTGATCTACAACCTCATTACTTCTTCAAAAGACCTCACATTAGTTCTAATTGCCTTGCTGATAGGCAGGGAGTGTAAAATTAGGAGAAACCCGGGTTTGTCTTTTCATGTGCGCTGCGTTTGCTCTTCAAAAAAGCTGAGCTTTAATTTGGGAAAAAGAAATGTGATAAAAGTGCCAATCATCTGGGTTCAAAGAGCAGCGTGATAAATAATATGAGGTCTTTTATTTTAACTGTTCAGAGTTGCATTTGAGCTTCTCACAGTTTCAGCTCCATTCTCAAATCAGAAAGACTTTGTCAAAAGCGCAAATGCAAAACAAGGGACAGAGAACCGAGGCTGAAAACAGCATCAAAAGACAAGGCACGGCCGAGAGGACCTGCGATGTTCAACGCCATCGCAAACCCAGAGCCCAGCGCTCTGCTCTACAATTAGACTCTTCAGGGACTGAACCAGGTGACCTTGTCGATTGGCCAATTTCAGCGAACAATTCCCGTGCATGTTCTTCTTCTGGCAATTCAACTTGGAATAGGTTTGGGGTCTGGGATCTTCTGAACCGTTCCATTTCACAAAGCCTTCTGCAAGTTTGAAAAGGTTTTAATGGGAGGCGATTTTGGAAGGCATCTGTGTGCAGATGGCTCTGAGAAGATGGAAAGCTCGGTTTTTTAGGGGATGGGGGGCATGAGACGGTGAGACGGGGTGGAAGAGGACCTACGTGTCTGCGGTGTTTCTGCTGAGATCTCGTTGGTGTAGGCGCCGACGCCGTGCCTGCTCCGTGCTGCCAGCTGGAAGGTGTAGGTGGTGAAGGGTCTTAGGTCCTTCAGGAGGAAGGTGGTGGTGGGCTCAAAGCTCATACGTTTCTGCAGGAAGAAAAATATCTTACAGCACTTATAAAACCAGCGTTCCTCCAGGAGCCATTCAGGATCACAGAGGGGTGGAGCGTCTCCGAGAAACAGACCGACAGAAATAGAAGGTTTTACAGAATGTCATAATAAAAAGTGAGAGACGATGTCAAAATAACAGCGCACCTCCTCCTTCTCGTCTTTTCTCTTGTACAGCAGCTCGTAGCCGGTGATTTGGCTGTCCTGTCCCGTCTGTGGAGGAGCCACCCACGAGAGCAGGACACTCGTCTCTGATTTGGCTTCGGCTTTGAAGTCAGTGGGCTGAGATGGAACTGTGGGTCGGGCAGAACAGAGTGGACCTTCAGAATAATTACACAATGATGAAAACAGACAGAACACCAACACCAGGATTCAACATGAGGAACATCTCAGCTTCATCCTCAGCGTTATGGTTCCTGTAGAGCAGAATACCTCAAATAACGTTCCAATCGGGAGCACTGCGTTCTGATTGGTCCATCAACACATTTCTCTACTTTCACAACACTGAAGGAACAGGTCAGTTTACCTCCAGTCTTGGCGATGATCTGCAGGTCGGAGGACAGAGGCCCGTCCCCCACGGACGTGTACGCCAAAACCTTGATGTAATAGGTCTTGTTGGGGGTCAGGCTTTGGATGGTGAGAAAGTTAGCGTTGCGGACGATCTGCTTGTCCCACTGATTGACCTGCTGACCGGGATCCGTGGTGTAGTAGACCCTGTAGCCCATGATTTGGCCGTTGGCCTCCTCGGGTTCCTCCCAGTGGATGATTGCGGTGGTGGCGCTCAGCATGCGTCCTCTAACCTGGCGCGGCGCAGTGCTAGGTGCCTGCTCGGCGGTTTTAGCCTCGATAGCGTCGCTAGCTGGCCCGCGGCCGATGTTGTTCACTGCAACCACACGGAATTCGTAATCGGAATATGGACTCAAGCCTCCGACGCTGTAGCGCGTGGTGGCGACGCCGTCGATCTCTTTGTACGAGTCCTCTGAGTATTTGGACTTGTGCTGGATGATGTAATAGGAAACCGGTTCTGGGTTTCCAGAGTCCCATGTGAGCGTGATGCTGGTGGCGGTCCGCTCCGTTACCATGGGCACCCCCGGTGGCTTGGGCAACGCTGGAATACAGACAGCATAATGGAATAATGACATCTGCAGACGGAACGGCGGGAACTTAAACATTTAACATGAGCGCAGGGGCTCCCCTCTGTGGGTCAGTTTACGGGTTAAAGAGGGTTAACTGACCCACAGTAAACAAGGAGACATTATTATTGATCCATCACGCCCTCATAAAACCCCTGACCTGCCCTGAGACACACGGCGAGGGCAAACAGTACAAGGTCAGAGGATTTATGTCCCTCATATATCAGAGACGGGTCTGTTCTGTAATCTATAATCATTGTACGTAGAGTTCTATATCTGAGGGATCACGACAGAGCGCTGGTTTAAGTCCCAGTTCACAGAAATCAATAATAAAAGGCAGATATCGGACGTGGTTACCACTTCATTAACATCGGGAACGTTCAAGCTTTTAAACAGACTTGGGTCTGATGCTTTACCCTTGTATTTTAAAAGACAAATCTGTTTTAGCCTGAAAGCATGAAAGCTGGTTTAATTAAAATAATAATGATTTATAATTACACTGAAATTGGGGGAAAAAGACAGCCCTCAGCTGCTGTCTGCAGGCGGGACAGGTTGCACAGTGACACAGTTATTAGCATTCATGAACCATGTCGATTCTCCCAGAGCAATGCTAGCTGAAGGTTACCCTTCGCCCTAGACAAACACGAGCGGTGCACTGGAACTGTTTCAACTAATGTAATACAGAAAGGCAGCCCGAAGCCCTGCAGAGCGGCTGGATAAAGCAGTGCTGACGAGGTCTCTCCTGCAGCCGCGCGCCGTATCCGCTTTGTCTGAGCAACGCTGAAAAATCAGGAAGAAAAGACCAACCATGACGCTCCTCACGCTCATTAGTCCAAACCCAGGGGCAGCTTTTAATCAGCCCAGCCTTTCAATGCGTCGCTTCACGGCAGAAAAATAAAAAGGTTGAGGCTCAGAGTGGAGGACACGGGGACCACATTCACACTCATCAGGCGTTTCAGGATTTAACAGAACGGACGCTTGTCCTTTTAAGTCAGGGGTCTACTGAGAACATCTCCAGAAAATACTGCACAGTTCTAACATCTAAGCTGATTAGAGAAAGCTTTGCGAGCTATTTCATCAGAACTTAGAGATCAGACATCCACCATATGGTGGAGGAGCTCGGCGGTCACGCCGACGGTCTGCCGCCGCCGCCTCGCCTCTGAACGTCTTCCAAATGCAAACCCATCTCTGAAAGGTTGGGACCACGACGCGCAGTGACCCCGCTCAGAGGCCACATCATTTCAGAGCTGTCTGTAAACCCATTCAGCTTTTAAACTGTGATCCCGAGTCCAGCAGCCGACGCCCCGCAGCCGCAAGAGAGAGAGAAATCACAGCAAACCACTGTACGTTCTGTACATAACTAATAAGAACCAAAACTCATCTGAATAATAATCAATAACTCGATCTGTGGACTGCAGGCTGACGTTCTGACGCAGCTCTGCGATGCTCAGCTTTATTTAAATAAATGAAGCATGTCGATTTAAAATGATTCCTTTGCTTTTGTAATTTCAGAGTGAATGAAATGCATCCACAGTTCGTCATAACGTAAGCGCAGAAGGCTGTGATTGATCTGATTATGTTATTAATCAAAGTCATCTAAATGAATTAAGTTGATGATTTTAATGCTACATGTTTATCACGGCAGGTGTAATGACACGGCTTTGTGCTTTAATATCACACTGTTATTCTTTGGTGAGACGATGTAAAGAGTCAAATTCATTTTACTAATCACAGACTTTACCCCCCCCCCCCCCCCACACACACACACACACACACACACACACACACTGTGATGTACCTCACCTTTTACGGTGATCTGTGCCACGGCTTCGATGACCCCCAGCGTTGACATCGCCACACACGTGTAGTTGGCCGACTGTCGAACGTCGGTCAGCTCCAGGACGTTCCGCCCGATGGGCATGTCGTCCTCCGGGGTCAGGTCCTCTGAACCGAGCATCCACTTAACGTAAGGCATCGGCGAGCCCACCGCCACGCAGGTGATGTTCACACTGCCCCCTGGCATGATCTCGTTATCCGTGGGTGGGATGGAGAACCGCGGTGGAACCCGGCGAACTGCAAGATAGTGTAGGGTTCTCTAGCCAATTTTAAAGACTTTCATAGAGCACACTGATACAACACTAATGTAATCATACAATGTGTTCATAAACCAGCAGAATCAAAATATAAATATAATGGAAATATAAACATGATTAAATATGAATATACTGATAAAGAAATAGTAACAATCAAATAAACTGCTCCATTATTGATTATTGATTATTGATTAGCCAGGTTTAATGCAAGGCCTTTTTTTGTTCCAGCATGACTCTGAGCCAGTGTGCAAAGCAACGTCCATGAAGGCGTGCTTACGGAAGAACTCGAGTGTCTGGACCACATAGAACCCTGACCTCAACACCAGACACCCAAAGTCCTACAGAAAGTCCTAACCGGGACGCGCTGTGACGTAACGCCATGGTAACCATCACTGAACTGAAGGACAGATTGTGATGGAATCAGAAAGCAATGCCTCAGCAGCTACTGTGCAAAATGAGATCAGTAAACGGGTGCGGAGTCGCCACGAACACGATTAATATTCAACCAGAGAGGGCGCTGCTGAGGGACTGGTCTGAACGATCAGACGGCCACCGGCAGCTCTGTCTGGTTGAATATTTAATGGTTTATTGACTTTGCCACTGGAGTGAATTTAGAATGCCATCAGTCCTCAGGGAACAAGCGGAAACCCCGAGACGCGCCGGACGTTCGAACCGTCTTTACATGAAACCTCAGCGTTCAGCAACAAACTGCTTTCAGTTCTAATGACGCGGATCTGATCGATTCATCTGATTGTTACTTCTTTATCAATAGTGCTGTTTATGTTTTAGTTATGAACACATGGTTTATGAACATGTTATAAGATTGCATTATGAATGATTAGGGTTCAGACATTAGACAACGATCTCGAACAAATCCAATAACATTCAGCTTCAGCCATGCTCACGATCACAGCCATCATCATCACCAAAGACGTCCAGAGATCCAAAAACATGGAGCTTTAGCAGTGATGGGCCGAGGAAACGGAGATACTGTCCCACACACACACACACACACACACACACACACACACACACGGTACAGGGTTCGAACATGACATACAGAACATCATGCATAAAGAGCTCCACCCAGTTCAGGTGGTCGAGCGTTGGACGGCATGCTGGAGTGGAGCGGCTCCCACAACCTCGATGCTGCCTTCGTCCAGCTGATGTGAAGAACCGTTCCACATCAGACAGACGTCGGACAATCCAGAGAGAGACCACGGGGGCGGGGTTTGGGAGTCTGACTGGTGTGACGGTCACAGTCCAAAAAGTGAGACAGGTTCCAAACGTGAATGTGGAGAACAGAGATGGAAATGAGACGGAACCGAAGCCGTCATCGGTTGACTGAATGGGAGCATTTACATCCAGCAGGAAGGAGGGCAATTACACCGCACCTGGGGCAAGCAAACAACCACGGGGCTATGAGGGGGAAACCAAACCAGGAGGGGGGGGTGGTGAGGGTCAGAAACATCCAGAAACCCATCATGCTTTAAAACTACAGAGATCAGACAGATCAGACTGAGGGGTGAAGGAGGTGATGAGCGTGAGCTTGAATCAGAATGGTCCGGGTTCCAGTCTGGATTACATCCCTGACCTTTAACCCAGCTGACCGCTCAGATTAATTACACTCAGAATTTAATGATTTTTATTAAAGACTGCTGATGCGCCTGAGCATCGCCCCAAATGAGAAGTTCTAAACTCTACTGTGAGGGGACTGCTCTGTATTTGTGCTGGGATAGGCTGTATATTGATCAGCAGTCTGATTTGGTTTAATGTTTAATGTTCACAGTTCGTAGTTAAATTTGTTCAGGACCACCATCAGCATCATGTGACCCACATCAGAGGAAGTGGGCGGAGCCTGGGCACTGATTTAAAGTGATGACGGCGTCATTTCTTTAATAAAGGGACGGTTACAGTCTGACGGTTCTATAGACGGTTCTTCATCTCAGTGTGGTACTGCCTGATTAAGGATGCAGGATTAGTTGCCAAGCAACAGGGTTCTGTTTGAAACATTTAAATATTGAGCACATGGCAGATTTGGATTCCCTATGTCACATAAAAAATAAAATGTGGCTCCATTGAGTGCAGCATCATTACTCCTCCTCCACTTCATCTCTATATTCCAAACCTATTCTGGTGTGAGAACATCCGGAATGATGTTCTCGCCTTTCTGCGAGGGGAATTAATGTTCTCGCTGTCTCCCAACTGTATAAACAAATCTCTCCAATCATCGCCGTGCTTTCAATGCAAATTACGGAGCACTTTTAATCCTTTTTGCACGAGCGGAACGGCATTTCCACATTAAAACGTTAGCTCTGAAGCTGGCGGCCTCTGTGTGCTTCTGAAAGCGCAGAACGTGTGCTTCATAAAGACGGAGCGACGGAGCGTGAGATAAAACCCTTCCACGAGCGATGAAGCTGGATGGGCTTCAGACGCCACGCTTCTCCAGAGAGCCAATCTTACATTATTAAATACAACTTTTTACTCCTATTATATTTAATTAATTTTCCATTGAAGCACGCTCCCGGAAGACATAATGTTATCCCGTTCATTTGAATGCCATTACATTTGTCAAGTCTAGCGAACGATGCTCGACATACATCATTCTTTCATTAGCAGCCCATTAAGTGTGTGGGAGAGGAAATCCTTCACGCAGCCGGAGCAGCCGATCTGCGCACGCCGGATTAGAGCCTTGGGTGAGTTTCACCGCCCTTCACTTTTCATTACCACAAAACCGGGAGCGGCCCGGAGCCACGGGGAGCGTTACATCCACCGCCCCATGGAACCACTCCAAATTTACAGCAACAACCACAATACTAAAGTTCTCTCATCAGCTCTCGCTCCTTAAATCTGATTGGCTGAGCCGTTCGTTCGGCCGTGACATTACCAATAACACCCCCCCCCCCCTGACCTTCACATTGCTATCAATACATTATTTTAAATCATTAAATACAGATTCATATAAACAGATCAGCACTAAACCTGTTTTATACACTAGAGGGCAGTGTTTGATTATTAGAGAAACCAGAATCCTGTTACTCAGCGATCAGCGTTCACTTTAAAAACTGGACTAGATTTCGTTGAGAGCAGATTATTAACGATTTTGTGTATTATTCTGAATAAATCACATAAATTATTATTATTTAATATTTATTTTATTAAATAATACTTTTTATATTATTTATATCATATCAAATACTAAGACTTGAGGATGAGTGAAGTTTGTAGTTGCACTTTTAATTTGTTTAATTAGTTGAACTTGCTCGGGATGTGGGTTATGGCTCTGAAGGTTGATGGTTGAACCCCGATGCCACCAGGGGGCCTTTACGCTACAAAACCCTGCATACTACAATGACCCTCATAGTGACTGTAGATAAATTATTATATATATTTATACTGTTGGGTTTTCATAATTATATATACGTTTATAATTAAAACTTAATATTAATAAAATACTATTTTAAACTGATTTTTGGAGGAAACTTTCAACCAGTAACACTGACAAGAATGAGAAAGAGAGGGTGGAGAGATGGTGGAGAGAGGGTGGAGAGAGGGTGGAGATGGTGGAGAGAGGGTGGAGAGATGGTGGAGAGAGGGTGGAGAGAGGGTGGAGATGGTGGAGAGATGGTGGAGAGAGGGTGGAGAGATGGTGGAGAGAGGGTGGAGAGAGGGTGGAGATGGTGGAGAGATGGTGGAGAGAGGGTGGAGATGGTGGAGAGAGGGTGGAGAGAGGGTGGAGATGGTGGAGAGAGGGTGGAGAGATGGTGGAGAGAGGGTGGAGAGAGGGTGGAGATGGTGGAGAGATGGTGGAGAGAGGGTGGAGATGGTGGAGAGAGGGTGGAGAGAGGGTGGAGAGAGGGTGGAGAGAGGGTGGAGAGAGGGTGGGAGTGTAGTTCAGAACCTGTTGATCATGCAGCCGTTTAATGGATCAGCGAATCTCTGACATTCTCTGTGGACATGCAGCAGTTTTTAAAGGCCGGGACCAAAGCATTCATTAGACTGAATAACAAAAGGGAATGGACTTCAATCACGACAGAGCAAAACACAGGGAACCCAGAGGAGAACATCGACCTGACACACAGAACGAGAGCACAGATGGACAGCAGGACAGGGGTCTCCATTGTGTTTGTGACAGCTGTGTGGGCATCATTATGTTTGCAGTTGGCAGCAGCTACTTTATGTTCTATTGAGGTTCTTTCAGTAACAGTAGGATGATTAAAAAGTAAAGACACCAACCTTCTCGCAGCTCTGGAAAATGTGGGGAATTTTGATGCAGAACAACGAAATGACAAAAGGAGAAAAAACAGGGGAAACACAGAGAGAGTAAAACGGCGTGTACAACTGCGACAGAACAGAACCCTGACAGAACCCTGACAGAACCCCCACAGAACCCTGACTGAACCCCCACAGAACCCTGACTGAACCCTGACAGAACCCAAAATTGGGATTAATCTAACTGATTGAAACTACATGACCAAAATAAGTAGACCTCTCTGACCCCTGGTGCAGCATCCTCTGACCCCTGGTGCAGTATCCTCTGACCCCTGGTGCAGCATCCTCTGACCCCTGGTGCAGCATCCTCTGACCCCTGGTGCAGCATCCTCTGACCCCTGGTGCAGCATCCTCTGACCCCTGGTGTGAATATTTCAGTGTAGTCTGATGCAAGGTGATTGGTGCGACGTGTCTCAGACCACACGCCATGATTTAGCGTTTCTGTTCACATGGCTCTTCTTAAAGTTGTGTCCAATAACGTTGGTGTGTTGTGTTGTGGTGTGTTTTGTGTTGTGTTGTGTTGAGGTCTGGTCTGGTTTGTTGTGGTGTGTTGTGTTGTGGTGTGTTGTGTTGTGTTGTGGTCTGGTTTGTTGTGTTGTGTTGTGTTGTGGTCTGGTTTGTTGTGTTGTGTTGTGTTGAGGTCTGGTCTGGTTTGTGTCGTGTCGTATGGTCTGGTTTGTCGTGTTGTGTTGAGGCATGTCCTGGCGTGGTGTTGTGAGTGCTGTAGAGGAATTACAGGAGAGTCTACATACTTCAGTCATGCAGTAAACACTCAGTTACACTGAACCTGAACCTGACCTTCAGTTAGAACCTTAAAATAAAACAGATTAAAATAAAACAGATTAAAGGTCTAACTGTGTTCCTCAGAAATAAAAGCTTTATCTCCAAATTACACAGAAAAACTAACTGACCAAACTGCATTGATTACTTCTTCAGATGATGTTATTGTTGCATCTGATTAATATCGACTTAATTAATAAAATACAAACCCAATTTCAGAAACGTTCGGACATTTTCTAAAAAATGCATCTAAACTAAAATGTTTTAAATAAAGAATAGAAAATCTAGTTTTAGTATCAAAAATAAATTCAATTTATCAAACATTAAAAGTTACATAAATGTAACACATTTAAAAAAGACTTTGCCTTTAAAGTTTCCTCCTCGAGGTCGTCCTCTAAAACAATAAAAACTTATCTTCTCTTTTTTTTTTTTAAATATTATTTTAATCCTAAGAACCATTTCAGCCTGAAATCTAAAACTAATTACTAATGACTCTTAACTCTTTTTATTTGTTGCAGAGTAAAACTTAAAAACCTCAGGATCGTAAGAACAAAAACCTGCTGTAAAAACATTCCGTTTCAAAGAAATTATTTTTCATTTTCTTGTATTTTTAGAAAGTGTCCCAACTTTATTTGGAAATAGAGATCTGTAATTAAATAAAAAAAAATCTATAAAAATAATTTATAAAAATCTCAACCAACTAAACAGGAAGATATTTTAAAAAATCTAATATTTTTGTGAAACAGGAAAACATCGAGGTCAGATGGATTTGGTGTGCTGTGGGAAAAGAAGAGGGGTTCAAACCCACAACCCCCCCACAGGCTTAGGGTCAGTGATTAGAATCACAGCAGGCATCATGTCATCGAATCAGGAGAATTAACAGAAACACACCGAACTGAAGGTCAGACGGGAGCGGCAGGTTCAAACCCAGGCAGGATGCAACATCACAGAGTACTTACAAAGCTCCGGGCTTCGGCACGTCCGACCCACCGGGACATTAACCCCCTCATGATTCTACCTGGTAACACCTTACTGCTGCTTCTAATGTCATGATGAGGTTCTGCTCAGCAGAACCCTGAACCGAGCGGCGCAGTGAGCGTTCCTACCTCGCACATATAGGTTTGCAGGAGATGAGTAGCGGGTGCCGTCGTTATTGGTTGCCACACACTCGTACTTGCCCTGGTCGGATTCCTCGCTCTGTTCGATCTGCAGTGCTCCTGTATGGCAGGGAAGAGGACGACGCAGGGCTTCGTGTTAAAAACCTCAGAAAACAACGCAACACAGATCCTGACACACTTCAGCAGTACTGCTTTGCTTTCTCTCGTATTGTTAAAAATATCTAGGTATAATAACTGCACAGGAACATGGTGAAGGCAATAAGGTGAATAAACGTCTAACTGCGCTTTCATGCTGCTCTTTATTTTTAGGAAACCACTTGAGACACTGACTGAATGCATTAATTCAGCCACCTGCTGAGATTAGCTGGAGTTGGGTTAAAAAAATCAAGAAATAAAAAAGAAAAGAGTCACAAACCTTCTCAGGTACTCACTCGCTGTAAGAACGAGCAATCAACCTCGCATTTACAATGCAGTGCTGCAGCGTGGCGTTCTGCAGACGGGCTGCGTCGCAATGTACAACTGAGCTACAACCGCGTTCTGATACGCACTAACACAGCTGCACCTTCAGACCATCAGAACATCTGACCATCTGACCAGCAGACCAACAGAACCTCTGACCAGCAGCTCAAAGCAGACTTCAACTTCCTCAGGGATCTTAGTGTCATTCATTATTAAGATAACTGTATTTGTTTCAGGATGATGAATTTTAAACTTTAACTCTTCTGTCTCTCCGTCACCTCAACCTTCCTTTTCTACATCAAATCCACTAATTCATTCATTAATAGAGCAAATAAACTTTTTATTGTTGGTATTCTCTGTACATTCTTTTTTTAATCAACTGTTTTGCTGACCTGTTATATTTTAGAGTTCATTTCTCTCTAAATTAAATTAAATTGTTCCAGTTACGTTCAGTTCTACAGTACAGCTCTTCTACAGTTGGTCTACATGACGGCAGGATCAGAGGTTCGAGGTCTGAAATGCCGAGCTGTTCGATGTGATGTCATCATGTGGATCTTTATGAGTGATGTGTGTTGGGGTGGAACGGGGTGTACTCTGACCGAGCTGCTCCCGATTCAAACAGCCGGCTGTGGAACCCAAAAGACTCACAAAGATCCACTGAATTAACATCGATGCTGGAATACGGATAAAAAGGAGCCAACCATGTAACCAATCCCCGCGGGAGGAGTGAATTTGATGATGGGATTACTGTAGACTTGATCAGCAGGTGTCTACAGAACGTCCACAGCAGCACTGCAGTAGATCACATTCTGCACTCTTCATTTAGCTCTTACACACACTGTACAAATCACACTGATGGAAAAGGGGAACATAGAGTCTACATGTTGCAGGGTTTCTAAAGCACTTTAAGATCTGTCTGCTTTAACAAAAGACTTAAACGTCATTCTGTAGAATTGCCAGAACAATAAAAAGGTAGCGTACAGTTGAGGGACAGAATAAGAGCCCTGCAATATACAACACCTGACGGGACTGTTTAGCATGGGGATGAATGACACTGCTTCAGGGCAGCATGGATCAAACAAAAAAAGAGGATTACAGTATACAAAAGCAGCATAACCAGGAAGGCCAATTCCAAAAAACAATCGTCCTTTGGCATCGTCAATTTGAAATTTGATTAAACAAAGTCGGCTCTTATGTAAAAATCGCAGCATTGGCAAAAATAACACAAAAATTCATCAAAAAGATGTGCTGCTTGGATTTCAAAAATCATCTCATCAGCATCCAGACCATTACATCACCCTCTGTCCCAAAATGATTGACATGCAAGTCAAGAAATGCAGTGCAACTTACAACCTTTTTGATAACCCTTAGCTGAAAAATAAAACGTAATTGCATTAGAGGTCAAAATTCAGGTCAAAATGGTCAACAAGAAAGCAACCAGCCACTGCCCTATAGCTTGTTTAAAGCTACAGATGACACCCATAAAAATCCACCAATGGGATCAGCAGTGTGGTGTCACATGACCCAGGAAAAGAAAAACGTCGCTCTACGTTTCATATGCATCAAATCACATCGTCACCTCCTGAGTTGCTCAACAAAAATCACAAAATGGGCACCTCAGTTCGCTCTGCCAGACCCTTCGCTAGCTTTGCCCCAACCCTAAAGAATGAAAAAAAAAATCAAAATATCAAAAAATTTAATTCAAGAAAAGCAAGAAGGAAAAACAGGTGGTAGAAGGAAAAAGTACCCGAGAAACTTTATCAAAAAAGTGGTTGTTTGGGCCTTTTTTTTTTTTTTTTTAGAGAGGTAGAGGAAAGCAGATAGAGAAAAGGATTGAGAATCAAAGAAAAAAAAAAATCACTCGTGGCAGAGGAGAGGCGAGAAGTCGTCCGCGAATCCTTCTGAGCAAGAACAGCTAAGGGGGGAAAAATGTTTGGTTGTTTAAGTTGGACAAAAAGAGGGACACATGAGTTGCTATGGCCAAAAAAGGGAAAAAATAAAAAGTAAAAAAAGGAAACAAAAGAAAGGCAATAATAATAATAATTGATAGAAAAGAAAAAAAAACGGCTCTGGATATGCTTCTTTGTGTCATTGTAAGCATATCGCTTTTTTATTAACGGGAAAAGAAAAAGAACGAAAGCAGAGACGCAAAATCATGAGGAGGCCAAGATGGAGGAGAAGGAAAGGAGTGGAAAGGGGGAGAACTTGTTCAGAAGGGGTTGGGATGGAGGACAGGACGTATACATGGAGGCGGATGGATGGATGGATGGATGGATGGATGGATGGATGGGGGGGGGGGATGGGAGGACAGCGAGAATGAAGTTTTGTTTTTCATTCTGTGAACTTCGGTTCAGCTCTCTTACCTCGTATTGGCGTACCACCTGGGTGGATAATATGAATGCAAATAAGATTGGAAAGAAAAAGCATTAGTACGAGAGGAAGGAGGCTGGGGGCTTTGGAAGAAGAATCAAATTAGCTATTTCTTTTAACAGAGCACGCTAAAAATGAGAGAGCCAGAAAGAGAGAGAGACAGGGAGAGAGACAGAGAGAGAAAGAGAGAGAGACTGATTTCCTCTATTGGCAAAGAAACAGGACATTAGGTATGATTATCACTGGAAGCAGTGTGGACGGGTGTTACAGTGGTTAAGCACGAGGAAGGTGCTGTTCAACGTTCTAACAGGGTGAAACTTGGATATGGGACAGACTGATTTTGGATTCTAAGCTTTGATCATTCAGGTATGTTCAGGTGGACAGTTTGTGGGAGGAACCACTATGGTGCTGGGGAAGTGAGGGGTGATTACGTGTCAGTGGGTCTGAGACTCTCTCTCTTATGAAACTGTGTGAATTTGCAGTGTCCCTTAACCAGGTGCCTGTGTGCACTGTGTCTGTTAACTGTGTTAACCGTTAGTAAAATGCATGCCATGCATTTTAATAAGAGTTTGAGAGACATGAGACATTAGTGGGGTGATGTGTGTTTCAGAGCTACACACTTACCAAAGGATTCTGAAGATTTAAAAAATACGGAGAGAAGAAAGACAGCATAGAAAATATGATTATATTCCTTATGGTAATTCCTTTTTTATTTTTTTTCTTGGTACATTATTAAATCTTAAGACTCTATAGCACAATTATAAGGAATTATAAGGAGTAGACATTTAAAAAGAACAAAATAAAACATGGGGGGAGGGGGGGGTAAATAGGGTTCACACTGCGCACAACAAGAGAAAGGAATCAAACAGAGCAGCGGAGACGAGACATTCTGAGACACGGCCAGCGCTCCGGATACCAGCTCGCTTTAAATTCATTCACTACTCTGAATATAAGAACAGGGGACACATGGACGAGGAGACAGCAGGGGTCTAAAATGTGGTGCTTTAAGGCAGCATAGACCCAACAGAACCGAACAGAATGACCTTCATAATTAGAATTGTTCATATAACCCTGATATTAACAGCATAAAGACTCGCTGTAGAACCCCCCGTCCCACCAGCCCTCGTCTCCCTGTGGAGAACCCTGAAGAACATGGGGACTGGAGTAGTGCAGCCTACTAATCAGAACGTCTGCTGGAGCACTTCCTGTGGACGCCCCATGCTTTTGATGCAGATCACTAACTGGATTTTAACAGCGACCACCTTAAATCCTAAATGTGCTGAACGATGTCCACCATGAGGTCCAGCTTCCCTTTGATCTCAATATAAATCTAATACTAAAGTTTTCATGCAGATGTTATTCATATCGATGCGGAAACTTCTTTATTTAACAGATTATATTAAATATATGTTATTTCTTGTGAAACACACACACACACACACACACACACACACACACACACACACACGTGTGCAGATGTTATAATGATATGTAAACTGTATTGTTGAGTTTGGATGCTGCGCTAAAGCACCACGTCTTATTAAAGTCTCATTTAGATTGATTGATTAATGACCACATCACTCCACAGGGTGGCGATCTTCAGTTCTAAGATAATTTAGGGTCAAAACCCAGAAAACAACCCCAAATCTGATCAGAGAGGGAACCAGGGCGCCGGACAGGGTGAGGATGGACACGCTGCTGAGAACATGGAGAACACACTCCACACAGCTCAACTCAACGTTCGTTAGATCTTCAGGTTAAAGGTTAACCCTGCATTCATTAGAGGCTAACGAGCTGATGATGTCATTCTCAGTTCATCAACAACACAAGTGAATGAGGACGTTGTTCTGTTTGGGTCTCAGGAGAACTTATATAGGACATAAGGTCTGATGATGTCACAATGCTGATAATGGACAGAATGTTTTCCCTATTATAATTTTTTATAATATTATAGTTATTTAACAACGTGCATGTTACAATAATCTACACCCTCTTACGCCCCCTACCCTTCATTAATAAACCCGATGCATTATGGAGAATTTAAACGTAAAGAAGGTGAAGGAGCAGCAGATGAGAGTGAAGCTTCTCTGAGGTCTTCATTTTGTTAAAATCAGAGCTGGAACGTTCAGAGCTCCTCGTTTCTTCTTAAAGTCTGTATAAGATCACTGATATTCATGGCTTCTTCATTCAGCATGGAGAGTCCACTGTGTGTCTCCTGCCACAGAAAGGTTTCTGGACGACCTTAAGGTCTTCTGATTGGACCAGATGGAGTCTTGAAGTGCAACATGAAAGACACCATTTTCTTTCATTTAATATTTCCCAAACAACAGAACTGCGGGTTGTGAATGTGGAGAACTGGAGACATCAAACAGCTCACGGTCTGTTCTGAGGATCGTCATGGAGACGGGGGATTGATGCGTGTGGAACTAATTAGTATAAAACGCTAGCTTGAACGCAGGGCTGGATATGATCTGGGGCTTCAGGCAGGTCAATTGGATGGTCAGCGCTCAGGACATCGCAGAAAACACTTGTTAGTCGCTCGTGGCATTAGCCAAATTAAAAAAATAAGGGTTGGGGGGGGGGGGTGAACCATGTCGAGGTTGAAAAATGGTCCTCTGTTCTGAATGAAACCTGATGCTGAGAATTATTCACTTTACCAAAAAACAGAAAGAAATGAAACCAAAAAGAGAAAAAACACGTGACTTACTGCAACGAACCAGTTAAAGAAATCAAATACGACTGATAAACCTGCTCAGAGGCAGTCACAGCAGTGAATCATGGGTAATAATGAAAGCACTGAACGAAGAGAGACACTTTGGGCAAAGAAACACACGCGTGAGTGTACACAGAACACACGAGAGCTCATGTAACTGTTCAGAAAAGAAAAGAACAGAAAAAAGAACGCAAACAAAAGAAAAACAGACAGAAAAGGAAAAGGGCTTTGTAACGTTGGGTCTGAGTTTGGATCGTTAGTTCGGTTGTACTCTACCTGATCGCAGCTGTTTGATTCGTCCGTTGTTGCTGCTGGTGTTAACGGGCAGAAAGTCTTTAAACCAGGAGATATCAGGGTCGGGGTTCCCACTCGCCGCACACAGCATGGTGGCGGTGCGTGTTCGCTCCACCACCTTCAGCTGGGGGCCCATGTCAATAGAGGGGAAACCAGCGGGCAACTGGTCCTCTGAAAAGAGCCCACACACACACACACACACACACACACACACACACACACACACACAGACACAGACACAGTAAGCATTACAGACATTTGTATGTAAAATACAGGGTTTAAAAACTGAAATCTCACTGAAACACAAGCAGCGTCAAAGAGGACGAACAAGGTGACCTGAACTGATGCTGCGTCTGTTAAAGTGCTACACCACAAACTAAAAGTACAAATAACCTGTCTGATCACATTCAACACTTCACTCAAGCTCCAGCAGGGGTCAGTCTGACAGAGAACAGCCACTTTACATTTATATATATATATACATTTATTCAGTTTAATGTATTTCCACAGTGTGTGTGTGTGTGTGTTTCTGTTCTGTGAGATGTGAAATCAGATAAGTGGCACAGTGGATGCACACACACACACACACACACACACACACACACACACCTGTTGAGAGCGGTCAGTGTGAATGTGCTACAGATGATGATGATTAAAACAGAAGTGTGTGTCCAGTTAGCGCTCAGTTAACACAGCGGTCACTCAGTTTAGACGATCTGTTTTCTTTGCAGAACGTTAACATTTTTTAATGAATTAAGAATGGAATCTTTATCTGATGAAGTAAAGTCCACTCTTAATTTTACAAACATCTCTGTTAGAGTGCAGACTGTGGGAACACTCAGCTCAGTCAGAAATGGGAAATTGTTTAAAAGGTTCGAGGTTTTAACTTCATCCAGGTTGCTACAGACGGGCCCTTAAGCGAGGCCCTTAAACCCCTGTGCGTTATGTAATATTAGGGATGACCCTGTGTGAAGAATAAGTGAAGAAACAGGCCGCACTCGGCTTTCAGATCTACTTTCTCTGTAAATAAAGAAGCGAAGCAGAACGTGAGTCCTCAGTGACCGTTTACACAGAGATGAGGAGGCTGTGATTTCTTCATTGACCTTACGTCTGTTCTGGAATCGTTCTGTTGGTAAAGCGCTCAGTGCTCAGGTCCAAGGACGGCGTCTGAAAGAGGAGCCTGACTTAAAGACGGCCGTTCCAGCCCCTCTGACTTTAATAAGTGATGCAACATTTCAGGTAAGAAATCGATGACATCTCCCAAGAACGCCGAGCTGAAGAGCAAAGCTGGTGTGCTAACACATTCACAGCGTTTTGCTGCCAGAAATCAATTCCTGACCTCCTGCTCAGTGCAATTACCTCCAAGATTTGATTTAATCTGCCAGCAGCGCGAGGACACGCGGCAACGAGCCGAACACATCTACTCTACACATACATGATGGTTCTGTAAAGCTCAGTCCGGAATAAAGGAGACACGAGAAGAATACCAACTGTCAGAGCTTTTTAAGCCAGTGGTGCATGAGAGATCCATTTTTAGGTTGGTACTGATAATGAGTGCTATTCATTAGAGGAACCATTACATCACGGATAGAGCATTCGTTATGTTAATGATCATCGTGGATGCTGCGTACACACAACTCATGAATTATGAAGAATCCTTAACAAGAGTTCTGAATGAACATCTCCAGCCTGTGAGCCTCGGTGGATTCCACCCGTCCTGCAGGTCCACGTCTCCGTCTTTAAAATTCAGAAGCTGCAGCTTGGTGAGACAGTTAAAGACTCAGGAGGAAACGTTAATTAGACGTAGGACACCGAGACCCCCGACTGTTTAATGTGTCAATCAAGATGAGCTGCACTCTCAAGATGCTCCACATGTCCCAGAGTGACGTTCACAGTGTGGACCACGCCCCACTCCATTAACATGAGCTGGATTTAGGAACAGAGTTCAGGTTCCACTTTCACAGAGACGTTAAAGAACGTTTCAATCAGCATTCAGAAACTCATTCAATAAAAACTGTTCTCCTGGTTCTCCTTCCACATCCTGCATTTAGTCAAATCCACTTCCCACGTGACACGTCCATTTACATGTACACACACACACACACACACACACACACACACACACACACAGATTAATCAGCATTACATTCATAAATAAGCATGCAAATGAAGGCGTGACTCGCTGAAGCACCTTTGCTGATTAGGAGCTGGAGCAGGCATCCCCCGGCCCCCGGCCCCCGGAACCCAGCCCACAGCCGCAGGGTTTCATTTGACAAACACTAAGAAAATATCACCAATTATAGCTCATTAATTAGTGTTTGGTGTCCTCTGGAACAGGCGTGCTCACTGATGGAATGTTAAAGTGTATAAATGGCGTGATATCAGACGCCGGGCAGCGGAGGTCTCATCGTCTGATACATTAGTGATTCAGATAATGGGCAGAAGCTCAGATTTGGCTGAATAAATTACACTAAACTAATGTAGTCCTGCTCTGGGGACCGACAAACTGCTTCCTGCAACTAGGAAAGAAAAATGGGCTGGATTTTATTTGGGGAGAAAAAAGAATGATAAATGTGGAGGTGGACATGAAGGGACACGCAAATCCACACGAGTCTCTAATCTGTCCACCAAGCAGACAGAATCTACAGCAACATCAGCGGAAGTGCAAGGATAGGACTGATTTCTGCAAACCACGTCTTCTTACTTCATACAGGATTTTCATTGGGAGAACATACCAACATTAGTACAGCCGCATTCCCCGGACTTTAGATCCAACAAGAACAGATGAATGAAAATTAATAAAATAAGGACTTTAGTTCGTTAGTGTTGAAAGTGTAATTGTGGTGATGTGGGGTGTTTCAGGGCGTGGCTCAGTGATGTAACGAGCGTGCTGAATGACGGCGTGATTTCTACACAAAATTCTACAAAATTCTACAAAGAACATGAAGAACATGAGGAGGACAGTTCCAGCACCTGATCTGATTGGTCACCTGATCGGTCCTGACCCATTCATAGAGAGGTCAACTCTTCATCATTGATGAAGACGTTCTGTAACGGCTGTGCTGACTCTGCACTTTATTCGAAGCTAAAGCAGATCCCACTGAAGATCGTGAACATAAACCTATTTAATCTGCTTAATTAACGAGCTGAACACTCGTTGCCTTCGTTTCTCTTTCAGACAGAAAATGAAGAAGAAGGTTTGAGATGATTTGAAATCTTTCGTACAGTAATCTGAGCAGCGCTGACCGGTCAGTCTGATCTGAGGTCAGTTGTGAGATATCTCCGGAACGTCTATTCTGTGTTAATTATACATCTTTTAATTGATTGATTCTTAATAAGGAGATGAGTTCATTCTCGTGTTTCTAAAACACATTATTTATATTCATTCATCTAAAGCTGGAATCGAGGTGTTGGTGAGAAATCTTTACCCCAGAGATCATTTACACCCATTACCCAGCATGCACCGCTCATCAGCCAACAGATAGATGTTCTGCCAATGTCCTCATCGCTCAACCAATGACCCTCACCGCTTCACCATCTCTTATTTAACACTGGAAGCCATTAAATTACAGACAGCCATTTCTGCCTGCCATGATTAGTATGAAACACTGTAATGTCTGCAAGTGTGTGTGTGTGTGTGTGTGTGTGTGTGTGTGTGTGTGTGTGTGTGTGTCTTGTGCCCATAATTCAAGCAGATTAGCGTGGCTGTAATTGAGCCAGATCATAATCACCAATTTTATTTATCTTTATTTTTTAATTAGGTGTCCTCTGGTTTTATTTATAGTTAACGGCATGCGAGTTAGATTTTCCTCAGGAGGACTTTCTAATTAAATAAAGCTAATTGACTCCCCACTCTGCAGAGCGATCTGCGGCTGCGGCGTGATGACTTAGTGTTTATCCCGTTTAGTTGGGCTGCGACTGAACCGCGGACGAGCGGGGCGCAGGAGCGAGCAGACGGAGGATAATGATGTTATCTCTGCGAGGGCTATTTCATTAGCGCCGTGCTATTGTTGGCACACGGGACGAGATATCGCGCCACATTCTCAAGTCTTTAATTGCAACCATCAGGACGAACGGCCATGAGACCCGCAGACCGCTCACTTCAAAACACTTTCCATTCTTCAAACATCATTAATAAACATGACTATTAATGATGCTCTGAAGCTCCTCCCATCATGTGACTGCACCAGCAGGAAACTCAGGGTGTTTGAGGGTCTTACATTTACATTTGGTCATTCAGTGGACGCTTGTATCCAAAGCGATTTACAAATATCCCAACTTGAGGGTTGGGGTGGAGAAACAGGGTTGGTACAGCGCCCCCTGGAGCAATGAGGGTTAAGGGTCTTTCTTAAGTGAGGTTACCCACCATGGTAACCTCAGTGAACCTTCAGATTGACAGCTCAGCACCTTCACCACCGATGCACCTCCCCCTGTTTCAGGAGTAGCGGGACAGGCCCAAATCCGCAGCAAGTCGCGCTGCTCTGTGTAACGGCTCTCTGATTTACTGACCGGCGGCTGGTCTGTGGTTGTATTTGATTTAATGTTCTGTATTTGTCAGAGGATTATGATCCCTGTTTTTTTTTAACGGGGTACAATCTCCTTAGCGGGCGGTTACAGGTCACGATGCATTGTGCTCTGGGAATCCCTCCCACTGCAGAGACGGCAGATTAGCGGCGTGGCTGAACAGAGGGAAACTCGTCATGTATGACACCTATCCCTTTTAGATTTTCCGCTGGCTTCCCGGCTTTTGTGTGCGCCGCCCGGCCAAAGAGGTTTAGGGTTTAAGGCCCGGCTGCCTTCGCCTCAATCCGCCATTCGATAAAAGCTTTTGAGGCCACACAAAGCCTGCAGGCGCGTCTCGGCTCCGGGGGCGCGCCCGAGCCGGGGCCGGATATTCCACGCTGCGCCGCTCCGCTGCACGGCCTCCGTCGCAAATGAAGGAGGACGAGGGCGAGGCGGCGCAGGCTTACAGCGCATCGATCCCGCCGTTATCTCCCATCACGCCACCGAATAAAAGAGAAACGGCCGAGCCGGCCGATGATCGCCGGGCGGGGGGGTTAACGAATGCCCCTCACTCGCCCACACATTCTCTAAGTGAAAGGCCAAGCAGCTATTTGACAAAGGCCTGCTGCGTCCTGTGAGCCGCTGTGTGGGTTTTAATTGAGCATGCTCTAATTAAGACCGCTCCCGGACAATAGGAGACCGCAGCGGCGGCCACACAAGAGCCGGAAAAAAGCTCGAGCAAGCTGGACAGAACGAAAGGAAAAAAGACTGAAACGTACCGGCCCTCGAGCCCACGGTCTGAGAACGTAAAGAACCACAGTGAGGTCATCATGAGGTGCCCCGCCCCGCCCCACCCCGCCCCGCCCCGCCCCGGCCACAGCACTGACCCAAAACCATCATCATAAAACACCAAGCAATCTACAACATATAACCTGCATTCATAATCACATTACAGTGACATCACCTCAACATTACTTAATTATATTTAATTAAAGATTAATCAGACAGTCATCAGATAAATCTCACTCTCCTCTGATCAGACTGATGGGGTTTGTAGTTCTACAGTTCATTTTGTAGTCCATCGTTCTTCACCCTGTGCTCTGATGATTCTCTGCAGGTCAGGGTGATACAGGACCCCACAGTGCAGGCAGTGTTTGGGAGGTGGATGACTGAACACTACGGTACAGTGTCACTGCGGTGGTGGGTGGTGGTGGTGGTGGTGGTGGTATGATGCACCCACCTGATTGCCCCACCTTGTTCCACACGGTTTCCTCTTTAGTTCTCTAAAGTTTATGAACCTGCTGTGCATCCACCCTCATCCTCACACAGTAAACCCCGACCGCCTCTTCTCTAACCCAGAGGCAGGGTTCAGGAGAGATTAACCACTCTGAGCGCTCAGAGGTCACTGCAGCCTCCGGTGGACCACCCAGTCCAGCAGCGACCCAGCAGCGACGGAACGGCCGCGACCCCACGACCCCCCTGCCTCACAGTAAGGTGAATAAAGCTGAGGTCTTTTTAAAGGTTCATGCAGACTGAATAAATGAAGCTCGAGTCGCTGCCCAGCTCCTCCGATGCCTTCACTGACCTTCACTGACCTTTTTTGGCAGCAGAGCCGGTGGACTGCTCGTTAGTCCTTTGTTGTCTGATGAACAGAATTACTCGAGCGGACAGCAGAGCTCAGGATTAACAGAGCCACACTGTACCGGATCTGTGTCCTGAGGTTCTGCCTGATTCTACTGACCGTCACCTCCTCTCTCTCTCTCGCTCTCTCTCTCTGTCTCTCTCTCTCTCTCTCTCTCTCTCTGTCTCTCTCTCTCTGTCTCTCTCTCTCTCGCTCTCTCTCTCTCTCTCTCTGTCTCTCTCTCTCTCTCTCTCTCTCTCTCTCTGTCTCTCTCTCTCTCTCTCTCTCTCTGTCTCTCTCTCTCTCTCTCTCTCTCTCTGTCTCTCTCTCTCTCTCTCTCTCTCTCTCTCTCTCTCTCTCTCTGTCTCTCTCTCTCTCTCTCTCTCTCTCTCTCTCTCTGTCTCTCTCTCTCTCTCTCTCTCTCTCTCTCTCTCTCTCTCTCTCTCTCTCTCTGTCTCTCTGTCTCTGTCTCTCTCTCTCTCTCTCTCTCTCTCTCTCTGTCTCTCTCTCTCTCTCTGTCTCTCTCTCTCTCTCTCTCTCTCTCTCTCTCTCTCTCTCTCTCTCGCTCTCTCATGTCATGCTTTGTCTGATATGAGACAGAGGTTATCTTTTGTTTTTCTGTTGTCTCGTAATTGACAGGTAGCTAATCTGTCCACCTCGTGCTTTATCTCCACGTGTCAGTCTGTTTACATCCGACCCGTCTGCAGCGCCGCGCACACTCCAGCACACAGCTTTCATTAAGGTCCTGCAAAGACGGTCCTCATGATCGGCATCCCGATTCATCACGGGTTCCATCGGGCACCATTCCTCAGACGTTGGTTTCCTGATCTCAGATATTACAGATGTATACATCCACAATAACCGGTCATTAAAGGAGGCGTGGCCTCTGCTTCTGTTCATTTCATTAAAGGATTTGTGGGCTTGGTATTTGTCAGTTCCAATAAAGGGGGTGTGGCCTCTGTATCTGTCAGTCCAGGTGATTGAGGGAGGCGTGGCGTCTGTATCTGTTTAAGTGATTAAAGGGGGTGTGGTTAAATGTAATGTAACCGTACGGCGCGCGCTCCGGGTTTAGGTCCTAAAAGAGGCAGTGATTTAAAGGCCTGATGGGTGGACGACGTTCTGCGGGGGGAAGGCTCCGCACGGCGAGTGTTGGTGTTGGAGGAGACGTTTCTGTGCTTTAGTGTAAGCTGGTATTGATCTGCTGAACCTATAAGTCCATCCAGACGTCTCACACCCATGGCAGTGTGTTCCTCACACACACCTCAGAACCAGAGGCCTCACCGCTCCACATGACGCTCCCGTCTCCAGACCTCGGGCTGACGAACGGCGGCGTGACCGACGAGCGGAACCGGGCCAGACGGGACGCGACGCTGACCGACCCAGAAGCATTCCTCACGACATCCCAGCCGTGTCGCCGGCGCCTCGGGACGCGTCACACGCCGTCAGACCAAACGAGCCGATCTCTGACCTTGTCAGAAACAGCCGTGAGGAGACAGAAGCCCCACCGGGGCGGGCCGGGGCGGGGTGGGGTGGGGTGGGGTGGGGCGGGGCGGCGGGGGGCTGACACGTCGTCTACGAAACAGGCAATTAATTTGTGTGGAAACGCTGACACGGAGCTGCGATTCCGGCCACGCCACAAATCAGCATCACACTGAGAGCGTAATTATATTCAAATGAGTTCAGGGTGAAGCAACAAATCCAATCGCCAGCTTCCCGGGGGAGGAACGTGTGGAACCCGTGACATCTAACAGAACCTGAGGACTGAACAATGACAGACATCCACTCTAGAACCTCCACCTACAGAAGCAGACATCAGATCAGATCGTCCACCCGACAGAGAGCTCCGAACCCTCCAGATCACCGCTGACCTTCAAAGAGAATTTACTGACATTTAGGAATCATGGGCTACAGACGACATGCAGACGACATTCTGTTCCACAGACCCAGTTCTGACCCATTAGAACCGTGAGGGAGAATTAAAATGTTTAAATTTAAATATTATGCACGAAGGTCAGAACACAAATATATGATCTAACAGCTGGTTTACATTAAAACATTCACCAGAGCTTAGAGTCCCTGATGTCAGGTGATGAGGAGTGAGAATGTGTGTGTGTGTGTGTGTGTGTGTGTGTGTGTGTGTGTACTGTACTTAGAGACGGATGCAGTGGGTGGACGGGGCTAAATGCAGACTGGCGTGTGTGTAGGCAGACATTGTTGGTGAGACAGCTCGTCACACAGGGGTATTAACGAAGGTGGATCCCCGTCACGCAGATCCCACATGTTCACGCTATATTTTCCGTATTCTGATCCCCGCAGCCAAACCTCCAGCAGCTCATCGTCCGTCTGATGAAGTGACGACTGACCGGCAGGTTCGAGCCTCTGAGACGCGACAGCTGACCGAGGACTTCAGGACATCCACTGAATGCAGATCAGAGTCTATGGGGCATGCCAGCTCAGTGGTCAGGGTGCTGGGTTATTACTCTGAAGGTTGTGGGTTCAAATCCCAGGTCCACTGACGTTACCATTGTGGGACTTTGAGCGAGAACCTTAGCTCTCATTGCTCCAGGGGGCGCTGTATCGACCCTGTGTTCTGAACCCAACCATCACGTTGCTTTGGATAAAAGCGTCTGCTGAATGAAAATAATAATAATAATGTTTACTGATATATCACAATAAAGATTAACCATATAAATGAGTTTAAATCCACTATTTTAGATATTTCATTGAAGTGACGGGACGTCCTCGGTCTTACACAGCTTCACAACGTGAGGACTTCTCATCTGCACTGCAGGACAGAGGACACTGACGCTTAATCACAACAATTAGTTCCTCTTAGTTCCTCTATTAATTCACCTTAAACTGTTTTAGTTGCTGCTGAGCGATGATAGTATGTTAGTAGTGAGTAATGTTATGATAACATTATGTTATGTTTTATGTTGTTATGTTATATGTTACGTTGTGTTATATGTTATAGGTTATGTTATATGTTATGTTATGTTATGTTATGATATATGTTATGTTGTGTTATATGTTTTATGTTATGTTATGTTATGATATATGTTATGTTGTGTTATATGTTATGTTATGTTATGTTATGATATATGTTATGTTGTGTTATATGTTTTATGTTATGTTATGTTGTGTTATATGTCACATGTTAGTGGTGAGTAATTTGTAGTTCTGTATTTTTTGTTCAGGTGAATCAGGTACATAAAGTAAACACTGGATGGAGTGATGAAAATAATAATGCTCTGATATTAATAATCATTCTTGTTTTCAAATGGATTAAAGCTGGAATTGATCAGGATGTCGTGTCAGTGGAGTCAGTAACTCTATAGCAGTAAAGTGGAACTGATTTTAGAGAAGCGTGAGCCCGTTCTCTGTAGACGGAGTGTTTCAGTCTGGATTGCGTCTCGCCCTCGCTGCCCTCGGGCCCGGCCGCAGTGAGGGAGCCGAACGTGTGTCCACTCATTAATGATCTCAATGCATCAGCGCTGACGGGGCTGCACCCCCCAAATACACATGAACAGGAGCAGCTCGGACTCCCTCAGAGGGTCGGACTTACAGAACATACAGCATCAGCTTCACTGAACGATTACATCAACA
The DNA here is from genome assembly GCA_019802505.1 of Corydoras sp. C115. Taxonomy (NCBI): domain Eukaryota; kingdom Metazoa; phylum Chordata; class Actinopteri; order Siluriformes; family Callichthyidae; genus Corydoras; species Corydoras sp. C115. Next base: position 223,840 of record JAFMOC010000385.1, on the reverse strand, counting down.
GAACGTCAAACAGGAGTCCTAGTTTGTGGGAGTTTAACATGTTCTCCTTCTGTTGGCTTTCTGTATCATGGAGTCAGGTTTGGTGTAGGTCTGTGTCATACTGAAGCCGAACAGAGCTTTCCAACAGGATCAACCCACACCGTCCAGAGGTCTGCTTCAAAACACGGACTCCCACAGAATTAACCTTACACTTTACCGAGCGAGAGAGAGAGAGAGAGAGAGAGAGAGAGAGCGAGAGAGAGAGAGAGAGAGAGAGAGAGAGAGAGAGAGAGAGAAACTCTGCTGTGTTCAGTTTCAATTCTAAAAACAGAGAGAATGGAGAGGAACTCAGCGAGAGTCTTAATGGAATGACGTTCTCCTGTGGGGGGGGGGGGGGGGTGAGTAATGGCTGCTCTAGCTCAGGGGTGAAGCGTGTTTCCTCTTTAAACCTCCTCTCAGGGTTTGTAATTAATTTGGGGATGTTATTTGCTCGGCTCTGATGCAGACGATGGGCTCGTTCGTTATGAACACACGTGACGCAGCATGCAGGGTCAACACACGGTTCCTCCTGCATCAGAACGTCGGCCGGAACCTCAGCTCATCTCTGATTCTCTGAGATCTTCTCTGTTTGATCTGCTGCTTTATCAAATCATGTTGCTCCATCCAAGACGCATCACTGGATCCTTCAGATCACCGCTGACATCCCCTGCTATACACTCCCTCTCACTGCCTGTCTCTGTGTGTGTGTGTGTGTGTGTGTGTGTGTGTGTGTGTGTGTGTTGCACATCCCAGGGACTCAGTTCTAGTAAAAGTGATAAAAGGGATAAAAAGAGCAAAAGGGGTTAAAACTGGACTGAAGCCGGTGCCAAAGAACACGATAAACTGACATCACAGATTCATCTCTTCATCTCTCTGATACCCGGGGGGGGGGGGGGGGGGGGGGGGGGGGGGGGGGGGGAGAGAGAGAGAGAGAGAGAGAGAGAGAGAGAGAGAGCAGTTTGAAAAGTTTTGACTGACCCAAAAAGACTTTTCCTCATGGCTCTGTGCTCTGGTGCTCATGTGTTCACTGATATGAGACATCCACAGAGTTTCTACAGAACATTTCTAAAATCAGACGTGTACCCTTCATACAGCAGCTCCGTCAGTCAGGAGCGTCCCTCCCCTCACCAAATCCATCCAATTCCACTGCAGGCTCAGCTCCACTCATCACATCAGGTTCTAATCCTTTTTGAAGTCTGGTCTCTTCCTACATCAAATAATGGAGTGTGTGCACCGTGAGGAAGCCTGAAGGAGACGGGCCGGTCGTCCACCCACGGCATGCGGCCGTGCTGATTAATCATTAAAACGTCCACGGGGAGAACCCTCACCGACGACCCACACGCTCAACAGAAGCTTTATCTGCAATTACATCCAACAAAACCAGTAAACTGGACCGACCGGACCCTGAGGCATGACATCATGCACCGCTTACAGGGGCTGCTGGGAAGTAGATCAGCCATTCAGACACAGACCCGTTCATTAGTGACTGAACCAAAGCCAGAGCACTCCGCCAGGACGGAGGACAAACCACGTAGGACACTGAGCACAATAAAACACACTCTGAAAACTGAGGCAATATCCATCCATTCATCCACCCATCCATTCATCCACCCATCCATCCACCCATACAACCCCCCAACCATTCATCCACCCATCCATACAACCCCCCAACCATTCATCCACCCATCCATCCACCCATACAACCCCCCAACCATTCATCCACCCATCCATACAACCCCCCAACCATTCATCCACCCATCCATCCACCCATACAACCCCCCAACCACCAACCATTCATCCACCCACCCATTCATCCACCCATACAACCCCCCACCCATGCATCCATTCACCCATCCAACCCCAAACCCGCCAACCATGCATCCATCCATACAACAGTTCAAAGAGTTGAGAGTTCAAACCCAAAGTCCACCAAAGGTTTCAAGTGTGGGCCCCTGAGTAAGGCCCTTGACTCTTAGGCACTTTAACCCCAGCCTTCAGATTCAGATCAGAGTAAGTTTCTTTGGATGCCATCATGTGATGTCGTTATAAACCAGCTGTAATTAAACTGTTCATCAGAATCCAGTTCACATCTCCATGAATACTGATGATTGTGATCAGCAGAGTCAGAATCAGGATGTGTGATGATCTCCTGAGATGTTCTCTCGGTTCTCCAGGAGCAGACGCAGCGGCGGCAGCAGCTCTGTCTCTCTGTGTTTTAATGAACACGACTCGTTTTTTAATTATAATAGTAACATTTAGTCCAGCAGCGAATCACATCGGACCCTGACTCTTTTATTAATTACAGTCTGGGAAAATGTTAAAGGGACGAGGTTCATAAAGACCAAACACAGTCAGTTCAATCGATTTAATTATGGCAGTAAATAACGGGCTCTTATCGGTTCTCCGCTGTATTCCTGTAGAACTGACTGTGAGCTCTTAGGACTTTCAATAGAGCTAAAAATTGCAAAGGCTGCAAGCGTTGAATGTAAAACGGACACAATAGAAAAACCTCCTTCAAACCAGCAGAGCCAACTCTGACTGCACTGCCATGTGCTGACGGAGACACTTTGCTGATTCATTTCCTCATTTCCTTTCACAGTTTGCAGCTCCACAAAGGCTCAGCTCACCTGGGTGGGAAGATAAGTCAGTAAACTCGCACAGTTTGGACTCGACGGACTCCGCGGTGCATTCTGCGGGCGCTGGCATCTAAAGGGTCGACGATAAACCACAGTGTGCAGGCTTCTGTTGGCCCTGGATGTTTCTGGAGTTTGTAATTTAACAAAGGTTCTCCTGCATGAAGCTGAAGCTCGTCTTGGTGAGGATGTGGAGCTGAGCTCGCAGTTTAGTCTGACAAGTATTTAAACACTTCCAGAATGCATTCAGTGCTGGAACAGGGGCCCGAGACTCCCTGAGGGGGACCCGCACCTCAAATTAATCTGATTTAAAGTTAATGAAAAAGCTCACAGACACCCAGCCGTATCCATGACATCACGTGTAACTCAACCGCCTACACAATCATCAGATAACAGATCAGTCTTTATAATACAGACCTCCACACAAACCTCCGTCACATCCCGAGTCTCCACAGAAAATGGGAACGTCAGTTTTGTTGGGATTGCGGCTTTTTGGGGAAACGCAGGACGTGTGGAAGGTCCTGGAAGTTTTCTGTTTTAAAGCTACATTATCTGAAGGCCTGCTCCGACATGCTCCATTAAGTTCTGTCAGAAACATCCCGTCTGCGTTTCCACACGCTGACCTGCAGGGCCTCCTGACTGCGTATCGCCGGCCGCGCTCGGCTGCTCGCCGAGTTACGGCAGAGTGTTAAACAAAGTCCTAACCCCCGAAAGATGATGAACGGAAAGCCAGATGGCCCCCTGACACCGTCCCACGTCCCACTCCACACCGTCTCAGGTTGCTCGTTTCCCCAGAGCGTGGGAGACTGCGACCGGTGAATTATTAACGGAATGACGATTACAGACGGAACGAGAACGCAAAACCAAACGGAAATGAACGGGATTTAATGTTTCAACACATTCAGCGCTTTAAACCGATTTCCAACCCGAAACGGGTTCGTAATGTTTCATTGGGGCTCGTGTGATGTCACAACGTCCTATTCTGTAGAAACAGGACTCCTAATAAATATTACATTCAAACAAATGTCCCACGGCCGTCTCTCACTCAAATCGAGGTGACGCTGAAGGACCAGCAGGGGCACACTTCACATTTTACTGCTTCACCTCCACCTGGATCACTCCATCATTCTGAAACAACCAGCCACAGAGCCTGATCAGTTGGCATGGCTGTTGGCAGACTGGAACTCACTCACCTAAAATAATAATCCATAATAATAATAATAATAATGAAGATGATGAAGATGGTAAAAGTTGCTGACTCAGCTCTGAGTTTGGTGTGTTTTTAGTTGAAAGCAGGAGGACCGGGTTTGTTCACTATTTCAAAACTTGGACGAGGAGCTTTAGAGCATCTTCATTATTCTCCCATCAAAGCACTTAATGCAAATGAATTCCGTGAGTCTGCAAGTTCATCACTAATGGCGTTCCTCATCATCCTCCATCCTGAGTGCATGCTAATAACCCAGTGGCACCCCTCCCCCCACCCCGGGTTCTCTAGCTGCCTTAAGGTGCTGCAGTTACATTTTCTTGCTTCACAGCATCTTCTACTCCACTCCTTCATAAAGCTGTGCGTCTGCGTTCATGGAACTGATGAAGACAGAGATGATGACCTCATCATTATCTAATAACTTCATTGAGGATGACCACTGCAGTGCATTGTGTGCTGGTCACCATCCTGCAGGATGAGGGCTCTGAGATGATTCAGAACTTTGCAGGTCGTCTGATGTTGAACCAAAATCAGGTGAGTTCCTATAACTCTACTTCCTCACTACTCATCTCTGATTGGCTTCCAGAGGTTTCCATCATTCAGACTCTGGTCTACAGGACAATCTCTGGATCTGCTCCCTCTGACCTGCACTCATTCTGATGTCATCCACGCAGATGCACCTCCTCATCAACACAACAGAAATAATCTGCCTCTTTTAATCTGCCCCTTTTTCTTTGGCTCCATTGATGGACATGTTTTTAATAAATCAAATCTTGTCTATTCTGACTTTTTTGGAGGGATGGAGCCAGGGGGCGGTGTGGGGCGGGTTATTAATCTGCAGTTAGAAACCTTTGATATTGTTACACCATGAGAAACAGATACTTGATACAGCAGAAAAAGTATGGTTTCCTAATTTGGGTCTCCGTACGGGACGGCAGTCTGGCAGCAGTGGAGTGAACCTGAGAGAACGAGTGGACTTTCAGACGGCCACAAGTGAAGAGCAGATCTGACATTTGGAGAAGAACTGGGAGTATAACACATACGGTGCATCGCTTATATAACTCAACACCACTCAGTAGCTATTGTTAAAATAATTACACCCCAGGTGGCTGTGAATGCTATAAAAATCCAGCAGGTGAAAGGATTAACATGTGAGTGCTGGCTGTGCTCCCTGAGGTCCTGTAGAATAAGAGATTCTCTCTTTGAGACGCTCGGCTTTTATCTCGAGCGTGCTCGCTTTAAATAAAGCGTGTTTATGCAAAATGGCTGCCGTGTGTCTCCTTCAACTTGAAAACTGATTGAACATTTCTCTCCACTGCATTAATCCTAATGCTTCAGATCCTCGCTTCTCCCAGAAGCCTGCCACAGTGTGGACTGGACCGTTACTGCCCCAGGGCAGAAAACACAGAGGGTCAGGTGAGTGCTGGATGCAAGAATATATAAATAAAAACCAAAAAACTGCAATCCAGCAGAACACCATGACGGACAATCATCCACCAGCTCACCATTCACCCCACAGGACGCATCATTGCTGCTGATGTGGATATTCATGTGGCCTGCAGCTTCAGTGGGGGGTTTGAGCCTCCAGCCCATCTGTTTCTCTACAACCTTCTTTAGTTTTATGAGATGGACCAATCAGAAAGAGGTGGACACACACACACACACACACCACTAACCGGTCACTGCAGTGCTGCTAATCCACCTCCCAAACAGTTCTCTGTCTGTGGTGGTTCTGTAAAGAACCTGAACATTACAATAAAATAAATGTTAACAGACGTACAGTTTGTAATTGTAGAACGTGGACGCTCATGCAGCACTGAGGACCGAAAGAACGAGACATCCAGCACCAAACGAAGTATTAAGAAAGACTTTGAGAAAAGGAAAGCTGAAATGAGAACGGGAAAGCAAATAAAAAAACTAGAAAACAAAGGAAAATTGGAAAGAGCAATCTTCTCAAAGAAATAACTTGAGGAAAGTGCAGCTCATGAGAGAAAAGGATGCAATCTTTACCAAAACACACCATTTCACGCTGCTGCCAACACTGCCCTCCATTACTCAGTGCCAGAGGGGGGGGTGGAGAGGGAGAGGGATGTAGGGAGAGGGATGGAGGGAGATGGGGACAGAAAGAAAGAAATGAGCTCTTGTTTTGTTTCTGTATGATCCTTTGTGGAGTGACCTTGTTGGTGCTCATCATCGACTCGTTCCACTCGTTTGAATGGACTGATGAGGAAAGCCAACAGTCTGAGCCAAGTGAAGCTCATATGAATGAGACGTGTCCTCCTTCCCACGGAGAAGATAACCCAACACCCCCCCCCCCTCCCCACTCTGGACATGGAGGATCTGCGGTGGGTTTTTGGGCGCTATGCTCTTGACGCGATTCACTGATTCACTAATTGATTCACTGATTCACCACACACAGATCACATGATAAGCACATGTGGGTTTTTTTTAATAAGCTGTGAATGTTCTGATCTAAATAAAGCATGGGTCAGCACAAAGTGTCCTACACTCTGGACATCCCAATGTCTGATCAGATCATCATCCATCCATCCATTATCTCCCGCTTTATCCTCTATTAGGGTCGTGGGGGGGGGGGGTTCCCCATGCCCATCCAGGGGAGAACGTCTCAGGCGCTGGGCAGATACACCCAGGACAGGGTGCCAATCCATCGCTGGGCACACACACACTCACACAGACACACTCTATATGGGGCAATTTTGAGAATTCAATTGACTTGATCCATGTTTTTGGACTGTGGGAAGAAACCGGAGAACCCGGAGGAAACCCACGCAGACACAGGGAGAACATGGAAACTCCACCCAGATGGGGATTCAACCGGGAATCCCTAACGCTGAGAGGAGAACGTGCTAAACCACTAAGCCACCGTGCCCAGATCACCATTCATACGATAATTCAGATTTAAATAAATAAGATGACCTGATGGAGGAGGTCAGAACATTCTCATGGTTTGTTTCACGATAAATGCTAAAGTTATGAAGCGTCTTAAACACGTTCAGATTTTAAATGTAGTTTGTGCGTGAACAGATTGGAAACCGCGTTTTAATTCTGAATGCTGCATTAATTAGCGCTGCCGGTGGAACGACGGCTTTCTGAATCCCGTCTGAGACGAGCGTTCCACTCCCTGATTTTAACTGTCTGCTGGAGCGCCGGTGACACCGCGGTCCGAACACTCGAATTATCCGCAGACCCAGCTTTTACGGCACCTTTAGAACATTTTGCTGTCGCAGTCTGAACACTCCGCTCAGCTTTTAATAAACGAGTCTGTGCACATCAATAAATCCAAACGGTCTTTACAACAACAGCTTTCACTCAGTTTCACAAAAAGCTTTTCAGGAATTCCATTCATACGTTAGAACATCTGTAATGCTTTTAGCTCGAACCTGTTTCTCATTTTTAAAACACTGAATGTGCCGGGAGCAGCGAGCTGTGTGTGCTGTGTGAGGTGTGTGAGGTGTGAGAGGTGGGTGAGCTGTATGAGGTTTCAGGCTTCAGATTGGGTTTCAGGTTTTGAGAACCACTTCAGAACTCAGGATCTGGACGTTCCCTCAAACCCCGCCGTGCATGGCCTCTCTGTAATGACCGTGTAAGGGAGAACACTTTGTAAATGTAGCATAAAATTAGAGCGATCAGAGGGGAACTGGTGAGGAAGAAAACCCGCCTACCGATAATTCCAACATTAATCACAATCCTTTTGAAACGGCCAAGGTCAAACGCTTCCACAGTGTCCTCGCCCCAAACGCTGGAGAGCGCTCGAGTGTGGGTTCACACAGAACCACGGTTCAACAGCCGGAGAACCCACCGAAAGAATTCCAACATCACATTTTCAAATAAACTGAATGGAAATGAGACTTAAAGCACAGCCCGGGCCTTCAGAACGCCAAAGTAACTACAGACACCACAGATTCATAACAGCAGCCAGATCTGAGGACGCCGAAATAACGAAAACCTGACGTTACACCTGAAGACACGTCCATGTATCAAACTACCACAACCGCTGAAGCATCACCAGAGCTGCCAAAGACACAAACCATCCAAAACAAAGACTGATGATATAAATAACATGAATAAATAACAAGAATAAATAATGAATAAATAACATGAATAAATAACATGAATAATTCTGTGACCAGAAAGAGACTCAAACTGTAATAGTGAAGCTGCACGTCACTGTGATGCTGCGTTTTAACCTCGGTTAAACTCGCTCTCACATGAGTATGCTCGCTCACCTGAACATGTGTTCTTGCTAGTTAGTGTGTACAGTACACACACACATCACCCACAATGCAGTCGGTTATAGAAAAACAAAGAAACAACGTCCGCAAAGAGCATCAGAGGAAAGTGGCCTTACCTTCTGGAGCTGATGGGGAAGTGAATAAAGGTTAGCAGTGTTTTGTTTGGGACTTTTCGGATGCGTTTTCGGACCTACCACGTAAGACAGTGAGGCGCGTGATGGCATTAATCTCTCCAACACTGTTGGAGGCCACGCATTCGTAAGTGGCTTCGTCTCGCGGCGTGCGTAAAGGCTGGATTCTCAGGACGGAGCCGGAGCCATCGTCGAACTCTATCACCTACAGGTGCGACAGACAGGATATGTTATGGGAGATTTTTTGTTCAGGGTGGATGGAGATGAACCATGCACAAACATCAAGACATCAAACCCCCTGCAGCCGCCTGCCAGAGGATCTGATCACACGGACGCAGCAGTGGCTCAGCCAGGTCCTAACCATTCTGATCTCACCGTCCACACAAAGGTTTGGACACCGTTTCCTAAAGCGCTTTCATTTATCTTTAATGAGTCTAGAAGCAGCAATAAATACTTTAATGGTAGCGATCATCTATATTATTCCTAATTATTCATTAATTGTAATGATTTTGATCATTCCTGTTGAGATGAACTAAATTTATATTAAATATTCAACTTTGTTTTTGATGATTTTTTTTGATGATGTTTTTTTTTTGATGATGATGATGTCGTCCAAGATGTTAGCAGCAGATCTTTTGAGACTCCATGGATCAGACCTGTTTGTTCCTCAGATGCTGGACTGGACTGGACGTGCCGTTTCCATTAAAGACTGTGTATGGTCTGTATGAATGATTAGGTGAAGATATCAAAGCAACATCCACATGAACAGCAGAACCCAAGGTTTCCCAGCAGAACATTGTCCTTAAGTATTAAATGGACTTGGCCAGCTTGCCTTCTTCCCATGGTGCATCCTGGTTCCATGTGTTTCTCAGGTGAGTGACACACACATCGGGCCGGTCATCCATGAGATGAAAAGAAACTTCTTCCACTGCTTCATGATCCAGTTCTGATGCTCACACGGCATCATTCAGACTTTCAGCAATGGACAGGGGTCAGCATGGGAACCCCGACTGCAGCTCCATACATAACAAACTGTGATGCAGAGTGTATCTGACACCCTGATCTATTAGAACCAGCATTAAGTTCTTCAGCTGTTTGGTCTGCTGGATCAGATCAGTCCAGCCTTTGCTCCTCACACACATCAGTGAGCCCTGCTGTACCGCAGTCCATTTCGATGTGTTTGATCTTCTCAGCTGTTAATCTGAAGCTCTATATATTTTGGGATTAAGACAGCAGTGTAATGTAGATCTATATTGGGAGGGTATTTTACAACAATATTCACTATTTAGTTCCATAATACACCTACAAACACTTTCATGACACCCCTTTCAAGATTTTGGGACTTTTTGTCCATTCATCTGAGCTGAGGACTCCAAACATATCCAAGTGTAGAAACATAATGGATCATGTTTCTAGGTTTGTCTCAGTGCTTTTGTCCATATAGTGTATACAGTTGTAGAATGTCATTACTGCATTTGAAGAGCTGAATTAAACATAAAATAATATGAATTCACCAAAACGCATGTACATTTAATTACATATATGAATATCATTAATATTTAATATAATTAATATTACATTTTAATAGAAGAACCTGCTTGGCCACTTGACTTTAAGAACGGGAAATGTCTTTATTTAGTAAACGTACTGACTTTAAGTTGCTTTGGTTATTCCCCCTTTCTTAAAGTATTTAAAGGATGAAGTATGCAGATCTGTAAACTAATGGAACACAACAGATACGGACAGCTGAACATGAGCTCAGTAAGTGAGACTGAACAGCGGCTTTAGAATGACGATGCGGATACAAAAGACAAGACTTCTCTGTTTACAAATGAGACATAGAACGTCTACAAACAAGGTGTTCGAAGTTTACACAGCGTTCGACGCATGCTGGAGATGTATACTCACTTCGAACAGAACGATCCTGGACATGTTCAAAGGCTTACATACATTTAAGATCAGACAGTGGGAGTCCTCACGCTGCTACACACGCTTTGACATACAGCATCTCACAAACACACAGCCTGAATGACAGTGAGTGCATGTACACGCACACCCATAATCTGATCATCTCATCAGATTTCAGCAGTCGCTTATTGATCATCAGATCATTACAGAAATATTCATTAGACTTCAGTTATATTAATGACTTCAACCATAAAACTCATCTGGGCTTCTCAAAGAACATAATTACATTTCATTAATGTTGTCCTATAACGATAAATAATAATAATAATAATAATAATAATAATAATGATGTTTATATTTTATTCTAGATTTTTATTTGACCTTTTTTTAATCTTACATATTTTATATTTAGTTTTTAGATTTCTATTTATAAGTTGCTATAATGTTGCCTAAATTTGCCTTGGGATCAATAAAGTATTTATCTTTCTAGTTCTCATTTATTTACACAAAGCACTAAAAAATATATTTTACATCTATCTAAAGATAAAACACATCCAGAAATAAATATAATGATCTATAATCTATAGAACAGTCAGCTCCTGAGAGCTGAGGAGGTTACGGCTCTCACTGAGGAACAAAAAGGCTTCATGTTTAGGATGAAGACTCGTGTACGTCCTCCACATGTTTCCACATTTAAACTCAGGGGAACGGGGCTTAAAGCTTGTTCTCATTTGAGATCACCTCAGTGGAGACGTTCCTGACGGAACCCTCGTGTTTCTCAGGCTTTCAGACCGTAGCAGTGTGTTATTATAAACTGCATCTGAAGGGATCTGAGTTTATTATTTTATTCGATTTGAGGTTTTTGGGAATGATAACAGTCTGTACTTAATTACACAGGTAGGTAACGGGGGGGGGGGGGGGGGGGGGTGTACTGCCAAAATCTGATGCTTTGAGATATCTGATTATTTTGTACATGTAAACACACTTTGTGTGTCCCAGCTAAAATTTGAGCATTTAGCCGATTCAGAAAGCAGTATGTAATGACAAAGCTTCTTCACTCCTTTCTCAGTGAAAGAAACGTCATAGACATGAAGTTGTGGACTTCTGGAAGGGAATGGCTTCATTAAAAGGCGACGGTGTGAGTTGTGGATGAAGCGGCAGCGTGAATGAGGTTAGTGCATTCGGCTCAGACGCCAGCATGCAGGACGTTCAGACGTGCAGCCACGCCCGAGCAGAGCGCCGTCTCTTCGGGACGCCGCCATCCAGAGGAAGAGTGACAAGCAAATATTCCACCGTCATACACATGCACATTAATGGGAATCTTATCAGCGTCCCGGCGTGATGAGTTACTTTATCATGGCCAGCAGAGTGGAGATTACAGGAAATAAATCAAAACGCTTCAGCCAAATGAGAAAAGCCCAGGCATGCCGTAAAAAACCAAAGAAATGCCTCGGAGAAGCAATCAGCTGGTACGACCCAGAGACTGAGCGCTCCAAAGCCAAACACTAAAGATTCAGCACTGAAATATTACCAATGCTCTGGGTTCTGGATTAGTAAATGAGCATGCATCTGCTTTTTGCTGGAATGCTGCGATGTCTGCGCGATGGCGTTGCATGCGGATGCTGAGCGCGTTAGTGGATGGTGATAAGCGGTGCTCCAGCTAGCGTGGAAGGACCAGACTGTTGTTTGTAGCATTCACTTGTCGAGCATTTTACTTCAGAACAATAGACCTAATACCTCAAATCGCTGGTTGCTCACTCTCTTCCCCTTCTTGTTCCACACGATTTTGGGCCGCGGGTCGCCCGTGGCCTGGCAGACGAAGGAGGCGACGCCGCCCTGCACCCCTGTCTGGTCGTTAGGGGTCCGTAAAAACTTTGGTGGAGCTGAAAGAAACGAGTTTAGAATTAGACCAGCGCCGCAAAGTCTATATTTATTACTCCATCAGTAACTCAACTGATATTCAACAGAAACCCTTTAAAACATAAAAAACAATAAGCTCTTTATTCACTATTAAAGTGAAATGCTTTTTATTAAACATAATAAACTGGAGACTGTAAGCCTGAATGAGGTTTAATAATGTGATGGAGTTCTTCAGAAAGCTGATAGATATTTATGAACTCTGTGGCTGTTGATTCAGGATTTACTTTATTGTCATTTTTTTTGTATCCTGAAGTGTTCAGAAAAAACTGTGTTCACGTCCAAAACTCCACAGGTTTAATAAGAAGACATATGTATGAAATTGGTGGTGTGGTGTGTTAGTGTGGAGTTGGTGCGGTGGTGTTATGGTGGCGGTGCGGTGTGGGTGCGGTGTTGTGTCAGTGTGGAGTCGGCGCTCTCTGTAATGGCCAGCGCGGTGGGACTTGTTAGCCTTTGGCCCGGGCGGTGGTGGAGTGAGTCATTTCCTGGTGGCACACTGCTCCTGTCTCTGTTCCCGCAGCGCTCAGAGAACCTCACACTTCACTTACGCCAAACCTTATTTCTACCAGCGGTGTAAAGAAAGTGACAAGGAAGAAGAGCGAGAGAGCGAGCGAGAGAGATAGATAGAGAGAGAGAGAGAGCGAGCGAGAGAGATAGATAGAGAGAGAGAGAGAGAGAGAGAGAGAGAGAGAGCGGGAGGAACAATGCAGGGCTATGCTGAGATGGTTGTCCTTTGTGGCTGAATAAATAGGATTAAATAGATAAGTGGAGCTGATTTCATTGCAGAATTCGTAGCCTCCAGCAACAGAAGATTCCTAATGCATGCTAATAGACTCTGAGATGAACGCGGGGTGTACACTCATATCTAACGGCACACTATTTTTCGAAAGTTCTTATCCATAGGAGCTGAAGCAGTTTAAGGAAGATGTGTATCAGTTAATTGGTGGTTTGAGGAACATCGCTTTAATGGATAATATAATTGTGGCATCAATAATGTTTTTCAGAGTTTGGGGTCAGGGCTTTAATTCAAGAAAAGAATAACACCAGTATTACAACATACCCTGATATACACACACACACACACACACACACACACACACACACACACACACACACACTGACTATATCAATATATTTATATATGAAAAAAATTTAATTTACATTCAGCAGACGCTTTTATCCAAAGAGACTTACAAATGGAAACTAAAGCAGTGTGATGTGTTGTTCAGGTGAACATTCCGCTGAGTGCAGCCTCACGTTCTGCCAGACGTTCTTTTAAATAAAGCTGTAGATGAAGTCATGACTGGAGTCTGAATGTAGCACCATGAACAGACATAACAGTGTGAGGACACACGGCCGACGTTCAGCACGGCCGTGGAAACTGCAGTGTGTTGTGTCTGTTTGGACCTCGCTCTGTCTCTCTCTGTCTCTCTCTGTCTCTCTGAACTCTCTCTGGCCCTCGCTTCAGGACTTGGACCGGCCGCACATGCTGGAACGGTATGCTAACAATGCTAAAGGAACGCAGAGAGACAGAGCGAGGGATGAACGGGAACAGCGAGCCAAAAGAAAAGAAGGAATGCAAAGAGCAAACCATCTTCACTTCATCATGACCTCTCTGGGATTAGAATGGGATTACTGAGCTGCTCTGATTCAGGACTGAGGGCCTCACATTCACTTCCAAAAGTGTTGAAGGAGAAACGAACACGGGAACGTCCAGAAATATAAGAACCCATCATTCACACTGACTCAGACCCCTACGGCGTGACGACAGACAGACAGACAGACAGGCAGGCAGACAGACAGACAGACAGACAGAAAGACTATACAAAATAAATAAATATTAAATGTAAGAGATCTCAGAGAGTTGAGGAATACACAATACATCATGAGGTCTGGCAGAGATCGAGGACTGGAATGGGCAGCTGGACCTCAGCTGGGTGCACAAGTAATGGATCCCCCTCCTCCACCTCCTCACACACACACACACACACACACACACACACACACACACACACACACACACACACACACACACACACACACAGTCATGACAGGTGAAGTTCCACACTCTAATATGTCACAAATCAAGACTGTGGCACACTGATTGCCTTAGACATGTGTGTGTGTGTGTGTGTGTGTGTGTGTGTGTCTTCAGCCTGGCTGCGCCGCTGTCTGAGCGGGATGATGGGTAATTGATATGCTGCGGGTTTGTTTGCTCGTGAGCGGCTTGACGGCGGTCACACACACATCGTCGTCAGCTGTGAGGAATCACACAATGGGAGATGATTGAGGCGTGACTTCTGGAAAATGGTGTTTTCATAGAGCGGCGGCGGCGGCGGCGGCGGCAGCCATTTTCAACCAGCGCCATCGATCAGCCGAACACAAACACTACACACATTAACAACAACGCACAATTACATCGAGTGGAACAATATGTGTTTACTTTTCCTTTCCACAGAGCTCATGAACTCCTGAGCTAATGATAAACTTTCACACCAAGACCTTTCAGAACACACACACGTTCTCTGAGGGAGAACACCGGGACACTAACAGAGGTTCTGATGCTCACATTCTCTGAGGGAGAACACCGGGACACTAACAGAGGTTCTGATACACACGTTCTCTGAGGGAGAACACCGGGACACTAACAGAGGTTCTGATACACACGTTCTCTGAGGGAGAACACCGGGACACTAACAGAGGTTCTGATACACACGTTCTCTGAGAGAGAACACCGGGACACTAACAGAGGTTCTGATACACACGTTCTCATAGAGTTTCCAGAACAAGTCTGTGAAGTTAGTGCTGGATTTTAATTTTTATTTATTTTTCAGATTTATAACGCTGCTATATTTTAATGTAATATTTAAATTCTACCACTTGGGGTAAACTGGGTCTGTAAAATGGACGTTCGTTTACATTTCATGTACCACATGTTATGAACATGACGGTCTCTGCCCCGACTGCTGACCAACCTCCAGCGGGTTCACTCCCAAAATCCTGTTCCTCAGAAGAGAGCGCCGCTCAGAATATTAGCTACAAGACGGCGCCCCCCGCCCCTCACTGCTGACACCGCAGTAAACATTTGGGGCAAAGCTGACTTCACTCACATCATTTTCTTAAATGCAAAAATAAACTCATGAAAGGATTTAATGTTTGCTTTAAAACCTTTATAATGTAGAGAATTTCAAACGGACGGCGAACCTCACAGTCTGCAGCTGGAACAGTGTCTGTGTGCAGGAGTGTCGCTGTAATCCCCTTTAATCCTAAAGCTCTGATGGGCTTTGGAGAAATTGGTCTGGAATACCGAAATCTCAGATGCACCGCGAACGAGAGTGAGAGAGAGACGAGAGACGCCATCATCACCTTTAAACCTAGTGTGTGTGTGTGTGTGTGTGTGTGTGTGTGTCATGCTTTGTTCCGAGTTGGATGACAGTTTATTAAACAAAGTAATAAGTTTTTTGAACATGCCCTTCATCCTCCTCCTCCTCCTCCTCATTAGCGAGCTCACACACAGATTTAAATTACAGTTTAATAAAATAAAATAAAACGTGATAATTAAGAGATGGAACAGAAACAGTTGCTGACAGATGTTAACACTTTGCGTGCAGATCTGGCATATGGCTTTGATGTCCTCTAAGGCATCCCAAAGTTTTCAGCTATAATTAGAACTGCAGTGCGTCACTACGGCAACCGGGGAATTAATGAGGGAATTCACTCATCGTCTCTCACTTTACTAAACTTACAGCATTTACAAATGTATTTACCTCAAATGTAATAATTCAGAAAATGACATGTGTGTGTGTGTGTGTGTGTGAGAGAGAGAGAGTTTACTGAGCAGTATAAAATCTGATCAGTGTGTTTTGTGAGGAATGCCCGTCAGCAGAGGGAATCTCCACACATTCTCTGTTATAATAATATAATATAATAAATCTGTCTGTCTGTCTGTCTGTCTGTCTGTCTGTCTGCCCTGCACTCACTGTGTGTGAATGAGCTAAATTTGATTCATTCTGAATTTAAAGAGTAAATCTGTAGAAAAATGATAAAAGATCAAAGTGTGAAAACTTTAAAGCACAAGATGAAAGATACAGTATGATTTCACATTCAGGGGCCGGCCGGGCCCTCGCTGATCTGCTGATGAGTCCGCTGAAACCGATCCCGTCATTACCAGCAAAATGAAAAAGATCAAGACAAAATCAAGAAAAAAAAAAGTGATGTGGAAATGTGCGAAGGTAAATCAGATGACCCCGTTTGGGGTTGGGTTTGGGGTTGGGTTTGGGGTTGGGGTTGGTGTTGGGTGTGGGGTTGGGGTTGGGGTTGGGTTTGGGTTTGGGTTTGGTGTTGGGTTTGGGTTTGGGTTTGGTGAGTGTTTACTTCACTCTCATTCTGTAAATCAGGAATGAAAACCTCAAACTCTCTAACAAATCATTTTCAAACATTCTCAAAGTCTTTAAGTTTAAAATCAGACGTGCGTTCTGTTATCTGGATGATTGGTCTTTTTTCTGGTTGCTCTGCAGACAATTTTGACTAATACAGAATACACCCCCCACCTCCCCCCCACACAGAGACGTTCTGGGGCCTATTAGCTGAAATGGTTTAGCCTGAGGAGGAGAGTTAAACTTGTCCACCTACTTACTCCAACATCTGAGTAAGATTACGGCTGCTCACTGCAGTAATGTGTGTTTTTCTAATTAAGTACCTCCTTTAAATGAGTCCACTGTGAGTTTATTATCCGCAGCTCCACCACAGAGGAACTTCACGCCAGCACTGAGAGGAACGGGCAGACTCATTTGGTGTTCGTGTAGGAAACATGTCGTGGCTTGTAAAATTCATTAATTAAGTAAACCATAACCAGGACTGCAGTAAATATCAGACATATCAGTGTGAATATCTAATCAGCCAATCACGTGACAGCAGTGCAAACACACCATGGAGCTGCAGATAACGTCTCCATCAACGAGCACAACTCAAGTTAAAGTCTGAGTTTTTAATCTGTATGTTTTTAGAGTTATGCAGCGTCCTGAAGCAGCGTCAGGGTTCAGTGCCCTGAACCCCAAAGACCACGCCCAAAGGACAGGGGGAAACGTACGAAGACCTCTGTGAGGACCGAGGCTTATCCCAGCCCAGGCAGGGTACTAATGTACAGATGCTGTATGTGTGTAATCTCAGAGGTGAACTGGTTGGAGATGCTGGGGTTCATAAACATCTGAGGTGCTGCGACCTAAACACTGACTTAACATTTACATCATTACATTTTTATAAATCCATTTCCATTGTAACTGTTAAATACAATTTCAAACTAAAAAAGTCAAGTTAGGGTTTAAGCTAAACTATTTTGTTTTAAAATTGCAGATATTAAAAATCACTTTACATTCATAAGCTTTTTTTTTTTTTGAGTATAAATATAAAAACGGGCGACACACAGCGCTGTGGAATACAGCTTCATCACCACCGGAGCAAAAATCTGTAAAATGAGAGATCCAGGAGAAAGAGAGATTATCAAAATTCCTCTCAGATAATAACCTCCATTAATGTTTCACAGAGAACCTTTAGAGCACTTTGCAGAACACTATGTTTTTAGCTGAACAGAATTTATTTCTAAATCATTACAGTAAAGATTTCATAGCATTTTGTAACGAAGCAAAAGGCATGAGCTCGTCAGAAACGGCTCGTCAGACCAAAACAAATGCAGCGTGGGCAAAAGGCTGAGAATGCTGCAAAAACGAGAGAGCTAACATTCCCACAAGAGATGCTCTGCAGATGTTCTGCAACTCCATAAAGGATGGAGAACTCAACAGAGAACAACAACGGCTTCCTCACAAACACGCCGTGGAACAGAGTCGACGTACTGAGGTCCTCACACTAACAATGATACTATATAATACTATAGGACGGTAATTAAACTTAATATAGTACTGTACGTTTACTGTAAGCAGGAGCGTAGAGGTGGAACCGAGGGCCATTGTTCTGCAGGCTATATGAGACGGAGCGAGGACCGTTCTGTTGTCTTCATGAAGATGCTGAGAACAGCAGATTTAACTGATGAAACATTTGGATGGTACAGATCGTTTGATCTTTAATAAGCTCAGATATCATGAACTTGAGGTTCTGTATGTTCTGCACTGTTGTCATGCACAGCCTCCTCTTTCATCTCAATTTTATCTGCATTAAAGAACTGATTTAACCCAGACTTCATAATTAATCCCAACTGCAGGCGTTCTGGGGACTCCGATGTTAAACAGAAGGACAGAGACATGATGAAGGCAGCGTGGTGTCCATCAGTGAAGGTGAGGTTGGGGCTTCTGAGGTGCACGACTCGGTGTTCTGCATCTCATCTGCTTTTCAGCTGAACTGTATGAACGTTCTGATTTAAACAGCACACAGTACGTACTTGACCTTCAGAGAAGAAAGTGCTAATTGCTTATTCATGACGGTGAGACGACGGGAACGCCTGCGAATCAAAAGCAGCACAGCCCTCATCACTCGGTCGTCGTCTTAATGCAGATGCTTCATTGTAATCTGCAAAGGCTGGAAGAGGCAGTATGCTCCTGAATGACTCTTAATTAGCTGCTGAGGCAATTAGCGTCGTTTCACTGACGGTGTTTAAATCAGGAATGTTCGGCGGCATCCGTATTCCGAACGCCCGTCACTTCCAATCCCAATCAGAATACACATCAGGCCTGATTGGCTTCTCTTCCGTTCTCTTGTTCTCTTATCTTGATGGTGCTCTCCAGCTGAGATAATCCGGCCTGACGCAGGACGAGCTGCACTCACGAGACAAACCCCCCCCCCCCCCCCGAAAAACAATCAGCTTCTAATGAACTTAATAACAAAAAACAGCAATCAGCAAAAAGGAAAGAAACGGACAGAGAGAAGAGTCTGTCAGGATGAAGAGAGGGAGATGTTCACCTCATCTTCATCACTTTAGATCTAAACAGTTATAAACGTTGAGGCGTGTTCAGTGATCACAGCGTTCTAACCAAACCTCTTCTGATTTAAAAACTTTTGAATTGAGTCTTGCTGTGTTCCGCACTTCAGAACCTCTTCCTCTTTGATTCACGGCTGCATTAACAGAACCTCATACACATGCCTCCGTTTGACCATCAGTCTGTCCACTGCTCTCAGCACAACCACACATTCCATATTTGCCCAAAGATTTTATTCCGTTCTTGACATTTTCCTTCCACACCGATGCATTTTACCAAATCACCACATTATCACATCATGACATCATCTCACTCTCATCATCTGCACACCAAACATCATCAGACAACCCTCCATCTTCTTCCCTGACATCTTGAATTCTGCAGGATTCTTCTCTTGGAACGGTTGTCATCACAAAGAGAACTTTGAGCCTGCTGTTCTTTCTGTCTGGTTCACCCCCTCTGAACATCCACTGATCTGTTCTCTCAGGAGCTGATGGTGACCTGCAGATCTTTAGGGTTTTATGATGGACATAGTTAATGTCAGTCCTGGGTTAATTTAGGGTTGTTTTCAGGTTTGTGATGGGCTGCATCTGGTTCCAAACCTTTAAATCCTTTTTTTAGGATCTGGATCTGAACCAGTTCACGGCGTTGGGGAGCAGTGATGGACCGGTTGTGGAACAGATCTCATGTTTGTACAGCTTGCAACGTTTCTAAATTATAATGACCTTTACAATGTTTAGGTTTTTAGAGCTACATCTGCACTAATCTCATAATGTCTGGACTCTGACGGCGTCCAGTCTATATGAATCACACTGCTGACGTGTTCTTGATGAATTGAAAGGTATGTCCTCATACTTTAAGCTTGAACAAGTTTAGTGAGGACGACATCAACAGAAGCTCTGTAAAAAGAAGCAGTCAGGTGTTTGCAGTGGTGTTTGCAGTGGTGTTGCAGTGGTGTTGGCAGTGGTGTTGGCAGTGGTGTTGGCAGTGGTGGTGGCAGTGGTGTTTGCAGTGGTGGTTGCAGTGGTGTTTGCAGTGGTGTTGGCAGGGGTGTTGGAAGTGGTGTTTGCAGTGGTGTTGGCAGTGGTGTTGGCAGTGGTGTTGGCAGTGGTGTTGGCAGGGGTGGTTGCAGTGGTGGTTGCAGTGGTGTTGGCAGTGGTGTTGGCAGTGGTGTTGGCAGTGGTGTTGGAAGTGGTGGTTGCAGTGGTGTTGGCAGTGGTGTTGGCAGTGGTGTTGGCAGTGGTGTTGGCAGTGGTGTTGGCAGGGGTGGTTGCAGTGGTGTTGGCAGTGGTGTTGGCAGGGGTGTTGGCAGGGGTGGTTGCAGTGGTGTTGGCAGTGGTGTTGGCAGTGGTGTTGGCAGGGGTGTTGGCAGGGGTGTTGGCAGTGGTGTTGGCAGTGGTGTTGGCAGGGGTGGTTGCAGTGGTGTTGGCAGGGGTGTTGGCAGTGGTGTTGGCAGTGGTGTTGGCAGTGGTGTTGGCAGTGGTGGTGGCAGGGGTGGTGGCAGGGGTGTTGGCAGGGGTGTTGGCAGGGGTGTTGGCAGGGGTGTTGGCAGTGGTGTTGGCAGTGGTGTTGGCAGTGGTGTTGGCAGTGGTGTTTGCAGTGGTGTTGGCAGTGGTGTTGGCAGTGGTGTTGGCAGTGGTGTTGGCAGTGGTGTTGGCAGTGGTGTTGGCAGTGGTGGTTGCAGGGGTGGTTGCAGGGGTGGTTGCAGGGGTGTTGGCAGTGGTGTTGGCAGGGGTGTTTGCAGGGGTGTTTGCAGGGGTGTTGGCAGGGGTGTTGGCAGTGGTGTTTGCAGTGGTGTTGGCAGTGGTGTTGGCAGTGGTGTTGGCAGTGGTGTTTGCAGTGGTGTTGGCAGTGGTGTTGGCAGTGGTGTTGGCAGTGGTGTTGGCAGTGGTGTTGGCAGGGGTGTTGGCAGGGGTGGTTGCAGTGGTGTTGGCAGTGGTGTTGGCAGTGGTGTTGGCAGGGGTGTTGGCAGTGGTGTTGGCAGTGGTGTTGGCAGTGGTGTTGGCAGTGGTGTTGGCAGTGGTGTTTGCAGGGGTGGTGGCAGTGGTGGTTGCAGGGGTGGTTGCAGGGGTGTTGGCAGTGGTGTTGGCAGTGGTGTTTGCAGGGGTGTTTGCAGGGGTGTTGGCAGGGGTGTTGGCAGTGGTGTTGGCAGTGGTGTTTGCAGTGGTGTTGGCAGTGGTGTTTGCAGTGGTGTTGGCAGTGGTGTTGGCAGTGGTGTTGGCAGTGGTGTTGGCAGTGGTGTTGGCAGGGGTGTTGGCAGGGGTGGTTGCAGTGGTGTTGGCAGTGGTGTTGGCAGTGGTGTTGGCAGTGGTGTTGGCAGTGGTGTTTGCAGGGGTGGTGGCAGTGGTGGTTGCAGGGGTGGTTGCAGGGGTGGTTGCAGGGGTGTTGGCAGTGGTGTTGGCAGTGGTGTTGGCAGTGGTGTTGGCAGGGGTGGTTGCAGTGGTGGTTACAGTGGTGTTGGCAGTGGTGTTGGCAGTGGTGGTTGCAGTGGTGGTTGCAGTGGTGGTTGCAGTGGTGGTTGCAGTGGTGTTGGCAGTGGTGTTTGCAGTGGTGTTGGCAGTGGTGTTGGCAGTGGTGTTGGCAGTGGTGTTGGCAGTGGTGGTTGCAGTGGTGTTGGCAGTGGTGTTGGCAGTGGTGTTGGCAGTGGTGTTCGCAGGGGTTTGCAGGGTTGCAGTGGTGTTGGCAGTGGTGTTGGCAGTGGTGTTGGCAGGGGTGTTGGCAGTGGTGTTGGCAGTGGTGTTGGCAGGGGTGTTGGCAGTGGTGTTGGCAGTGGTGTTGGCAGGGGTGGTTGGCAGTGGTGTTGGCAGGGGTGTTGGCAGGGGTGTTTGCAGGGGTGGTTGCAGTGGTGTTGGCAGTGGTGTTTGCAGTGGTGTTTGCAGTGGTGGTTGCAGTGGTGTTTGCAGTGGTGTTTGCAGTGGTGTTGGCAGTGGTGTTGCAGTGGTGTTGGCAGTGGTGTTTGCAGGGGTGGTTGCAGTGGTGTTGGCAGTGGTGTTGGCAGGGGTGTTGGCAGTGGTGTTTGCAGTGGTGTTTGCAGGGGTGGTTGCAGTGGTGTTGGCAGTGGTGTTGGCAGTGGTGTTGGCAGTGGTGTTGGCAGTGGTGTTTGCAGGGGTGGTTGCAGTGGTGTTGGCAGTGGTGTTTGCAGGGGTGGTTGCAGTGGTGTTGGCAGTGGTGTTGGCAGTGGTGTTGGCAGTGGTGTTGGCAGTGGTGTTGGCAGTGGTGTTGGCAGTGGTGTTTGCAGGGGTGTGCTGCTCTGACTCTGCTCTGCGGTACAGATTTGTTTGCTGGTTTGTTTTGACAGAGCTGGAGAAAAGATAAGAGACGAATCGCACGGCCTTCTCTTCACGGCCTGCTTTCTGCAGTTTGAGCAGCGTGTGCAACTTAATTATCTGATAGCGTTCACATAAGCAATGAAACAAACACACACACACACACACACACACACACACACACACACACACACACACACACACACACACACACACACACACACACAGCATCTACAGACTAAATTATGCAGTCATAGTTTGGGTTTAAAGTTTTTTTTAGGACTTTATCGCTTAGGGCAGCAAAACACAGAACACACAGTCCATATGGTAACAAACGGGCGTCGGCTGTAAGAGGCACTGTGATAATCCACAACGGCAGCTGGACACGGGACGGGCAAAGTTCACCAAAAAAACTAAAAAAAGTTCTACAGGGGGTCAGAACAACCTTCCAACCAGAGAGAAGGCTGCTGTTTTATAGGTTAAATATTCATGGCAGTGTTTATGGAAGCTTTATAGCAATAGATCATAAAAGCATTCAATATAAAACCAGCAACAAACCCCACACACTTTACCCCCCCCCCCGTCCCCCGTCCCCCGTCTCTCTCTCTCTCTCTCTCGCTCGCCCTCTCTCTCTCTCTGTGCTGCAGACCCACACCAGCTCAACAGCATCATCTCATTTTGGCTCGTTTTCCAGTTGGATGGCAGCATGGGTCAAATCCACACACACACACACACACACACACACACACACTCTCATTGCTGGGTGTGTGGTGAAGGTAGTGGTGTGTGAGAGAGTGACCTTTTCCAGAACGTTAATTTAATGAAGGGAGAGAACATTAGTGTGCTTGTGTTTCCTCTCCTCTCCCAGGACAATAGCTTGATCCTCTTCATCAGCTCTGTGTGTGTGTGTGAGTGTGTGTGTGTGTGTGTGTGTGTGTGTGTGTGAGTGTGTGTGTGCGTCCATAAAGGGAGAGAAACATTTCAGTGATATATAAGTTTGAATATATCCTGATTAAAGCTTACAGTTGAACCCTTCAGAGTGGGTATATTGATTGGATTTGCAGTAAATGGTTATTATCTTTGTTTAAGAAGCTGAAATGTTGCGCTGGGTATTACAGCATAAAGCTCCCAGTTCACTTTGAGTAGCATGTTCTCCTCAGATCAGTGTAACTCATGTAACTGAGGTGAATTAAAGCCTTTAGATTTGGCGGCGTGTGTACTAATCACCAATCAATCAGGATAATCAGCCGTTTACATCGTTATATTCAACCAACTGATAATAACTGAGAAAATAACTATTCAACTTTAGTAAACTGTTCTTTCATAAACTCAGATTATAGAACAATAGAAGTGTGTGTGATTCAGCATTTCACAATCACTGATCTGAATGAGACACATCCACCTGCTGCATCCACCTGCTGCACTTTAATAGGCCGTGTGTGTGTGTGTGTGTGTGTGTGTGTGTGTGGTGGGGGGGTGTATAAGTTCATGGTATCAGTGGTTCGGTGTGAGTAAATATTTATCCCATCAGTGAAGAGAGGGAGCGTCAGCGGGAGCGGCTTTGTTTTTCTTCATGTAAAGTGAGATGAACACTGACGATCAGCTGACTCTGTTAAAACCACCAGAGACTCCCCCCCCCTGCCCCTGCCCCCTGCCCCCTGCCCCTGCCCCCTGCCCCTGCCCCCTGCCCCGAGTGAGATTACACATCTCATTTCATTCAGTCACCATCACTTTACATCATTCATATCATATTATAGAATTATATGTATAGAAAAACTCAAGCAGAAAGTCACTGGAGCTACGGACAGTAATATTAATAATAATAACAATAATAATATTAATAATAATAATAATAATAATAGCTACTGATCACACAGCTCAGCATCTTTAAATTCTGTTCTTAAATTCTGTTAAAAACATGCCTTTGATCTTTTTAATGTGAACAGATGTATCTGGAACTGATGACCGTGTCCTCGTCGGCATGAACATTTAAAAATAACACCGAGGAATTTAGTCATTAATAATCTGTTGAATTAATAAGAGTCTGGAGCTGCTCATTTAGCATGCTATGCTGTTGTGGTACTAACTAATGGTGTTCCGTGTTCTAAGGGTACCCCACACAAACCCCCCCCCCCCCATTCCAGCAGGATTCCAAAACAGGATTAAGACAGCACTTGAAGCATGGAAAGCGTTTTAATTAACAGGAGAGGGTGCTGGCCTCGTTAGGACTGTCCTTTATTAGTCTCCTCCTCGTTAATGCTGCAGTAATTAGTTGTAAATGGAATGCAGTAAGAGAGCTGGGAGCAGACCGCCTGTGATGAGGTCACCGGCCTGCGTGAGGTTTAGTAACGGACTGAGACTAGCTGGGCATGACGGGCACGGCAAAGGCACACACACACACACACACACACACACACACACACACACACACACACACACACACACACAATACAAAACACCATGAACAAACGGTTTTGTAGTTCATAGAGCTGTCGCAGTACATGGATCTTTTTGTGAGGACCCACAATGCAACAGTTCTAATGCGGGACCTGCACTGGGTTCTATAGCAGAACAAGAGGACACAGTTTTTATTTGATTCCTCTTCAGTGTCTCAGCCTCGCTCTCGTTGTTTTTGCCCCACCCAACATCACAGCATCTCTACGTCATCACCTGAACCATATTGAATTCCTCCTCCACCCCCCCCAACCCCCCCCCCCCCCCCCCGATCCTCCATCGGCCAGCAGGAGAAAAGTGAGAAAGTGCAGTGAGCCATACATGTTCATGCAGATAGAGTAGAAAAACAACCCCCCCCCCCCCACCTCACACACACAAACATGTTTGCATGCTCGTTTGGGTTGAAGGGCGCGGCAGATGGTGAGAGAGGAAGCTGAAATGTAAAATGGCATCGTGCCCTAAATCAGCCACCCACCCACCCACCTGCTGACCACACCCTCTGCTCGGGTTTCTAACCGGGCCTCCGTCATCTCTTCAAACACTGCAGGTAGATTGTGAGATACTATCTCATATTATCATCGACCACACTGATATAACGACCGGCTCCTCACTCAACGTTCTTACAGTTTAAGGTTCCACACTCTTCCTCCTCAGAACAGACCGTTAGAAACCTTATTAAAATGAATACCTTTAAAATCTCCCAATACTGCTGACTCTGCTGAATTTTCCTAAACGTTACAGCTTTGTATTTTCTACAGAACAAATCTTTAAAGAAATAACAATAATAATAAAAACAGAACAATCTTTAAGCATCAAGAACCAAAAACTGCTTCAAAAGAATTAAAATGATCTTCTATTCATTCCATTTCTATTCTGTTCCAATGGACTGATCTGATGAGACTGCTTAGCATCTCTCCCTCGCTCTCTCTCCTCACACTAGGTTCTAAATGAGGACCGCATGGCGTGGTTCTGATGAGCAGCAGGTCTGCAGGGAATATGGTGTGTGGATGGTAAATGTCAGAGGATCATTAGTCTGTGATTATTAATCTGGGTGAAGACGATTAATTGCGTTAGTACATGATCAATATTTATGCAGGCTGCACAAACAGTGTGACTGAAGACGCCGTGGACGGGATGTTCTGCAGCTTCCTCTCTGTTCCTCTCTGAAGAGAACTTGGCCCACGTTCATTAATTACAGAGTCAGTTTTCTGAAAACATCCTGGGTATCAGAGTAAAAGCAGGCAGATTAGATGTGATTTGTTTTACCATATGCTGTACTTCAAAGCCAAGTGTGTGTGTGTGTGTGTGTGTGTGTGTGTGTGTGTGTGTGTGTGCTCGTCTGTTGTGTGTGCTGTGTTTGCCAACTATAACCTGGCCAGGCTACAAACATCTGGCACTGAGCTGCTCTAAGGGGTGAGTCCTGCCCGCTGTCTCTGTACGTTCAGTAAGTCCGTCAGTCAGTCCGTCCGTCCGTCCGTCCGTCCGTCAGTCCGTCCGTCAGTCCCGGTGTTTGAAGTGCTTTGCTGATGTGCTGCTCTAATGCGGTGCTGCTGAAACCATTGCAGGTAATCATCAGTTGTCCTCTCTTTGGTCTTTTTGTCCCGGGTGAGAATGAAGCGGCTGAGTCTGAGCACCAGCACACGGCTTGTTCAGCTTTAAAGAGTCTCCACAGACCCCAGAAGCTAAGCACTAATTAGCTTGATTTTAAATGTACTGAGAAAGGTCAAGATCACTTGACAGTTTCAGCCTTCAGCACAGCTGCACTTAAAGAGCCCTCGGTTTCTCCATTACACCATTTAATTACACAGCACCGCCGCACGGCACCGGCCTCGCACCGTAAACATCTGCATTTAAAAAAAAAAACCATTAACACTTAAGCTGACTTAAGCAAGTTTAAAGTGCAGTTCAGGCTTATTCTGCCCTGCAGCTCAGAGATGTTGATGAATGAACCTGACGTCTAATCTCATCACACCGTTCATCAGCTGCAGAAACTCTCTGCTAATGTTCTACATACTGTACTTATTAGTGTACACTAATTACAAAATGTATTAATGAAATGTTACATGTCACAAGGCCAAGGATTTGTAAAGTGGAGATTATTATTATTATTATTACTAGTAGTATTATTATTAATATCATTTAATATGGCATTGTGCACCAGTCTTTAGTCTTAGTATTAGTACAGTACAGATGTGCACAGTAACACACTTATTTTAAAATGCATCGTTTTTATTTTAATGAAATGAAGGTTTTTGAGTCTATTAAACAGAGATCTCTGATAATTCTACAGAACCTGTTTAAAAGTCTTTGTTTTAGTGTAGCCATGCTGATATTAAGTCCTAGTTTGATCTTAACTCATGACTCTGTCTCTGATTGGTTTATATTAAAGTGGTGGAAGCTACGGCGTGCTTAAACAATAGACGAGGTTTTAAAGGAAAGATATTTACTGAAGGAAGCTTCCTTTAGCTTTCCGTTGTATTTGTGTGTTTAACTTGTTTGGGGTTTGAAATCTAATGACCATAAATGCAGGAAATAGCTCGTCCATTCTGCGCTCTTTGGTCCGACATGAACGCTTGCATAATAGAAACAAATGGAAACGCTGCTTGAGTGGATTTGTCGATAGATGTAGTGTGTTAAGCAGCGGCTGAGCTCGATCTGCGTCTGTAATCACGTTAACTCTGCAGCACTTTACATGAATTTCAGCTCAACTGCACATTTACTGCGGTCATTCTGAGATGGAGCATTTTAGAGCTAATCTAATCTCAGTGATGTATATTCCGTCTGTGTGCATCTCAAATCCAGAGTGAAATGGAATGCAGGATTATGGGTGAGTGTGGAAGACAGAGGGACTCTTAATTACACTTCCACTGTTTGT
Organism: Corydoras sp. C115; assembly: GCA_019802505.1. Classification (NCBI taxonomy): domain Eukaryota; kingdom Metazoa; phylum Chordata; class Actinopteri; order Siluriformes; family Callichthyidae; genus Corydoras; species Corydoras sp. C115. The sequence continues at coordinate 196,255 of JAFMOC010000385.1, read as the reverse complement.
AATTTGGATGTGCAGCAGCAGGACCACAGTGAGGTAATTACACACTGAGATCTGAACGCAGCGTGACGAGCTACGCTCACGAAAGGCTCTTTATTCTTTCACAAAATATATGAAATTTAAAAAGGTTTTCTGTACTGTATGGGCGGAGCACACGCGACTAACACTGATGTCACGTATGTATATAATACACTGAACACAAACCTCCGTTTACAAAGACATCAACATCAAACTAACAAATAATGCTAAAATTACAACAATCAGTCGAGGGTTTTAGATTATCCCCAGGTGTCTGCAAGTGACTTCTCCATTAATCTATTAATAAATTATGAACAATGTTTTCTCTTAATGCTGGATGGAGGTTTATAAACTGAACACACACGTTGAACACGTCAGTCAGTCTGTCTGCAGTTTGGTTTAATTAAAAAAGAATAAATTAGAAAAAGCCTTCTTTTATTTAAAATAATGATCCCAGCATTGGAGTGTGTGTGTGTGTGTGTGTGTGTGTGTGTGTGTGTGTGTGTGTGTGTGTCTGAACTGAACACGTGTCCTTTGTGTTTACTGCAGGATAAAATGGACTTCATTTAAATGACATTAGCATACAGACAAATTAAAGACAGAATCCTTTTATAAATGCTAATTCCTGCTTTCTTTGGGAGCTGTATGCAAAACAAATCCAATTCCAACAACCATTTACTTTAAAGAGACGTAAAGCAAACGTGAGAACCTGAACTGAAACACAGCCCTGAGCCAAGAGTTTAATTCTATAATAGAAATCACAGATAATGTGGGATATCTAATACCTTTAAATGTAAAAAGGTCTGATAAGATTACTGAAACTATTCTTCTTCATCATCATCATCATCATCATAAGTTCTGAGGAGACATTCAACAGAACAAGCAGTCTTTAAACTGCTTTAAAATACACAGAAGATTAAGACTGTATAAAAACCTAACATCAGCAAGTTTACTGATTAGAATCAGTCCATCAGTCCATAAATATAAAGACTGAGGTAAGACCGTCAGATTAGAACGGTATATAAACCTTACAGAACGTATTTATAATGCATTTTATACACTGTTCACATAAGTAAACCTTAGCACAGAACCTACAAACTCATTTCCAAGACGTCCACATATGTTCTACCTCCCTGAGTGTGTCTACAGCTCGTCCTTCATATTAAATGGACTTAAATGTAAAGCTACAGTTAACAAAAACAAAACATTTTCTCAAAGATTCTGATGAAAATGTCTTTAT
>JAFMOC010000385.1:152500-185000 GCA_019802505.1 Corydoras sp. C115 | reverse complement strand
TGAATGTAAAGGATGTGATGAACGTTTGGGTTCATGGTCAGATTCATACTGTATGCTGAAGGTGAAGTTGTGACATCATAACCTCTGTGTGCTGAGATCTGAGAGTCACGGCTGCTGATATACAACAACACACACACACACTTCAGCTCCATCTGACACACACACACACACACACACACACACACACACACACACACACACACACACACACACACACACACACACACACACACACACACGTTCTGACTGGATGGAACACATGGTGTACACCTGAGGTCATTCATTGAGAAGTGCAGATCAGCTGTTACACACAGAGCAGAAACATGGAGTTCCCAAGAGTCACCTCCCCTCATCTGCACCGACTGAGTGGAACAGTACAGCTGAGACAACAACCTGAGTGACTCACACACACACACACACACACACACACACACACACACACCACTGTTTCAGAAAACACATGCTCGAACACTTACACACAGGTATACACACACACAAGTAGTTCTGCCAAACTGTGTGGAGTCTGCATGTCCTCCCTGTGCCTGAGCAGATTGACTCCGGTTTGCGTCCCATCTGAAGACATGCTGAGGACATGGTGAGTGGAATGTTTGAAGGTAAATCTTTATGGTTATGTTAAATGTATTCGAGTTCCTCTGAAATCACACAATCAGTTTACAATAAGAATAAAATCTCTATCTTTTTGTCTCTGCACTGATGTGTAAACAATCTGATGGTGATGGCGTATAAATCACAGCACCCGTTTATACAGCTGCACAGTTCCACTCACGGTCTTCATCATCTCATTACAGTCAGGACATGGTGATGAATGTCCTGAAACACGAGCAGATTCAAAACGCTCCGTCTGCAGAGAAAAAAACACCGGAAGACATCTGTCCACGGATCAACTCCAATGTCCCATCAGCACTCTGCTCTGATAGAGCCAACTCACACCGAAGACCTGCTCAGCTCCCGCCAGAGGACGGCACACATGTTAAACATTTTCACAGGCATCTCCCACACACACACACACACACACACACACACACACACACACACACACACACACACACACACACACACACCTGCCCTGTTGAGTTTTATGGCTTGTGGTCACACAGCATGAGATTTGCTGACTCAGAATCACTCTCTGATGAAGGATGAGCAGCACATTCTGTTTCCTGAATGATGGTTTTCCATTAAAGGCTTCAAAAATAAATAAATAAAAGAGACATAAATAACAAAGCGAGCGGCTGGACGTCGACTGGACGCAGATTAGACCCGAGCTGAGAACTAATCTGTTAACTACATTTTAGATATCGGTCATTTGTATTTGCACCTCAGAGGTGAGATGATACCGATGAACTGGATCACGTCACCCAACGTACAGACACTTTGTATTTCAGGACCTGGACCTCAGGTCCAACCTGATCCTGATCCTGAACCTGAACCTGAACCTGATCCTGAACCCAATTCTGAACCTGATCCTGAGCCAGAACCTGAACATGATCCTGATCCTGATCCTGAACCTGAACCCAATTCTGAACCTGATCCTGAGCCTGAACCTGAACCTGAGCATGAACCTGAACATGATCATGATCCTGAACCTGATCCTGAGCCTGAACCCGATTCTGAACCTGATCCTGAACCTGATAGTGATCCTGATCCTGATCCTGAACCTGAGCCTGAACCCGATTCTGAACCTGATCCTGATCCTGAACCTGAGCCTGAACCTGATCCTGAGCCTGAACCCGATTCTGAACCTGATCCTGATCCTGATCCTGAGCCTGAACCTGATCCTGATCCTGAACCTGAGCCTGAACCTGATCCTGAGCCAGAACCTGATCCTGATCCTGAACCTGATCCTGATCCTGAACCTGACCTGAGCCCGATTCTGAACCTGATCCTGAACATGATCCTGATCCTGAACCTGAACCTGAACCTGAGCCCGATTCTGAACCTGAGCCTGATCCTGAGCCAGAACCTGAGATCCTGATCCTGAACCTGAACATGATCCTGAACCTGAACCTGATCCTGAACCTGAACCTGAACCTGATTCTGAGAGAGAGAAAGCATCATTGTGAGACGTTTCAGAGTTGAGCTGAACAGTGAGTGGACGTTTCAGAGAGGACATGTTTAAAATCAGAGTTCAGTTCAGCCTCAGGATTTCTACAGAAATGAAAGCTATAGAATCCAAATGATAGTAGAACATGTTAGAACACTAATACAGTAGTTTAATCAACCGTTTTCACCTTTAACTTCATTTAGACGCAGGACTGTGTGTCACTCAGCGTCCACAACACCACCACCTCACACTCACGTCTTCAGCAGAGAGGAACAGCTCCACAAATCTAACATTTGCTTATATTTACTCACAGCCAGTCAAACACACACACACACACACACACACACACACTCACACACACACTCACACACACCACACACACACACACACACACACACACACACACACACACACACACACACTCACACTCTCTGAAATCTTGTAGATCTTGTGTTATATTGTGTTGTACATTCACACCTAAAATGTTAAAAAGTGTAACCAAAATGTTTATTATGTTTATCTAAATGCTAATGTGGCCGTGAGAACTCGTCAGTCTGTGTGAGTGTGTGTGAGTGTGTGTGTGAGTGTGTGTGTGTGTGTGTGTGTGTGTCTCCTGGTTCCGACCCTGTGTAATCACCTATCCGTGGTTGTTAACGGAGCGTTTGGTGAAGGTTGTGCCGCCGAGGCCGGTTTGCGGTACGCAGGCTAATGGTGGGCACCGCGCCGCACACGCAGAAAACCCCCCCCCCCCCCCCCCCCGAACGAGAACAGATGAAGATGTGAATCATTGATGATGTTGGGTAAGCAGAACATTATGAAAGCAACATGCCGCTGACACAATGGGGTCCGACCGTCTGAAACGTCACCGCCGCCGTCCGCGAGCTGCATCCATTTTGTGAGAACTGTAAGAAAGCGTGCAGGCAGGCGTGAAACCGCGGCGTCTGCGTCCGGCCGCGTCTGGCCGGGACATCGCTCTGAAACTTCTCTGTTTGTCTTGGAGACGACGGCTTCCCGCGTGACGGCCTGGCGAGGGCGCCGAGCGCGCTGGAATTAATGAACTCTGTCTTGTTTGGAATTAGAGCGCTGCGCGGCGTGATGATGGATCGCCTTTCTTCATCCTCTTTTGTTTCAGTTTAGGGAAAAAGCCTTTGTTGTGAGATATGCGGCTGCTTTCAGAGCTCTGTCTGCGCAGTGAAGGAAATTAGCCTCCAAAACCTGCAGCAGGACCATTGTGACTATGCAAATAACTCTGTAAACAAAGCAGAGAAGCTACCAAAGCGACGACATGAAGAGAATTAACAGCACGGTCTTCAAGTCTCATTTCAGACACCTCTCTGATTTTAAAGCACCGTTCCATGTTTGGAGTTGGTTTGTTTTCAGTTATGATGTCATGATGGTGATGTCATGATGATGATGGTCATGATGATGATGTCATGATGATGATGTCATGATGATGATGTCATGATGATGATGGTCATGATGGTGATGTCATGATGATGATGGTCATGATGATGATGTCATGATGATGATGGTCATGATGATGATGTCATGATGATGATGGTCATGATGATGATGGTCATGATGATGATGTCATGATGATGATGGTCATGATGATGATGTCATGATGATGATGGTCATGATGATGTTTTGATGATGATGTTTTGATGATGTTTTGATGATGATGTCATGACGATGATGTCATGATGATGATGGTCATGATGATGATGTCATGATGATGATGGTCATGATGATGATGGTCATGATGTTTTGATGATGATGTTTTGATGATGATGTTTTGATGATGATGTCATGATGATGTCATGATGATGATGGTCATGATGATGATGGTCATGATGATGTCATGATGATGGTCATGATGATGATGTCATGATGATGATGGTCATGATGATGATGGTCATGATGATGATGGTCATGATGATGATGGTCATGATGATGATGTCATGATTATATTGTTTTTGAGCTGATGAATAAATCAGTGCAGTGATCAATCCCGAAATTCAAACAGAACCATCCGATCCGTCAGTGGAACAGGAACCGGGGTCAGAGCTGAGGCCTGAGGGCGACACCTCCTCCTGTCACCATCATCATCCCGTCATGGACGGATGGACGCTGAGGACGGGACACACGATCACAGAGACAGACTCGGACGCGCGCTGATTAACAGACATCTCAGCGGACAGTTCAGACTGTAAACCTGAGGCGTGCTCATCGTACAGGTCACATCCACCGAGGGGGGTGTGGTCACTGTAATCAGTCCCAGCAGAGGGGGCGTGGCCTCCGCAATAACTCAACATGGACGCTGCATGTTTACACCAGAGAAAGGAGGGAAGAAGACAGAGGAGACACGACCCCTGTGTCCGTCAGCGCCGTCAAAGGGGGTGTGTCCTCTGTACCTTTCACTGTCAGTTAGGGGTGTGGCTTCTGTGACCGTCAGTGTGATTTAAGGGGGCGTGGTCCTGGATGTCTGTCAGTGCTAAAGGTCAGTGCTTTAAAGAAAAGCTGTGCTGTCAGAACATCTAGAGAGTGTGTGGTACCTCAGTGGTTCGGGTGTTAGGCTATCAACCTGAAGGTCATGGGTTCAAATCCCAGGTCCACTGAAGGAACCAATGTGGCTTTTTGAGAATGAAATAATCCACTGCCAAATGACCAAATGACCAAATGACCAAATGACCAAATGTAGGAGTGTCCTCCTCACGTCTCATTAGTGAGAATTAGTCATAAAATTATGAGGAATATTAAAACGAGTTTCCTTCAGGTCAGCAGATCAGAAAATACAAAAACCGATGTTTTAACAACCATTTTATAAAGTTTTGGATACTTATAAGGTCAGGACCCCCCCCCCCTCTGTGTGTATTGTGGTGTGTTTGTAGAACTCACACATTCATATAAAGTAGATCAGGTTGACCTGTTTTCATGGCCGGCTGATTTGTAATCTCTGGTTCTCTTTCATTCTTTATTGCCAGCTCTCTCAGTCTTCACCTCTATTTCCAATTTGTCTGCTCTCTCTCTCTCTCTGTCTCTCTCTCTCTCTCTCTCTCTCTCTCTCTCTCTCTCTGTCTCTGTCGTGTTTGTCTCTCATGCGTTTAACATTCGTCTCTCTTAGCCGCCGATCTCCGGCTGTTAACGTTGCGTCTGCACCAACCCTGATAATTCTCGTCATGTCCCGGTTCTTTCCATCTCTCTTCTCTTGCATCGTTGCTATCGCAGACTCTCGCAGCTTCTTCCTAATCTCAGCTTCTGTCTCTTTATTCCCTCCCTCTCTCTCTGCCGGCCAATTCCACGTTTGCTATGGAAATGTCAGCGCGGTGTTGGTTATCAGGAGGTCAGAGTGTGTCTGGTTAGCTCAGTGTGATTGGAGTGTCAGTCAGATTTAAGCCTCGGGGAGAGAATGCAGCGCCTCCACTTCCAACTCCATCTGAGCAGCAGAGACGCCGCAGTGTGCAGTGGTGGAGGTTCAGTGGTGGAGGTTCAGTTCAGTGGTGGAGGTTCAGTTCAGTGGTGGAGGTTCAGTGGTGGAGGTTCAGTGGTGGAGGGTAACATTCATGTAGTTCTGCTGGGTTCAAGCACAGAACACAGACGCCGTCACCACTGGGACTTTGATCGGAACCCTTAACCTTTAATTGCATGGATTGGAATGAAGGTTCCACTGTACAGTTCTCTGAAGAAGAAACTCAGCAGACGCAAATGTCAGTCCTCACTCCATCCCTCACTCTATTTGTTTTTGTCTCAGTGTCAGTGCGAGGTCAGTCCTCTGCATTATTACAGAACACACAGACGGAACCGCTCGGCTTCTACAACTATTTAAACTTCACACAACGCTGTTTGTTCTAAGCTTAGTTTGAGATTACGCCTTTCTTCCTCGCTCTCTTTGTGTCAGTTCGTCTTTAATGAGCATCCATTTGAAACAGTTTGTCCTCCTGCCAGGAGACATGGAACACCCCAAGAAAGAATGTCTCCCTATACACTGTATACAAGGAAAATCACAATTCCAATATTATTTTCTGTAATGCTGAAAATGTACTTTTGGAGATATCATTCTAATTAATCAAATCAAATTAAAACCACTTTATCATCAAAACTGTTCAATATAATTAAACTCAAAATTAAACAGTGACATCACAACCAAATTCTGTCAGTAAATGATACCACAATCTCTTACATAAGACGCAGTATACACCAACCGTCTCTCTACCACATGTCCAAAGCACGATTAATCAAAGCATACATTAAAGTCGTCATTCTAATTCCTCCCAGCAGATTGTACAGACATGTTAGTCCTCGTGGGTAACGGGCTGTCCACCGCCGACGGGTGAATTTGCTTCGTATCTTATTTTATTGCTTTAAGTGCAAGAAGTATTGTGCCATTTTGTGGGCCCTTTTCCAATAAACCTGCTCGGTCTCCATCGAGGGAGATAAGCTGAGAAACAGCGAGCTGTAAAGGGCATTTAATCAGACATGTGGAGGAGAAAAAAAAGAGGTTAGAGCGAGAACGAGGAAACAAGAACAGCGAGTGAAAGAGGAGAGGGGGGGGGGGGGGGGGGGGGGGGGGGGGGGGGGGGGGGGGGGGGGGGGGGGGGGGGGGGGGGGGGGGGGGGGGGGGGGGGGGGGGGGGGGGGGTGGGGGGGGGTGGGGGGGGGGGGGGGGGGGGGGTGGGGGGGGGGGGGGGGGGGGGGGGGGGGGGGGGGGGGGGGGGGGGGGGGGGGGGGGGGGGGGGGGGGGGGGGGGCGCAAGCGACAGGACATTTATGAAAGTGTTTTGGTGCTTAGCGCTGATGTGGCATTTTAATGCCCTTTTGTCAAAGTGAGAGACGCAGTGAAGTGAATAAATCTTGTTTATGCCCATTTTAGTGGAGTATGAGAAAAATAATATCCGGCAGCTTAACGGGTGATGGATGGACGGCGTTTCCTTTAACACGTGGAATAATTGTTTCCTCAGCGGGTCACACGTCTCCTGAATCTACAGGTTAATGCACCGAACCGCGTTCATCTGGGCTCCGGGGTCAGGCTGGGTGCAGGTTCCACCGTGAGGACGTTCTGCTAACACACTCATGGTAGAACACGGCGCAGCGTGGATTCTAAATGAAAAACTGTCCGTCTGCTCGGATTGATCTCAGACTTTTAATCACAACGCGCTGAAAAAAAAAAACTCAAATAAAAAAATAAAGTTGAATTTTAAACACACAATCCTGTTTGTGTGTCCGTGTGGGAAATTGTGAAGATTAAGGTTAGTAAAGTACCAACAGGACAGACAACACACACACACACACACACACACACACACACACACACACACACACACACACACACACACAGAGATCAGGGTGGACATGGATTACTGGACTGCTTTGTTCTTGTGCTAATGGTTCAGTGGATGGGGGGGATTTTTTGGTCCCTTGGCCATCTGGACAACAACTATTGTTATATCTACATATACATCTAGATACACACACACACACACACACACACACACACACGTTTACCAGCAAACCTCCATTTTTATTTCTTAAACAAATCTGTACAGTGTTTTTAACATCACAACCTAAAGTGAGACAGAGAGAGAGACAGACAGACAGACAGAGAGACAGACCGAGAGAGAGACAGAGAGACAGACAGAGAGACAGAGAGAGAGAGACAGAGAGACAGACAGAGAGACAGAGAGAGAGAGAGAGAGAGAGAGAGAGAGAGACAGACAGAGAGACAGACAGAGAGAGAGAGAGAGGTCTGTATTTTGTGACTGTGCTTATTTAGGTCACACTCCCCTAACCAGCAATACTAATCCATTAATTCAGCTTCAATTTCATCAGTTTAAACTGTGTGTGTGTGTGTGTGTGAGTGTGTGTGTGTGTGTGTGTGAGTGTGTGTGTGAGTGTGTGTGTGGTCTGTAGATATACAGCAAACCTGCAGTGATTAGTGAGAAGCCTGATTAATTGGCGCTCCCCACATTTCTCAGGTGATGCAGGCCATGTGGAGTCTGATGGTTGAGGCTGTAAAGGCCATTACTCCTTAAATTAAGGAATGTCTTCTATGAGTTTATTAAAGTGACTCTGAGTCACATGGTACCGCCTCGTCTGCGTGTTCAGTTCAATCAGCATGTGTCCCACACACACGTCCTCTAACACACTGCTGTCGTCTTCTGAGCATGCTGTCAGATCAAGAAGTGGTCTAATCCTGCAGGGAGCGCTGGTGTGTGTGTGTGTGTGTGTGTGTGTGTGTGAGAGAGAGAGAGAGATTTAGAGTGAAGATGAGAGGACAATATTGTCTTACATCAAATCTTTTGTTCGACAAGCTGTAGGTGCACGAGGAGGAAACACCGCGGCAGACAGCGTGGAGACAAGCGTCAAGTGTCAGAAACACACACACACACACACACACACACACACACACACACACACACACACACACACTGCAAGGCCTAGCTAGCTGGCTGAATCCTGGATGCTGGTTCCGTTCTGAGGGAACGCTCTCCTGGTGGAAGACGTTCTTATGGTTCTGTCTCTCTGCACGTCTCACCGCTCTGCTCTGATTAAACCCGAGAACTCGACCCGAGACATGAGAGACAGAGAGAGACAGAGAGAGAGAGAGACAGAGAGAGAGAGAGAGACAGAGAGAGAGAGAGAGAGAGACAGAGACAGAGAGAGAGAGAGACCGAGAGAGAGACCGAGAGAGACAGAGAGAGACAGAGAGAGAGACAGAGAGAGACAGAGAGAGAGACAGAGAGAGACAGAGAGAGAGACAGAGAGAGACAGAGAGAGAGACAGAGAGAGACAGAGAGAGAGACAGAGAGAGAGAGAGACAGAGAGAGAGAGAGAGAGAGAGAGAGACAGAGAGACAGAGAGAGAGAGAGAGAGACAGAGAGACAGAGAGAGAGAGAGAAACTGACACGGTCACTCACTGTCCCCGAGACTACAGAGAGGTCCTAATACCCTCTCATAAACACAAAACAGTACGTCAGGGCAGAGGCTCGGGAGGGCTCATCATATGGTACAAAACAAAATTACATAAGGAAATTGAAATCCTTAAAACTGATAAATACCACATCTGGCTGAAATTAAAACAGTCTGCACTGACATCAAAGAAAGACCTTTACATCTGTGCTACGTACATCCCCCCGTCAGACTCGCCATACTACTCGGACGACATGTTCGACAAGCTCGAAACAGAGGCGTGTCATTTCCAGGCCCAGGGAAATGTGCTAATTTGTGGAGACTTAAATGCCAGAACAGGGTCTCATCCCGACATTATCAAGACTCACGGTGACCAATACATTGACAACAACATGGTCCTCACAAACCACCCCTCCCTAACCACCAGAAACAACTCAGACACGACGATCAACAAAAACGGTAAAGCCCTGCTGCAGCTCTGTCGAAGTCTGGGTCTGTACATCACCAACGGTAGGATAAGAGGGGACTCGTTCGGTAGATACACATTTTGCTCACCTCTTGGGAACAGTACAGTAGATTACATGATAACAGATTTAGATCCTTTCTCTCTCAGTGCATTCACTGTTAAACCTCTAACCCCTCTGTCTGATCACAGCCAAATCACTGTGTTCATTAAAAAGACAGACTCGAACACCACCACACACACACAGCCCAGTAAGCTGTACAACATCCACAAACCCTACAGATGGGCCCAAAACAGCACAGACCAATACCAGAACGCAATCAATAACCAAGAAATTCAATCACTTTTAGACACCTTTCTGGACACCACATACACTCACAGTGAAGAAGGAGTTAATCTGGCAACCCAAAACCTAAACTTTATATTTAAAGGATCAGCAGAAAAAGCTAACCTCAAACCTAAAACCAGACCAAATACCCAAAATGTAAACAATGAAAAATGGTTTGATAAAGAATGTCAAAATTTAAGGAAACAACTTAGAAAACTATCCAACCAAAAACATAGAGACCCAAACAATTCAAACATACGACTTCTTTACTGTGAGACACTCAAACTATACAAACGTACACTCAGAACCAAAAAAGCACAACACGCACAGAACCAACTGACAATAATCGAGGAGTCCATCAACACTCACCAGTTCTGGGAAAATTGGAACAAACTAAAGAAAAGAAAAAAGGAAGAACTAGCAATCCAAGATGGAGAAATCTGGACTGAACACTTCCAATCCCTGTACCAAAACATAGAACCAATTCAAACCCAAAACAAAAACAAATCAGCCGTAAACTAATAGAGCTGGAAAAAATCATCAAGGACCAGCAGAACCCTTTAGACCACTTAATTACAAATCAGGAACTCCAAAAGAAAATCAACCACCTAAAACCAAACAAAGCCCCAGGACTCGATGGGATCCTCAACCAAATGATCAAACACTCCAGCAATAAATTCCACCTGGCCATTTTAAAATTATATAACCTGGTTCTGAGTGTCGGCACCTTCCCTGAAATCTGGAATCAAGGTTTATTAACTCCAATATATAAAAGTGGAGATAAATTCGACCCTAATAATTACAGAGGCATCTGTGTGAACAGTAATCTGGGGAAGTTATTCTGTAGCATAATTAACTCACGGCTACTGAACTTCCTTACGGAACACGATGTCCTGAGCAAAAGTCAAATCGGCTTTCTACCAAATTACCGCACAACAGATCACATTTACACCCTACACACCCTGATAGACAAACATGTGACACAAAATAACTCCAAAATATTCGCATGTTTTATTGACTTTAAAAAAGCATTCGATTCAATCTGGCATGAAGGGCTGTTTTATAAACTGTTAGAAAGTGGTGTGGGGGGTAAATCATACGATCTGATTAAATCCATGTACACAGGAAACACGTGCGGAATTAGAATCGGCAACAAAAGGACAGACTTTCTCTCTCAGAGGCGGGGAGTGAGACAGGGCTGCTGCTTAAGCCCCACATTATTCAACATATACATCAACGAACTCGCCTCCACCTTAGAGAGTTCTCCAGCACCCGGTCTCACTCTCCACCACTCAGAGGTGAAACTCCTGCTGTACGCAGACGACCTGGTCCTGCTGTCCCCCACCGCTCAGGGTCTGCAGCAGAACCTGGACCTGCTGCAGCAGTACTGTCAGACCTGGGCCCTGACAGTTAACCTCAAGAAAACCAAAATCCTAACCTTCCAAAAAAGATGCAGCTCTCAGGGAACAAAGCACACCTTCACATTAGGAACACAGCAAATCCAACACGCCAAACAGTACACCTACCTCGGCCTCACCATCAGCTCCTCTGGAAGCTTCAAACTCAACCTGGCAGTGAATGAACTGAGAGAAAAAGCACGCAGAGCTTTCTACGCCATAAAACAACAAACCCCCGTAGAAATTCCAGTCCCAATTTGGCTAAAAATATTAGAAGGGGTTATTGAACCGATTGCCCTGTATGGCAGTGAGGTGTGGGGTCCGCTGACTCAGCAACCACCCAACAAATGGGACAAGCATCCAATTGAGACCCTGCATGCAGAATTCTGTAAAATAATCTTAAAGGTGCACAGACACACAACAAACAACGCATGCAGGGCAGAATTAGGCCGTTACCCTCTAAACATTAAAATACAAAAAAGGGCAATTAAATTCTACAAACACCTGAAAGAGAGCGACCCTCACACCTACCATTACAAAGCTCTGCAATCCCAAGAGATGAGCACACACACCAGTCCCCTCATCCAACTGATCCTGAGTCACTGCAGCACCACACACACACACTCACACACACTCACACACCACAGACTCAGGGTCAGGGTCAAGTCTCAGTCCCGATTCGGACCAACCAAATCACCCAAACACTCAAAGATAATTATTTAAAGCAGTGGGAAACTGAAAAGTCAGTCCCAGAGTAAAATGGAGTGTTATCTGACCCTAAAGCGGCCGTACACACCGGCAGCCTATCTGAGCCGTGTGACGGACCCCGGACCGAGACACGCCCTGACCAGGTACAGACTCAGCGCTCATCAGCTGGCCATCGAGACGGGGCGACACCGGCAGACCTGGCTGCCCCGAGAGAAGAGGGTGTGTCAGCGATGTCCCCTGAACAGAACCGAGACAGAGCTGCACTTCCTCACCGAATGCACCAGATACACCGACATCAGAGAAAAATACTACAACAAACTCACACACATCATCCCCAACTTCACCTCCCTCACCCCCACCCAAAAACTGCCCCACCTACTGGGGGAACACAGGGAGAGCTGTGTACTGGCAGCACTGTACACATACACCTGCCACCAGGAGAGGGACAGAGAGTGACCACACACACACACACACACACACACACACACACACACACACACACACCTCTACTTTTATTTAAATATTTATATATATGTATGTATATATATACACTATTTCACTGTATACTATGTACATTTTTGTAATTTTGTAAATTTGTAATTGTTTTCTATTTTATTTTTATTTTATTTTTATTTTTGTAAACCAGCTTTGTGCAATACGAATGGATAATTTGTCATGCAAATAAAGCTTTTAAATTGAAAAAAAAATTGAGAGAGAGAGAGAAAGAGAGAGAGAGAGAGACAGAGAGAGAGACAAAGAGAGAGAGAGAGAGAGAGAGAGACAGAGAGAGAGAGAGAGACCGAGAGAGAGAGAGAGAGAGAGAGAGACAGTGAGAGAGAGAGAGACCGAGAGAGAGAGAGAGAGAGAGAGAGAGACAGTGAGAGAGAGAGAGACCGAGAGAGAGAGAGAGAGCTTCAGAAGCATCTTATTACTTCAGCTCGTTTCATTTCAGTTCATTTAAATCGACTTGGTGGCAGTTTACAAACTCAATAAAGAGAAATCTGATCAAACGTAGGAACTGTGTGTGGTTCCTGCAGCAGACAGAGAAACCGAGCGTCTGCAGATCTACAGAGAACCCGATTACAGGAACCCCGCGTTACGCACGACAGACTGATGATCAGAAAATGGCTTTAAATACAGAAGGTTGCGTTTTTACTTTTTATCACATTAAAGGATCTCCAGAAAGAATGAACAAACTCTTTACACTTCATACAGTTTTAATGTAATTAATTTAATTAATGTAGTCCATTTACTGTAAAATAAATTTACATTAAATATAATAATGGAACAAACAGAAAATAACGTCTACATTTAGAGTTCACATTAAATCCAGAAACCCTGACGCTCACGTCATCTGTTCAAACGTGTGAAGTGAGGGACGGAGGACGTCGGTCCGGAGCGGACATCTTTCTGTTAAATTATTGTATAAATTGCTGGAGATGGTGTAAATAGTTCAGCTGGACGACTGAAAACTAAATCCTGATGGTAACAGACCTCTGATTGATCGTTACTTACAGACGTGTTGCAGATTGATTAACTAGGGGGGTTAGGTGCCCTGCCCAAGGGCACTTCAGCCATGGTACTCGGTGGTACCGGGAATGGAACCGGGGACCTTCACTGTCACAAGGCTGGTTCCGTAAGCACAAGCCCATGACTGCCCCATTGGCTGCAGGGCCTCCGTGAGGTCAGCTGAACTCAGGAGCAGACACCTTTCTTGGAGTTTGGTTATATATTTCTAGTTCTCAAGATTTATTAAATGTTGCTTGGCAAGTTTGTACTGTACAGACAAAATGTACTGTGTGTGTGTGTGTGTGTGTGTGTGTGTGTGTGTGTGTGTGTGTGTGTGTGTGTGTAGGGTGGAGGTTGACAGGGCTTTTCATACAGCTGTGTTGGCATGGGGAGAGATATTCTGAAATCCCACTGTTAAATAATCCAGCGTAAAACACTCTATTAGCCGTTTCCATCTGCACTGCCAAAGTCCCCTGACCGATTGACGGGGTTGACCTCGTCCACCGGGTTTTCAACATCAACACGTTGATGAGAACGTGCAGTGACTCAGGAGGAGATGGAGGTCATGGTGACCTGCTGAAATGCACTGTGGGACCTGTTATCGTCTCATATTGTTTAATAATATTGGATGAAGAACGCTATGAGAAAAAAGCAGGAATAGCTCTGTGTGTGTGTGTGTGTGTGTGTGTGTGTGTGTGTGTAACTGGTAAATGAGTGACTGATTTTTGTAAGGGTCTCCAGTGTCACAGTTTGATAAGCTGTAGGTCAGGTGCTGTTCATGTTCTGACTACATTTCTGCTTATTGTATGAACTCAGGACCAACATGGACTCACAACTCACAAAACAACAAACCAACCACACACACACACACACACACACACACACCAGGTTCTAATGGTCAGCATTTACGACCTCAGGACGTTCAGAACACATGAAGCAGAGTTCTGATGTCAGCATGTCCATTTCTTTATGTCGGAGGTGTAGCTGTAGAGACTTTATAGATTCAGTAATCCACTAAAGACCACTGAGGTCCAATCACGTTAAACAAAATTATTCATAAAACAAGGGGGGGGAGGGGGGGTCCAAAACATGGCAGGAAATGAATCGATACGATGCAATTTACTATAGAGTTTGGTCGTTATTGATGATCTGTCAAAAGCATATGCTTCAACTTCAGCTTTGTACACTCTCCCTCACTCTCACTGTCTCACTGTCTCTCTGTCTCTCTGTCTCTCTGTCTCTCTGTCTCTCTGTCTCACTGTCTCACTGTCTCACTGTCTCTCTGTCTCTCTGTCTCTCTGTCTCACTGTCTCTCTGTCTCACTGTCTCTCTGTCTCTCTGTCTCTCTGTCTCTCTGTCTCTCTGTCTCTCTGTCTCACTCTCACTGTCTCTCTGTCTCTCTGTCTCACTGTCTCTCTGTCTCACTCTCACTGTCTCTCTGTCTCTCTGTCTCTCTGTCTCTCTGTCTCACTGTCTCTCTGTCTCTCTGTCTCACTGTCTCTCTGTCTCTCTGTCTCACTGTCTCTCTGTCTCTCTTTCTCCAGCAATGATTTTTCAAAGAAAACCCGTTCCCCCGTTCCAAGACAAATAATGAACGCGTCTGGATCAATGTGCCAGAGATCACATGACTAAAGCCGAGGGTTCATGGACCGGTAGCCAATAGCACCAGGGCTTTTTTTCACGCCTGGTTTCCTCTGGCAGCCACTGGCAAAAAGCTTGTGGGAAATATCAAGTAGCTACACACACGCACACACACACACACACACACACACACACACACACACACACACAGAGTTTAACTTCTCTGGAACACATTGACTGTGGGGCAAATTACACGTTGTCAGTGAGTGTGAGTGTGTGAGACAGGGGAGTGCAAATCTGCACACACACTCAAACCAAACACAAACCTTTCCTCAACATTCAAACTGCACACACTCACAGAGATCAGCTCTGAGATGATCACATGACATCTGTAACCTCAAACTCATCACAATTTTCTCTTTAATTAAAAGCTGTAATCATTTGATCGATTGTTCATTTGAAGGTTTGTTTTACTGAAACCTCAAAACCTTTTGCAAAAACCGTGTGTCTCAATGTCTCATGTCTCAATACTTGGACTTGTTGGAGTCGTCATGTTTTATTAAAATGCAGTTAAACCTTCAGTTTTAAGGTGAACCCGTCAGACGGTGCTGTATGTGTTCTAAACCAGAGGCTCAGCTTCATCTACAAACTGAAGCATGATGAGCAGATTAGCATCTCCCTGTTTGGACGTTTCTGTTTCTGCACGCTCAGCTGGATGAGTGACCCGTTTGTGGTTCTGTGCAGAATTCAAATCCCAGTCTGCGCTCTGAGTGTGTTTGAGATCACGGACAAGAAGTACAGCTTAATGACTCTGAACTCAACCAGGGGTTGGCTTTCTGAAGCAGCATCCAGGAAAAACACAGAGCAATATTAAAAACAGTGACGAAACAAATGTATTCAAAGCTTCTCTCTGTCTCACACACACACACACACACACACACACACACACACACACACACACACACACACTCACACACAACAAAGAACATAGCATTAAAGTCATTTACTCGGTGCTATCTAAGTTCTGATCTGAGGGAATTAAACACACAGCTCCTACACATCTGGATCCGACATCAAATCCCAATCTCCCGAATCGGAACGTCCCTGAGACGCTGGAGGGATCATAAAGCCTCCGCATTCCTTTAGGGAACCAGTGCTCCGGGTGCGAGCCATTTCTATTTTCATTAAAGAAAACTTCTCCCTAAATATGTTTCCACACAGTAAGTGCCCATGGGAAAGGAGTTCTCTGACTGGCAGAGGACCCGGAATGTTCCCCCATCGGGAAAAGAAGGCCATCCAACTCTCCACATCCACAGAAAACAGAGAGAGAGCGAGAGAGAGAGACAGCAGGAGAGAGAGAGAGAGAGAGAGAGAGAGAGTGGGAAAGAAAAAGTGAGGGAGAGAAAGACAGACACTGGTTCTCGCCTTCAACGGTTCTAAGAACTATAAAAGGTTCTCAGGTCCGAGAGCGGCCGCTGACTCGGACAGACTGACGGCTGTCGGCTCTTTTGCTCTAACAGCGGGCTGTTGATAAGTTTGTGGTTGATAATAAAGCGATTCCACGTTTCATTATAAAATGAGCAGCAGTTATCTCACAAAGCCAATTTCCTAAACCTCCGCCTGTCCCCGGGGAACTGTACTTTCCTATTTCAGAATAATGCTATTTGCTCTGTTTTGATGCATTTGCAATGAAAAGCCTCCATATTTTACACCATTCTATGATTATAATGACCTCACTACATGAATATAGAACAGATTATGTTCCCGCTGAGCTGCACAGCCTCACGGATGAGGACATTTTGGAATCTTCAGGCAACCTCCCGGCCTACCTAACAGAGCCTTCAGCAGTACCATCTGCATCGAGAGATTGTGAACACACACACACACACACACACACACACACACACACACACACACACACACAGAGAAAGTACATGTTTTAACAAAAGAGGAGAAGCTTTTTCTTTGGTGTGTGTCTCAGATGTAATATTGACTCTTCCGTTTGTTGGAACCTGATATTAAAGTCAGAATCATTGCAGAACTTGTTGAGATCCTTGTATTCCAAACGCTAAAGGAAACCGAAGCAAATGGAACATGACAATATGGAAAACTCGTGGAGACAGAACAGCTGAAGAACGTTTAACAGAACACACAGAGTCATCAGCTTCTGATGTTGAGCGTTTCTAACGTACTCGCGTTCATTCAGCACGGTCAACATTTTACACTGTTCCTGACCTTTACAAACGAGATCCCAAACTGGAGACGAAAGAGTGAAAATGTAAAACAAGCGTGGCATGGCGAGCCTTTTAAGGTTATGGAATGAGACGAGCAGGAACACGAACCCACCACGGAACCAGCAGACCACCTCACCCCCCCCCCCCACAACAGAATCCACCGTTTCAAATATCAAATATTTAAATTACATACAACAAAAATACTCAGTCAGACATTTAAAAAGAAAAAAACAAGAGGAAAGTCTGTGCTGAAGACGGAGCTCAGAGCACAGCTGAGTGAAGACGAGAGCCGGCTCTGCAGGACGTCTGAGGAAGGAACTCGGGGGATTCTGAGAATCAGGGCAGACAGGATGGCAGGCGATGGCAGCGTGGTGGGAGGATGGCACTTTCTTAATGCCACAGCGGTGGGGCCGCAGTGCCAGAACACAGATGAGTGTTGGCTTCGGGTTCAGAGCAATTTAACATTTTCTTTCAGTTTTATGAAAAGTGAGAATGAGAAGCTCTGAGCGGCGCCATCACCCTGATAAATAAATAACTGACCACGTTTGGGCAAGGGTTACGGTCAGAACAGGGGTACAGGAGTCTCACAGCCAGACCGTGAAGTCTGTTTCTGATGCTCATCCTATCCCGGCACATCACAAATACAAATATGATCGGATTCTACGATCCAAAACAAAAGCTCCATCAGGAAAACGTGTCCTCAAACTCTTTTTGCGACAGTGTTTTTAAAAAGCAGCCGATCAGAGGGGTAGTTAATAACTCTGATGTACCCACATTTAAACATTTACAATGTGGAGGATTTATTAAAGTTCATAATTGTAATATTGTACATTGCCTTTGTGTTAAATACACACTCTAAATAATTCCATTTCAGCTTCTAAACATAGGATGTGGTTAAAGAGAGAGAGAGAGGAACTGAGCAGGGACGTCCCGACTTTAATGATTTCATTTAAATCCACAAAACAAATGGATAAACATGTCAACGTTTTACGAGCACAGACCCTTTCAGTAAGCTTCAATAAGCTCGCTTCCCTTTAAACTGCATCTTTATAAGATTTCAAACAATGCTATCGGGAGCCACATGACTTTTTTATGGTCTGTCCCACGTCATGATTTCCTTTGGGTCATCTGTGTGTTAACCAGAAGGCTGTTTTGCAAGCAGAGATGAATCTGGTATTAATATTTTAGTTTTTAAACAGCACATGGGTAATCCCACAGAAAAGGACACGTCGGGATCCAACCCACACCAGTCAGCGGTACAGCTGGGAAAGATTTGCTAACATCGTCTGGAATGTTCATTAAAATCATCTGGCATGGTAGCACCGTGCCACCAGTGTTGTTCACACAATGTGACATGTTTGGGCAAAACACTGGAGGACCCAACATGAGATGTCCCCCCGCTGTGTCCCACATAAAGTTTCTGCTGTAAGCACTCAATCAGAAGAATGGACCGCCATTCGGACCGGAAACGTCAAGCTGCTCTTTGAATTTCAGCCACTGAATCTAGTTCAGCATTAATTAATTCATTAAGCTGAGAAACTGGAAACCAGGGAAACGAAAATAAAAACCTTATTGATAACACACTGCTGCTTAAAGAGAACGAGCCGTTCCATCAGTGATTCACTGACCTATCAGAAAACAGCATCAGGACCGAGGAGGGGGTGCTACAACACACACACACACACACACACACACACACACACACACACACACACACACACAATGTATGTTTCAGATTACTAAAACCAAAAGTCCATATGGATCATCCGTATGGATTATGATGATGGTCAGATTTAACTGGTCATTCATGTGTTCTGTTGATTTGTTGTTGGTCTGGGTGTGGGTCATGCAGGATGTGATGTCACTCGTCCATCAGACCTCTGTGTTGGGATCACACGGTGTCCGTGACGATATAGTTGAATAAATGAATGTTGATTTGTGTGAGGACAGTCTTTGATTTGGAAGCTGGCCGGTGGGGCGGATGAAACTAATATCCTGTCAGTGAGAGCAGAGTCACGCACAATGATGAATTTCATAGTTCAACCTGGATCATCGCTGCCCGTCTCCGAGTTCTGGAAGGATCCTGTAGGCAATGCCATCTGCTCACCGCACGACTCCACAGGAACACACACCAGCCCCAAAATACCCCGTACACACACACACACACACACACACACACACACACACGCACATAGCACATACTGAAGTCAGGACATCACCGTCCACAGGAACACATTACTGGTGAGGATAATCCTGCTTCTACACGCCTGAACGTCCATTTAAATACATATACGTATGGTTTTGTTTATATACAGAATATATATATATATATATATATATATATATATATATATATAGAGAGAGAGAGAGAGAGAGAGAGAGAGAGAGAGAGAGAGAGAGAGAGAGAGAGAGAGAGAGAGATATTATATATATATATCTCAGTGTGAGTCCCTTCTGTTGTGTCTGAGCCCATAATGAAATGGAGGTCTTTCCTCAGCTGTAATCAATCAGTGTGGTGAGTATTGTCTCCAGTGTACCTGTGTGTGTGTGTGTGTGTGTGTGTGTGTGTGTGTGTGTGTGTGTGTGTATAAATATAAAAGCACACCTCAGTGTTACTGTCAGAATGAGAATAAACTTCAACTAATGAGCTTCTTGTGAAAGTGGAGCAGTAAGTAAGCTGAACGTAATGAAGTGCAGGAGTAAACACAGTTTAGAACTTTAGTTCATAATCAGGTCACAGAGCAGACGTTCTGTCCTCCCTCCACGTGTGAACACGTCTCAACTCATCACCACCCGTCTTTCACTTCGGGTGCAGGACGAATGCTTGGCCTCGTCCTTCTGTCCTGCTTCTGTCCTGCTTCTGTCCTGAATGGGTTTTTATTTGCTGCACGTGGATCACTTTTAGACTCGCGGTTCACTCTCTCGATAGTGATCCAGCATCGGGGCGCGCCGTTAGCCTGTGGCTAAAGCTAAGATGATGTTTGAAATGAGGAGTTATACAACAGCATCCCACTCGGAGCGTCTGCCTGGCTGACATCGTGTTAAACTAGCACAGCTCCTCTTGTACTCCTTCAGATGTTGGGGATTTAACGAAACGCTGCTGTCTGTTCTCATACTCTGCTTCGACATGCAGGATTATACAAGAACTATCCTTACAAAACTTATAATCTGTCTGTAATCCATCCAAATAAATTGCCCTCGGAATTAAGAACGTGACGTGGAGGAGAGTCTGAGCAAACATTTTTATTGAATGTCTACATGGGGAATCAAACGCAATCAATATGAATTAATTTATTAAATAAATGATGGATTCATTAAGTATTAATAAAGTATTGAATTTCTTAACTCATCGCTCGCTCTTTAATCTTTATTTTATTTAATTATCGGCCTGCGGTCAGTTCTGTAGTCCGTCGTGTTAAATGCATAGACGTTTAGTACATTACGCACTTCCCCCAATCCTTCCTATAAATACACCCCCCGTGATATCCGAGACATTTGCGCTCACTCTGTGTACCTAAACATAACTGCGGTGGGGTGTGACAGTCTGATGCAACAGCATGGAAACAGGATGAAACCCCCCTTCATCCTAAAATATAGATGAAAAGCTGTAGGTGCAGCGCTGCCATGCCCTGCTTTGTCTCCTCATCACTGCCACCATCAGAAAACAGCTCGGCTCCGTGAGAGAGAGAGAGAGAGAGAGAGAGAGAGCGAGAGCGAGAGACAATCAGAGGAGCACTTGTGCTGAAAAGCACTCCTGATTTTGTCATAATCTTGGGAATCATTATCAAACTGACAGCTTAAGAAGAGTTATGATCACGTAAATCAGCTCACACCCAACCAGAGATCAAGTGCACCAGCGAGAGGAAACGCGAGAGCGCTGTTAGATTAGAGGATAAGCAGGCAGCCCTTCACACACTCGCACGCTCGCGCTGTATCTCATTTTTATGAGCGAAATGAAATACTGAACTTGTTCTCTCTCTCTCTCTCTCTCTCTCTCTCTCCTGCCATGGTACCACTATGCTCAGCATCCTGTAATCTGCTTAGTGTTGCTAAGCCTTCCTCCCTTCTGTAAGTAGAGGGAAAGAAAGAAAGGAATGTGAGAAACAGAGCGTGAGAGAGGAGCGAGATGACGTGAGAGAGGGTGCTTGATTATTATTGTACAGGTTGCTTCACCTGTAAAGCAGCAGTCTGGTTATTCTATCTTCTGCAGATCTAGGTCTAAATGTCCGTGGGGATCATGTGCTTTATTTCACTAAAACCCCGAATTCACAACCTGTTTAAAAATCAGATTAGAAATGTCACAGTTACATCGGATACGACGCTCACCCATTAAACCATGCACAGCTACACCCAAACAGACCCGCAGTCACGTGACCGTAACCTTCTCCACACGCAGAAAGCTTTCAAATTCAAGCTGGGTTTCCTAATTGGGGTCATGTTAATGATGAAGCCTATCCCAGCAGGAGAAGAAGAGAAACCATCCTGGACATGCTGCCATGCTCTATGCAGGAAAACCAGCCATCACTTACTGCAGATTAATTCAATAATTAGTAATAATTATCTATATCAGAGAAATGACTCACTTCTGTAAACTCTGACACACATTAACTGAAACAAACTGAATTTATATTTATTTGAAGTCCATTAGGTTTTTACTCATTTCTTAATTCCTTCCCACGCACACTTAATAAACGATGGTAACGAACCTCGACCCGGTGCTTATGAACTGGCTGTATTTCTATATGAATGTGAAGTGAGAGAGCTGGAATGCATTCAGCGGGATAACAGTCCCTGATTTCTAAAGCCACAGATTGCAGGCAGCGCTGGCTGCGCTCTCAGATAGTGGAGCCTGACGGAGGACAGATTAAAGAATTCAGAAAAAGGATTCTGCTGAGAACGAGAAAAAATCTGCATTAAGATTTTGGACGACATTCAAACCGTGAGGTTCTTTTTTTTTGATGGTGAGTTTGGAGTAAACATGTTTTGTGATTTCTGTTTATTTCTCAGCGGTGGGGAGGTCGCCGTGCAGATGGAGGGTAGGTCGGAGCATCCCTCTAATTTAGGGTGTTTAAGTATGGGCAGATTTCTGACAGGTCAGTGTATGAGGCTCTGAGTGAGAGTGTGTGTGTGTGTGTGTGTGTGTGTGTGTGTGTGTGTTGGGTTTGTTATCAGGACACACAGGTTCACGTCCTGAAGCTGAATGTAAAGCAGCTCCACATGGAGGAGCCGTCGCTGCAGCTTCAGCCTGGAAAACATACATTCCACCATCTCACTTTCTCAACAAAAACCACTAATTACAGTGTGTCTGAGGTCTGCGTCTGTGTGTGTGTGTGTGTGTGTGTGTGTGTGTGTGTGTGTGTGTGTGTGTGTGTGTGAGACATCATTTAGCAACTAAAATATGTGGGGTCTGTTTAAGATTATTATAAAACTCCAAACCCAAAGATGGAATGAAATGCGAATGTCTGCCCCTGCTTGTGTGTGTGTGTGTGTGTGTGTGTGTGTGTGTGTGTGTGTGTGTGTGTGTGTCCTTGGGGTGTATTTACTCTGCTGGTGAAGCCGCTGGCCTCGCAGTGTTGTGCACTTTGTCAGGTCAAACACTCTGTCCACACATTTCTGTCCCTGTTTGTCTCTTTCCTCTCTGGTTCTACACGTCGCCTAATTGTTCCTGAAAAGGAAGTTGTGATAAAAACAGTCCCTTCATGCCACCCCTGAGGCACTGTACTTCCCTCACAGCAGAGGCTACACACACACACACACACACACACACACACACACACTTCATGTTCTCAGTTTCTTCTGCCCTGCTTTTTCACTCCAGCCCGTCTTGCCGTTCTGAGGTGAGGTCTGCTCACTAATGGAACCTCCATCACTCAGATGCACCATCATGCAGATTTCTGAAAACACTCGCTTTGCATTTACAGAATGTGTGTGTGGAATAAAATCTGCGCTCCAGGATCAATATTAATCAGATCCAAGGGGTCATGTGACCTTAATGAATACAGGATTTGGACACTGACTGATTAAAAACATATTTTATAAATTCTAAGCCACGGCTGATTCATCAAATGAACAGAGAGAGAGAAAGAGGATGAGTTTCCATTTCGTTCCCCTAAATTAATACAGCTTTATAGTTTATTAAATGCAAATCCCTCGATTGTTGTACTATTTTTAAAAAAATGCTCTATAAATAAATTGAACTTGAACTTCAAATCTGTGTTTAAATTTAAAAAAAGTGAAATTCTATTTATAGCATTCATCATCTTAAAAGTGAGAAAATAATGGGAAGAAAAGACGCCATGATAGCAGGACATGATCACGCAGACAGGTTCCGTCCGGTTCTAATAGAATGTCATGTCTGTTCACCTCCTGTCCAATCAAATGCTCCCGTGGAATGGACTGAGGAGCTCTCCATCATGATTACAATTTAGTTTAGGCTTACGGCATGATGACAGTATGTACTGAATGTAATACAAAGACCATGACAATAATAATAATAATAATAATAATAATAATAATAATAATAATAATAATAATAATGCAGCTTTAGGTATAATATATAGGACCTCCCCCCCTCACCGCTCACCTATCATATTGCACATTAATTCCTCTTATTAAATTGTCATGTGGCTCTGATCACGCATGGTTCCCACTAAACCCTGAGAATGTGGAAGTAAGCAGAATGTCTCTGTTAGTCTATTGCTTCAGCAAGAAAAGCTGAAGAAAACCACAGAGGAAGGTCTGGCCGTCGCTGCATAGTTTCAGCGTTTATTGATGGAGATCTGCACTGAGATGTGCTGTCATGTACAAAATTGCTCTCTGTGGTGATCACCTACATCCTACAGATGAAAAAAGAACTGGCTGAGAGGTCTGCAGGATTCAGTTACCGAGAAAAAGAAAACAAATGATTTTCATAATCATGAAATAAATAAGAGCCTGAGACGGGAACAGAGACCCCGACCAGAAGAGAGTCAGGAGAAGCCATGAGAGTGTGTTCTGCAGCATGGCGCTGAACATCCCACCACAGAACGCGTTCTCACCCCCGCTGACGAACCGACCATGCACGGTCATCTACATCAGGGTCCTCACTGTCCCTCATCAGAATGACCTCTGCACACATTAACACTCAGAGTGTGAGGGTCAGGAGCTCACTGCAAACTATCAAACCCTAACAGAATTCTTAACAAAGTAAACTGATCATTTTCTTGTTTATTTTCCTGTTTTTTGCAGTGTGACAGTCTCTCTCTCTCTCTCTCTCTCTCTCTCTCTCCATCAGAGATATTGAGGTTGACTGAAGTGGAAACCTCTTCAGGACTGAAGTCATTTGGTTTTCCTCGATGGCGGCTGTCTGTTTTCTTGGTTGATGTAGCGGAGGTCAGATGGCTGACATTCCGACACACTGACTCGCCCCGCCACAAATAACCGACCAGCAGTTTTATTAGCATCATGTCTCTCATCATGCGTCTTTAGCATTTTCCCTCCTCGCCGCAGTGACTCACTCTGAGAGCTGTATGGACTGGTTGACGAGTTTGTGGGATCGCAGGCGTCAATGTGCATGTGTGTGTGTGTGTGTGTGTGTGTGTGTGTGTGTGTGTCTGCGTCTGAGTGTGTTTGTGTCTGTCTGTGTGTATGTCTTTCCATCTGGTGACATTATAGACTGGGCTGCTTGTGTTGGCTGAAGTCTCAGGTCTTTGAGACGGTGAGGCTGACAAAGTGCTTCAGCGTGAAGTCCAATGAAGCTTTAAATAAAATCAAAGATCATAAGAGCAGAGTTTATGCTCCGGATTCTGAGAGATGGAATAAATTAGAACGAGATATCTTAATTATTAAAGAAAAGGAGAGAGGGGGGGGTGCAGGAGGTGGTGCAGGAGACGCACATGAAGGAGGAGACGGGGTTCATTCGTGAGCCTGCAGTCTGGACCTGTCAGCTCAGTCACATGGTCTGAATGTGTGTGTGAATGTGTGTGTGAATGTGTGTAAACCCAGCACACTACTGCAGTCGAGACATTACGTATATACAATTATATAACCTAGTCTCTAAGATTTACACTGCTGATCATTTTAATTCGTTAAACCCGTCTGTGAACATGAGTTTAATGAACGTCCAGGATTTAAATAAAAGTGTTATATTTAATGTGGCATCATCGAGTGCTTGGTGCTGTATCATCACACACACACACACACACACACACACGTTTAGCTGCTTCACACCTCATGCCATCACGAACAGCCCTGCTTCTGACTGTGGACGTCCACTCTGTGGCTTTAATACGGGTGTGATGTGCAGTAAGACGTCCAGCAGGTGGGTTGGATAAACACTGTCCTGTCCCTGTCCTTACTTATCTTTTATGTCCTTTTTTGACACTCAGACTGGCATCATTCAGGGGCGTGGCGCGGGGTGCCGTCACAAAAGCATCTAATGCTGACATGACTGCACCGGAAACAGAAATGTACAATGCCATCAGGAGGATTAGAGTCAGGGCTGAAACCATGAAAGAAATGAATGTGGGATTAAAGAGAGAGACGGAGGGAGGGGGGGGGGTGGGGGTTACAATCTATGATCTAGGTCTCTTTTGGTAATCCAGGTTTTCACCATTTTTTTAAATGTTAAGCTGTGGTGAGTAGACGAGAAGGATAATAAATGAACGAAGCAGCGGCCGGGTTCTGCAGCAGTTCCTTCTGTGATGAGCGCAGAGCGCAGAGTGCAGTCGGAGTTCTAATCCATGCACCAGTCCTGATATCTGAACAGGCAGGAGGTGTGTTAGGCCAGATTGCTGCAGCAGAATTGGAAATCGAAGACATTCCCACTGGTTTAATTGCAGTTTGTCAGATAGAGAGACTGAGTGCTGATTGGTGGAACCTCAACGTGTGTAGAAGTGTAAAAGTGCACATGGCAAGTGAGCGTGAGAGATCTGCAGCCACAACGCTAGAACTGCTGACAGAATGCAAACTGTAGAACGCTCCACTCTTTAACAGCACACGCACACACACACACACACACACACACACACACACACACACACACACACACACACACACACACACACTTACAGGTCTCATTTTTAACACTTCACTGCATTTACCCATTATTGGCCGGCATTCTCTTCTCTGAGGAAAAGAAGGAGCAAGAACGAGTAAAAGAGGACGGAGGGAGGGAGGGAGGGAACGAGAAAGAGCGAGAGAGAGAGAGAGAGAGAGAGAGAGAGAGAGAGAGAGAGAAAAGAGAGCAAGTAAAACAATAAGGCAGTTAGAGAAATAGAGAAGACAGCAGAATAAAGAAATGAACAGATGCAGCGATGAAAGAAAGATAAGGAGATGATTCAGAGAAACCATAACGCTGAGAATCATGAAGACGGATTTCTGTGGCAGCAACAAATTGATAGAGATAGAAAAAAAAAGAAGCGTGTATGAAGTACCTGAGAGGATTATGGGTGGAGAGTGGAGGAAGAGCCACTACAGAACAATTTAGATGGAAACATGAGAGGAGGAAGAAAGCATGAGAACATAAGAATGAGGAAAGAAACACATGAGAGAGACGGCGGCGGCGGCGGACATGATGGAGCTACGAGGACCGACAGAACACCAGAAAGACAGAAACGGATGGAACGCCCAAGGTTACACTGAAGAGCAGTGAGGAGGTAAAGAGGAACGTGCAAACGGAGACAGAGAGACAGACAGAACGTGTGTGGTTCCCACACTCAGAGTGGACCCCCACTGTGGAGAACATATGGAGTCCATATCATAAACCAGAGTGAGTGAGAACCTCCTGCTCTCTACAGCACAGATTACACTGAGGGATGGACAACAGCAACCACCTTAAACTGTTTGTACCAACATCAGGAGTGTTTCACCTGCATGTTCACACACACACACACACACACACACACACACACACACTACTGCAGTCTATTAGCTATCACACTGCAAGAAAAAAAATAAAATTCCAACATTGCTCACTTAACTGGAGGGATTCAGGGGCTGGAGACAGAGACCCCCAGTGGCCCCACAAGTGAGAGGACAGAAAAAAAGAGAGAACTGTAAGTGAAGGTCTCAAAATACCAGAATAAAAAAAACTGAAGATGAAACAAAAAATTAATTAAACGCAATAAAGAGAACGATATTTAATACTAAAAATAACAGAGAATGGCTCGCATTGCACAAGAAGAAAAAGAGCATGAAAAGGTTAAGAACGGAAAAAACACAGAGGGAAAAAAAAGCAAGAAAAATAGATATGGAAAATAAATCATATTAAATATTAAAAAGGTAAATGAAAGAAAACGATTATTATTATTATTATTGATGTTATTATTGTATTAATGTATGCACAACGTATTAATAAAAACAACTAAAAAAAGCATCAGAGACGAAAAAGTCAGAGCTCAGTAAATCAACACACGCTCCAAACAAAATAAAAATGATGCTGAAACGTTGCCCCTGTTCGGTGTAACATCATTAATTCAGACTCATTCTGACCCTTCAACAAAATACACCATTTACAGACAGAAAATCATAACCTTCCTTTAAAAGTGAAAATGGGAAATGAAGCCTTAATGTCACAAACATTATGAACGAGAATGAAAACAGAAAAATGATAAAACTCTGATGAAGGTCCTCTGAACTGAACAGTGCAGCGTGCAGAGGGCTGAGGGAGCAGGTCTCATGAGAACAGCCTGGTCTCTCAGAGATGGTGGGTTTCAGAATGGAGATGAGTTTGATGCTCAAATGAACGACGGCAGAATAAAATAATTTAGGTTTTAAAAAAGGGTTTGGAATGTCAACAGCATTAAAACTTCAGGGGAACTAATGACGTGTCTGTCTGTCTGTCGGTCTGTCTGTCTGTCTGTCTGTCTGTCGATGGAGTTATTTTACACAAAAACAGAAATGTGAATGAACAGCTTTTACAAATAAGACGAAGTGATCTGCTCTGAGTCCAGCACCATCCCTCCCAAAATACCCATTCTCCCAGTCTGATTCTCCCAGTCTGATTCTCTCTGTCTGATTCTCCCAGTCTGATTCTCCCTGTCTGATTCTCCCAGTCTGATTCTCTCTGTCTGATTCTCTCTGTCTGATTCTCCCAGTCTGATTCTCCCAGTCTGATTCTCTCTGTCTGATTCTCCCAGTCTGATTCTCCCAGTCTGATTCTCTCTGTCTGATTCTCTCTGTCTGATTCTCAGTCTGATTCTCTCTGTCTGATTCTCTCAGTCTGATTCTCAGTCTGATTCTCGGTCTGATTCTCTCTGTCTGATTCTCTCTGTCTGATTCTCTCAGTCTGATTCTCGGTCTGTACCCTGCGTGCGCACACGCGCAGCCGCTCAGAGCCAGGCACGAACCGGAGCGCGGCAGCTGCGCGCCCACCATCCCGAGAACACCGACATAACCCGGCGCAGCAACCCAGCCCCCCCGGTCCATACACCCCGTCCCCAGCCCCCGGTCCACACTCACAGCCCCCCGGGACATACACCCCGGTCCCCGGTCCACACGCACAGCCCCCCAGCCCCCAGCCCCCGGTCCCACCGCGCAGCCCCCCAGCCCCCGGTCCCCACGCATAGCCCCCCAGCCCCCGGTCCCCGGTCCCATCGCGCAGCCCCGGCGCAGCGCGGAGCAGGGAGCCGCTCCTCAGCGGGCAGAGGGAGAGAATCAGCCCGAAGTTGAGCTCCAGACCCCGGCTCTTACCGTAACGCCGTCATGGTGCTGCCGGTGCAGCGCGGAACCCCGGCGTGTCCGTGTCCGTGTCCCTCGGTCTGTCCCTCGGTCCGTCCGTCCGCACAAAATCCAAAAGCGCGCTGTGGGAACGTTCCGCGCATCCAGCGCCGCGCTCTTCCTCCTCCTCGCTCCTCTTCCTCTCCCTGCGCACAGCGCCGGACTTTCCGCAGTTGGGAGTTCAGAGTTCTGGGGGTGGGGGGGGGGGGGGGGGTCAGTTGGAGTGAATCGCGGCGCAGTCGGACCTCGGGCTGGTTTAGTTCCTCTCCCCGCAGCGGCTCTCGACCTCAGCTCTTCATGGTTCGAGCCCGGCGCGCGCGCGGCGGTAACGCAGACAGAGCGCGTGCGGGGTTTATCCGCCGAGGCGAAGTCACGCACGCACGCACACGCACACACACGCACGCACACACGCACGCGCGCTCACCGTCAGCTCGAGCACCCGCACTGCCGCGAGCCGAGACCCGGACTGCGCGCGCGAGAGCGCCCGGACTGCGCGCGGAGGAGCGGCGGGTGACGTCACTGCAACTCCCCCCCCCCCTCTCTCTCTCTCTCTCTCTCAGGAACGAGTGGAGACGTTTTTTTAATTTGCACTATAAATAATAAATATTGGAAAACTAGAGGCAACGAATAAATAATGCTATATAACTTTAATAATAACATAATAAATAAGTCCACAAATCTATGCTTCACACTGTGTGTAGTGTGACTCAGATCAAAGCAACACCTGCCGCATGGGGACTGGCTCAAAAACAGGACACGCTCACCAAATGTTTAAAAAATGATTTCTAAACTCAGAGTTCTGTTCAGGCTGCACGGTGGCTTAGTGGTTTAGCACGTTCTCCTCTCAGCACTATGGATTCCTGGTTCAAATCCCCAATCTGGGTGGAGTTTCCATGTTCTCCCCGTGTCAGTGTGGGTTTCCTCCGGGTTCTCCGGGTTCCTCCCACAGTTCAAAACATGGATCAAGTCAATTGAATTTTAAAAATTGCCCCATATAGAGTGTGTGTGTGTGTGAGTGAGTGTGTGCCCAGCAATGGATTGGCGCCCTGTCCTGGGTGTATCTGCCCAACGCCCGAAACGTTCTCCCCTGGATGGGCATGGGGAACCCCACCGCGACCCTAATAGAGTTCTGTTTATTCACAAAAGCTTTTCTGGATTAAAAGGCACAACATGCTCCAAAATCTAGTCGAAAGTCTTTGAAGAAAAGAGGAAGCAGCCCAAAATGATGCTACAAAAGAGCATGAAGAGATGAAATGTAGGTGTCACCCCCCCCCCCCCCCCCCCCCCCCCCCCCCCCCCGTTACATAAGCTTGTAAGGGAATCTATGGAAATCAGACTGCAATTTGCAAAAGCCAGCATGTGTCATGGCATTGAGGAGCACGGGGCTCACTGAACTCAGGTTTCTTATTCAGTCCCTCAGGCGTTAGAATCAA
Source organism: Corydoras sp. C115 (assembly GCA_019802505.1). NCBI lineage: Eukaryota > Metazoa > Chordata > Actinopteri > Siluriformes > Callichthyidae > Corydoras > Corydoras sp. C115. The sequence continues at coordinate 154,684 of JAFMOC010000385.1, read as the reverse complement.
ACACACAGATTTTTGGACATTAATAAAATTTCATGTGAAAATGTCTTTAATTTTGTATATTTCAAATTAAAATGATTCAGAGAAGTGATTAAGTGAAATGAACAGTTGATGCTCTGAGATTCTCCTGAGCGAGTTGAGGGTATAATCTAAAAATGTTTTTAAAATAAATGTTTATATGAAATAAATAAAATTCAGTTTGTCATGGAGAACACTGCAAATCTGTTAAACAAAGGTTCAACCAAATGAACACCATGCAAATGTGCAAACTCTTCAAACTTTAGCAAGAGTGTAAGGAAGAGAGAGAGAGAGACAGAGAGAGAGAGAGAGATCTGAGGACTTTGGCCTGCTGGTGAGACGGTGTTTCCCATCGATGGAGCAACCTGAAGCTGATGTGTAACTTTTGCTCAGAGGAAACACAAATCCAGCTCAACATGCAAATGTGCTGCATCCACACACTCCACACACTCTGTCAGTCCCGCAGTGATTAATGTGAAAGATAATGGTGCAGTTTGAGAGAAATTAGGTGTGCTGACAATCATACACTGCTGTGAGACATCACACACACCAACGACAACCAATCAGAACCAGAGCTGCAGCTACACACACTGAACCAAAACGCTTTTAATCTGCTGACATGTTACAAATCAGAGAACCTGAGGTACAACTAGCATTTATTACCAAACAACGTGTGTGTGTGTGTGTGTGTGTGTGTGTGTGTGTGTGTGTGTGTGTGTGTGTGTGTGTGTGTGAGAGAGAGAGAGACACACAGATATAGAGAGAGCGATCGGTACGACGAACGTGAGATTGTGCATCTTGACTTTAGACTGGAGTGTAATTGAACAGGAGTGCTGATTGGATTTGTGTGTGTCCTCTGGTGGAGCTCAGCGGTTTTGGCAGCGCTGTGATGGACTCAGCAGCTCAATCTGATGATGTAGTGACTAAGATGTTCATCACCATCAGAGAACACCCAAACACTTCTCCTTTTTATAACAAACCAAGAAAAGTCATTATCTAAACACACACACACACGCACACACACACTAGTGATTATAGTAACACGCCCGGCTAGAACAATAACTCTGAACAGATTTGATTAGATGACTATTATAGTGTTTAACAGTCTAATTTATTTTAATTGTAACAAATACAGAAAATCTCTCTTAATTTCTTTAAATCAAACACTTTTCTGATGATGTATCTCATGAAGGTGAAACGAGATGGTACAAAATGTCGGAAGGTTAAAAAATTATAGTCTGTATTTCAGAAACTCTTTAACTAGTAAATTCATAATAAATGTTGCTGTTGATCCCAAAGAAAACGGACAGAACAGCTGCAGGATTTAAATGCTGTATGTAAGAGTGTGTGAGCTCCGTGTCGGTCAGACAGCAAACTGATTCTGATGCAGTGGAGAAGAGATTTTTATGTATTTACTAAAGATCAAGCTGAAATAATGCTGATTAAGAACATATGTATGTTTTTTGTTAATTTACGTTCATGATTGCAACATGTCCAAAGCATTTGGCATCACTGGGTTCTAATCTCATGTCTAGCTATTGTTACTCAGGGATGCTGATGCTGCGTCCTTCACCCTGCACTCTGACCCCAACCATCAAGTCCTTTCACTTCAGGTCATTTACAGAAAGTGATTTGCATGTCGTCATGTTGATCTCTCTTGATAAAGACCGAGCATCAGTCCACTGCAGTGCACAAACACATCAACACACACACAGCTCCACACACCTCTCACTCACCGCTGAGGTGACCGTGCTACCCGCAGTCCAACCCACTGCCCAAAACCAGAACCCAGAGAATGTTTAAACTGGACGATGAGTGTGATCAGAGCGGCTGGTTCCCGATGGTATCAGAGGCTCCATCAGATAATTCTCATTTGAATCATTGACTAAGTTATATCGACCTAACCCGTATCTCTCTGAGCACAAGAGAGACTCTAATGTGTAAATAATGAAGTAAGTCAGAGAACTCGGAGGACGGACCCGCGGAGACATGCTTTAGGTGGCATCTCCTCGCAGGCATGGAAACAAATCACTCCAAACTGACAGAATTATAACAGCCAGATTCTGATCCTCCATATCAAGTGTCTGCTGCTCTCGCATTCCGCGCCGTTGTCTGCTCTGTGATGGGTCTGGATGAGTCTGGATCCGCCTGGCTGTCAGTCTAAAGACG
>JAFMOC010000385.1:85000-147500 GCA_019802505.1 Corydoras sp. C115 | reverse complement strand
GAGACCCTCTGCTCCCGGACCCCAGTGCTGATGCTGTAATACACCTGACAGCATCCCGGCAATGACCAGCAGGGGCAATAAGAGAGAGACTAAGGAAATGTAATGCACTAATCTTACATAACCCCCCCACCCACCCCCCCCACACACACACACACACACACACAAATGAGATTGATTTATATCAATATATACATTGATACATGAAAAATAATGTCCTTAACTCTGTTTTAATGAATAAGAATCACTGTGTTACATGCTGCACTGCTGTGTTTCAGTGTTATTCAGCTGGAATTCAGAATATAATTCAACAAAAAGATGGTCTTAAATATAAAACATGTGGAGCATATAACATGGTTTCTGTAAGAGAGTAATGACTTGCACACGAATGCGCACACACACACACACACACACACACACACACACACAGCATGAACAAATTCATGGCATGGCAGGTTATTAGGCTTTACTGATGATGAGATAAGACAATAAGGATGAGTGTAGTGAGCTGAGAGACTTGGGTGTTGCAGCTCAGCCTGGAGGGTGGGTCACTCCATATAGTACATCTGTCCAATAATGACCATTTGTGTCAGTATCATGTGTGTAAACATGTGTGTGTGTGTGTGTGTGTGTGTGTGTGTGTGTGTGTGTGTGTGTGTGTGCTCAGATGTCCCATGATTGTAGTTTATATAAATCAAGCATCTCTGTGTTGAGTGAGGATATTGGTAGTTCCAGTATAAACGAGGCTTATTGAGAGGCAGCGGTAGCGGGGGGGGGGGGGGGGGTCTCCAATCAGCACACACTCTCTCAAACAATCAGTCTGATTTCTACATTAGAAACCTACAAATAAAAATCAATAGGAAAACCAGCAGCCGGGCCGGGCGCGCAGAGCCGAGCCGAGCGGCGGAGTTTCATCCCGACAGAGACGAGTTTATTTAAACGAAGCGCGGACGAAAAATCTGCAGCGCGTCCAGCGTCTGGAGAAGAGTCCACGCACGGGTCAATCTCAGCCCAGAAAAGTTTTTGGCAAAGAAGTAAATTACTTTTGAATTGCCCACTTAAGTCTATTGAATTGAGGAGTGCTGATGGAATTTTAAGGAAATTGCATCATTTCTCCATCAGGCACGCGGCCGCAGCTTCTCCCACAGTGCAACATGTTTCACTCACATTCACTCTGATCTCTGGTGTGGACGACGCCGTTATTGAGTTTACTCCTTTCTCATGTTCAGTTCAGGTTTAAATGATATTTCTCAGCCATGACGATGCAGATGTGCGGTGTGCAGCCTGTCAGGACAGTTTTGGTCTTTTCAGACATCTTCTGCTTCTCTAAATGTCTCCAGCTCCATCTGTCTCCATCACACATCAGATACACTCACATCTGATATTACAGTGGTGCTTACCTCTCCAGAACTTTTGTTGTCATTTTGGATAAACGTGTCTTCATCATGTTAAAATATGAATGGATGTCCCCGAATGACCCCTGACCTTCCAAAGAGTACACTACAGTTTGCTCACACGCTCCACATCCTCTAATGCCATTCTTCATTACATTTCATCACCGTTTCTTTGCTATAAAGTTCTGTAAGGCGTCTGTATCTGACGTTAATAAAATGCCCTCCGTGTTCCATTCACCTTAAAGTTTGCTGATGATAACTGTACGAGTCCTCTGAACTCTCAGTGTGCTTGATGATTTTTAGAACGTAATATTTTAATCAATGCACAGTTATAAGTCTTAGAATCATTGTTTAAAAGAATGGAGGGATATGAGGTCAGCAGCTCTGAGATGGACAAGCAGGTGCACAGACGGAGAGAGATGGAGAGAGAGAGAGAGAGAGAGAGAGAGAGAGAGAGAGAGAGAGAGAGAGAGAGAGAGAGAGAGAGAGAGAGAGAGAGCGAGAGTGCCGGTGGGACTTGGAGAAGAGGCAGACAGGATTGCACTAACACAAGTTGGCATGACCAAGTCTTCATCTGATTCTAAACTGAGTTCTTCCCAACTCTCACCTGACAAACCCGCTGTGCATACAGAACCCTCTGAACTCACATCAACTCCACAGATTCACAAAATGTCCCGAAACAAATCCACCATCATCTGAAATCCAATTCCCAAATCACAATTCTCACATAAAGCACCTTCTGATTACATCCAATGACATGACGTGATATCTGAACACATTTAAATATCAGAATGTTCACTCATTGCACCTTGTCCATCATATTGCCCTTTAATTGTTCTCCAAAATCATTGAAAGACTTAACAGTGTCATTACTGCCCTCTAATGAATATTATTATACCCCTACTGTACCCTAAAGACTTTTCATAAAGAAAAAAAGTATGAAGAAAAAAAGAAAACCGTTCTCATAAAATGCTCTACCATCTATGCCATGATCGCCATGTAAACCCCCCCCCCCCCCCCCCCCCCCCCCCCCCCCCACACAACACACACACACAGATTACAGAATAAATCAGAGGGCGTGGATCACACCCTCAGGCCAAAAGCTAACATGGTGGAGCACTAATTACACAGATCAGGTGAAGAAGATCCAAAATGAACAGAAAGTTACTCTGAGTCGAAGGATCTACTTTAGAAGTCTCTTTCTCTCTTGCACACACACACACATACACACACACACACACACACACACACACACACACACACACACACACACACATCAGTACTGTAGCAACACTGCTGTAATGCTTTCCACAGAAACCAAAAGCAATTTGATTCACTTTTAAATGATTTTCCCAAACATGTTATAGTTTAAAACCCTCGTGGGAATAAAGCAAACGTCTCCAAATGTTCCTGCAGGCACACAACTTCAGGTACAAATCATTATTATGGGAACACGAGGTAGCCCATAAACACGGGTACGAGGGAAAAATAAATAAGGCCTGAAAAGAAAACTCAGCTGAGCTGAAAATAAGTGTCAGCAGGACATGAGGAGGGTGTGGCGACAATAAGATGGAGTTCATATATATATTCCATTTCAAACATCAACAAAACATCTGGAGCATCACAGAATGAACACACACAGATCACAGAGAGGAGGTTAGGACTGAAAGCCGTCATAGAGGACAGTGCAGTTAATACTGTCTGTTCCATTAAACCCCCCCCCCCCCCACCAAACAGGGACAGTCTTTATAAAGCCTCACAGGTTCGATCAGACATGAGAACTTCTGTAAAATTAACTTTCAGCTTGTTATATAACCGTACTCTTAGTAAATCAAGAAAACGAGGTAAATCTCAGTCCTGAACATTGTCTGTGTGCTGCCTCGGTGCCCTTAGTGTCCTGCTCAGCCAATCAGAGTGCTCACTGAGCCATGACTGACAGTGATAAATGCCCGCCCCCTTCCATCATCAGCACTGTTAACAAGAGCGAGGCATGCTGAAGGAGAAGAAAATAGGTTCTTGGGCAATTCATTAATAATTGTGTGTGCATGTGTGTGTGTGTGTGTGTGTGTGTGTGTGTGTGTGTGTGTGTGTGTGTGTGTGTGTGCGCATGTATGTGTGTACGTGTGTGTGTGTGTGTGTGTGTGTGTGTGTGTGTGTGTGTGCTCGCACATAAAAATAGGAAATACGCATGCAATAAAGTCTCTTACCTGTCTGAGCCCACACTGCCAATAACTGAAAGTCTGAAATAAAATATATATTTTATAATCTATTTTTTAGAAATCAAAAATAATAAACAATATAATACGTACACTGTCAATCAACCAGGATCAAAGCTGATTTCAGTGACACACAACACACACACTGTACACACACAAGACTGACTGAAACCATAAACACTACAAACCTGACATCAACCATAACTCAACCATAATATAACCATACACCAGACTGCAAAACTGAATGATTCACTCTGTTAAATTCCTACAGACACACACACACACACACACACACACACACACACACACACAGACACACACACACACACTGTTCTAAAGCATGGCTCAGCAGATGGAGAATGTGGGGATACCGGTTTGTAACAGAATGAAAATGAGACTGCAGGCAGTTTAAAGAGGATCAGACATTTTTTTGCAGTTTATTGGAAAAAAAAAAAAACCTTTCTTGAAAATGAATTAAAGAATTAGAATTTGATATTTAAATTTATGAAACTGAAGCGAGCGATAAATAAAGAGTGATAAATAAATGTGGAAGGCAAAAAGGAAAGCGAAAGAGAGGAAGGGATGGAGAAGAGAGGAAGCAAAGGAGGGAGGAAAGCTACTGAGACGGGGGTGGGGGGGGGGGGGATGAGAGTGGGATGAAAGCATGAATTCTCTCCATCAAAAGGTAAAAACGTCCATGAAGTCTGAAGTCTGTGACGGAGTCTCATCACGTCATGGGTGAGTCAAATAGATTTCCCTTTGCAAAAAACCACAGGGAATTTTAAATCCTTATAGAGCCTGAAACGCAAATGACACACTAATATTACACTATTATTACACTATTATTACACTATTGGTACACTATTGGTACACTATTATTACACTATTATTACACTATTGGTAAACTATTATTACACTATTGGTAAACTATTATTACACTACTGGTACACTATTATTACACTATTATTACACTATTGGTACACTATTGGTACACTATTATTACACTATTATTACACTATTGGTAAACTATTATTACACTATTGGTAAACTATTATTACACTATTGGTAAACTATTATTACACTACTGGTACACTATTATTACACTATTATTACACTATTGGTACACTATTGGTACACTATTATTACACTATTATTACACTATTATTACACTATTGGTACACTATTGGTACACTATTATTACACTATTATTACACTATTGGTAAACTATTATTACACTATTGGTACACTATTGGTACACTTTTATTACACTACTGGTACACTATTATTACACTATTATTACACTATTGGTACACTATTGGTACACCATTATTACACTATTGGTACACTATTATTACACTATTGGTACACTATTATTACACTATTGGTACACTATTGGTACACTATTAACTGAAACATTTCAACTTTACTTTCATTATTTCATTTATTGCATTTTTCCTTTAATGACCTTGATTTTTTCAATTCAGATTATTTTTAAACACAATTCCTAAAGCAACCACTTTAAACACTGAGGGATGGTGTGTGTGTGTGTGTATGTGTGTGTGTGTGTGTGTGTGTGTCCAATCCCTCTCCATTCCCTCTCCATTCTACTTTAAATAAAAGAGCAGAGACCAACAATGTGAGCGAGCGAGCCAAAACATTTGGAACTCTCCTCCAGCCCTCCTGGTCGCTGAACTGAGAACATCATGAGTGTTATTTGCGGCTCCTGAATTGAGATCAGGACCTTTACAGCTTGTGTCAGACTCCCCAGGGCTCCCATTACACACCCGTTAAAGTGTGTATGCGGGGTCATCCTCACAAAAACAATCTGAAAGAAGAGTGTGTGTGAAATGCTTTGGCCTTCTGTCTTTATGGGTTAAAACTGAGTGGAGACCTTTTAGTGTGAGACTCTAAACAAAGGGTTAATGCTCACGGTGTGGACAAGTGCTTCGGTGTGCTCACGGAGAACTCAGGAACAATGCAGGCTTTACGTTCTCCACATTCATTCAGAACAGCGATCAGCGCTCCGGCTTTGTTTAAACCTGCGGTCAGACTCGTGTCATGTTCGTCTCTCAAATGTTCCTCCTAACACACTGCAGGTCGGTGAACACTAACACAACAGGTAACGCAACTACTATAATACTCAACAAACAAAGGTTTCCACAACTACCATAATCCCTCACACAGCCGTTGCCATGACTACTATATCCCTTTACAGCAATAACAAGTTGTGGCAGAAGCAGGGTAACTCTGGGGTTAAATGCAAAGCCATCAGTAATGGACATTAATGAGAGGTAATTAATGCATTCTAATGAGCTTTATATGAGGTGGCAGCTCATACGGCAAGGTTCCACAGCCACGCCCTAATTATCTGTGAAGATGCTTTAAGACAATTCCATATTGTAAATCTCTCTATATGAAGTAAACATCATCTTTCATTAGAGTTCTGTTTGGCTGTTCATACAAATGACACTTTAAATATTTATTTATAGAGATGTATTTTGGAATTCCTCTGAACTCACAACTACAGTGTGTGTGTGTGTGTGTGTGTGTGTGTGTGTCTGTCTGTCTGTCTGTCTGATGTGGTTTATACCTGACTTCTGCATGAAGGACCATCAATAAGCCTATTTGCATAGTGAGGAGTGCAAGCGTGCAAACACAAACACACACACACACACACACACACACACACACTTTCTCTTTTCCTTTCATTGCTGCCAACACCTGATCCCTTAAATGTTCTAAGGCTTTGAGAACGTAGGTTTAGATTGATGTTTGCTGCTGAGTGCAGTGGAGGATACAGACTGAAGACACGCAACGGATAAAAAATTAGTTTTCATCCTAAAATAAAAAGTCATCTCTTCAACTGAGAACTGTATCTTGAGCTAAAAAACTAAAATAAAACCCTTCTTTGTTTTCCCTTTAACATCAGATTATTATTAAATTAACATTGATAATATTACCTTACTGAAATAAATATCTATTAAATCACAGATTTCTCTGATAGCTGAGTTTTATAAACTTGTTGAACTAAATAAAATTAGAACAAAAAACAAAAAGGGATTTTGCATCAGATAGGATTACAGTTGAAGCGCCGGTGTGTTTCAAAGTCCAGACATCTCGAATGCGTGATCGTGTAGGTTCTGGCAGGAGGCGGGAGCATCTCGTCGGTGGTTAAGACTCGGTTGGAAAAGCGATTTAGAGAATTGGAAGTGAGCGAGAGACGAAGCTGACCCTGATTCTTATAATTGTAAGCACAGTAAAAATAAACAGCTGCTCCGCGAGTGACGGGAACACTTCAGCTAAGTTTTTCTTCATGTTTTTGTCAGTTCCGCAGTCTGACTGCTCTCTCTCACGCATGCACTGACAGACAGGTCGGCAGACAGCGGGGCAGACAGCGGGGCAGACAGCGGGGCAGCTGGGTAGTTACACCCAGAAGCATTAAGAAATCATATAGGCCCACCCCCGTTCTCCCTCACAGCTCAACACTGAGCTCTTTTGGCATGACTGAATCCCCCTCGCTCGGTGATACACTTTTCTTCTGTTCGTTACAGATGTGCGCTCATGTGGAAGTAATCTGTGCTGAAAGAAGCACCACTTTAGAAATTCCAATCTGCTTTACAGTGTGGAAAGCTGGAGCTATTCTTCACCGAGTTGCATATTCCTCGTGGCATAAGGACATGCTCCACGTCTTCCAGGAAAACCTTTATTGGGAGAACATGCCCTTGTTTCAGGTGAACACTTCACCGAGAGGTTTCACCTCGACTCACACTTGGTCTTCTTCATTCCACATGGAATTTAAATACCAAGATCATTATTTAAATATTTCTAAACCTAAATCTTCTGATTTGGTCTTTTTCATCTGCAGCTGAAAGACGGTTTAATAAAATAAATACTTAAATTTAAAGCAACCCTCAGACAGACTCACACATTAATATCTGTGTGTTAATATCAATGTTCTCCCCGTGTCCACATGGGCTGTCTCTACAAAAACATGTAGATTAAATGCTTTAAATTGCCCCATATAGTCTGAGTGTGAGTGAGAGTGTGCCAGTGATAGATTGGCACCCTGTCCTGGGTGTATCTGCCCAGTGCCCCAAACATTCTCCCCTGGATGGGCATGGGGACACCCACCCCCCACCCCACGACCCTAGTAGAGGATTAAGCAGAAGCTAATGGATGGATATCTAATTACAGTCATTTTCTATTAAACTGGATGCTCTACCCACCTCTCACCTCTGCTCTACCTGAGATTAGAATATTATGACAGATGAGTTTAAATCTAAAGCTTTTTGTCCTGAATGATGACGGAGGAGGCAATCTGAGAAACGACGGCCCTCGAATCGGACCAAGCTTTTGTTTTTGTGCAGATTAAAGCAACACAAATGAAGTAAATTTATTAAATGAGAGTAGTTTCTTGTACTTTGGCTCTTTTAACTGCACAATCCAATCCGGTGCTGTCAGAGCTGCGAGTGTAAAATTGATTTGGCTGGCGATGAAAAGCGACTTGCACATTTTGCAGCAGTGTCAATCATTTCATCCTCTGAGGAAAAGCCCTTAAAAAACACACAGTAATTCCAGATGATAAAGTAATAATTGTTTTACTTTTTTAGACCGACTAATTAATGTGAACAGCATCTCCTGCTCGTGATTATCAGTCTCTCACAGGATTAGAAAGTGCTGGCTTAAATGTTTCAGGAACATCAGACAGAGCATTGTACCCAGCAATCTGTCCATCAGCCAACAGCAGAACTAATGGATTTAAAATGTTATAACGGAGGGAAGTCGACTGTAATAACCAACACAGAACCAGAACACTGCTGCAGCCTCACCCTAACCTTAAGCCTGACCCCTCTCTCAGGGCCGGGGCTGGAGCTGAGGGCGGGGCTGAGCTGGGCTGCCACATGAAACTTACATTTCCTTCTGCAAAGAAACTTAAATGTCAGTGCACCCCCGTCAGCCGCTTCCAAACATCCATCCAGTCATTATCTTCTGCTTAATCAAATACTAGGGTCCATCCAGGGGAGAACGTTTTGGGCGCTGGGCAGATACACCCAGGACAGGGCGCCAATCTATCACTGGGCACACACTCGCTCACACAGACACACTCTATATGGGGCAATTAAGAGCATTCAATTTACCTTCAATCCATGTTTTTGGACTGTGGGAGGAAACTGAAAGGAAGGAACCCATGTGGACACGCCCTGGTTCCAAACAGTGATGTGATGGATGGTGCAGACTGTGATGATGTGACCCACATTCTTATGAATACACAGAACCAGAGCAGGGTCATTTCAAATGTAATGCAAATAAGGGCAAATATGAAATGTAATTTGAGTATCATGTATAGTATCTGTGTCTGCATTCCTCACGCCGGCAGGACTTCAGCTCTCTCTTCACCACGCTATTCAAATATCCGGAATTACAATCAGATATCAGCTCGTCTCTTCGAGCTGCCTTTTTGAAACGGCGCTGTTTGAAAGTAATCCGGTCCTGATCATGCAACTTTAAATCTCATCTTTTGGTTCAATAAAGGAACTATATGAAACGGCCCCGCGCTGCTCAGTATTCATACCATACGTGGGTTAAGCCATAGGGACATGCTAACGAGGTTCTCTGACATTCTCTTTAGTGCCAGCTCGTTTCATCATGTGGGTTCAAATAATGATTCCAAGCTCGCTTTAATAATGAAACATGAACGAGAATACGCAGGTACCCGACTGTCTTAAAACGAATAACAAGATTCAATTTATAGCCACAGATCTAAGATTGTTATAGATAGACGCGCTGCCATAACGTCTGCACAGAAACAGAGTCAAATCTGCTTAAGACAACACCACACACACACACACACACACACACACACACACACACTCAAAATTAATGGACACTTTATAAGAGTCATCTACTCTTTCATGATAAGAGACAGACATGTGACCCCAAAGGACCAATAGATGATCTGAGGTCTATTTTTTTTTTAATGAATGGGTTTTAGAATTAAAGGTGGAATTTGGAGTGGACATCGTGATGTGATGAACCTTTCTGTCTGGTGTGGAATGGATGTGGAATAAAAGAAAAGTATTATTATCTGGGCAGGTCCTGTGTCCTCTGAATCCTCTGACATTAGAAACGGATATTAGAACCAACCAAAGCACCGTGGAACACATCTGTGCCCTTGAAGGCAGCTGATTTGCCCTTTGGACTTAAAGGTGGCAGCAGCACTGTAAACCTGCAGTGTATTAAACCTCACCGTTATGCAGCAGGGCAGAACGTTCTGAAAGACTTTAAATCATCTCTAAAGCAGAAAAGTTTAAAAATAAAGTTCACAATCGACTTTAAAAATAAACCTATGCACCTCTGTAGAAGCTCTGATGGTTATTAAAGCTGGAGTACGGGTGTTAAGCTCGATGTAAATGAAGTTAAAATGGTTGATACACAAGCTTCGTTCCATCAGTGAATCTTTTGGTCATGACTGAGATTCATTTTCTCATTCAGTGAGTTCCTTTGGACTCATTCTGTTCAGGTTGAGGAGTTATGACTCTTCGGGGAGAGCAGTGTTCAGTGTGTTATTGATGTTTTAACAATGACGGTTATTTATTACAATGTTAAAGCTGCGCGCTGTCCATCTGATGGAACAGCAGGATTAATGCAGCATCACTGGAACTGAATACTGAACGTTTGCTGCACCGGTTTCCAAATGTGCAGCATTTTTAATAACACGAAAATATTTTATTTTCTAATAGGCTTTAGTTTCTGCTCTATATTACAACACAGAGTTGGACCTGGAACTTATAAAACATCTGCATCGGGATTTAACAGCAATGGCACTTAACTGAGTAACTGAATATGGTGATGTGTATTTAATTATAATGTTGAGACATAACATCCGTCCATTATGATGTAACTGAAGATGTAGCATCATTTTTTTGATTCCCCTGATCTCTGAATGCCCGTTAGAATCGATTCGGCCGTCGTCGCAGAGCCGAACAGGTGTTGACCGGTCTGAGTCGGAGGCGATGGCGGATAAACCCATCGAACATCTGCCCCGAGAGTGGACTGAGAGATTTACGCTGCTATAACCTTTTATAGGCTGTAGATGGTGAGAGGTTTCCTCTAAAGAGCATCGTTCTGAAGAGCAGTTTTTCTGGCCTGCTGAGTGAGTTTCAAAGGTGATTTAACACAGAATGTAGCTTCTCCTTTTTCACACCATAGTTTGGGCAAATTGTCCCAATTTGGAGGTGTTTTATAGCAGCAGGTCTGTCTGAGCCTGTTACCTGAGCGAGTCTGCGGGAGAATTAAGACTCGGAAATATCTTCTGCTGAGACTGGATGATCTCTGAAGCCGCTCCGCCATCATGAATAAACAAATTTATGCTAATGAGAAGAGGTTAACCTTGTTTGTGCACACAAATGTGTGTACAAACGCGCACACGCACTGCCCCGAGGAGGTGCACATGTCCGGGGCAGTCCTGATGTCTTTATTAGCATACATGTTAATTGCTGCATGCATTACTGCGGACGGCTCGCGCGCTCAGGGCCGCCCAGGAGCGAGCGGGTGATGGACACTAACGTGCTGTGAATGCTGCGAAGTCAACCTCGCTCAGAACTACATTAATAACACTCCATTAACATTCCTGTGCTGTTGAAACCTGCTCCTTTTAAAGTTCAGATCGGTTTCTGTTCTCTCTGATAACTTAATCAGTTTCCAAGGATTTCTTTAGAAAAATTAATTAAGTCAGAACAAAAAAATAAAAAAAATAAAAGGCAGAATAAATTTCAGACTGATGAGCAGAGAAGTGCACAGACCTGCAGCAGCATCGCTCACAATCACTGATGCTTATCACAGTTTATTGTATTGATGCAGATTGTACGATTACAGAATATAATCTGTGAACTTCATCAGTCTCCTTTTCCCTGTTCTATGACCCCCCCCCCCCCCCCACACACACACAGGACCCCCCACAGAGCAGTGTTATTGGGTTGTGAATGACTTTCAGCACTGGGGTTCATCACGTGAAGACGTTTCTGTTTAAAAACTCTTCCCGTCATAGCGTTTGACTTTAGAGACGGTTCTGTGTGAAAATCCCAGGAGAACATGATTTAATCCCAGGAGAACCTTAAACCAACCAGTCTGATAGCAACGACTACGACGGTCACACCATCAGATCACATTCATACAGGTTAATAGCAGAGAATAATCACTCTGATAATATTAGTTCATATTAAATGCTGATTTTAAACTGAAGTTTCTAAAAACACATTAAATTCAACGCTGCTTTCACAGAACTCTGCTTTATTACTTTACCTCATTTGTTCAGAGGTTAGGTGTTTGTGTTTAGCTGCTCTTAAAGGCCAGGCTGGTATTTAAGGCTTTTGAAAAGATGAGCACATATCATTTTCATTAGGGGGCGCCGCGATGGAGAAGATCAGCATATTTAATTTGACGTTCTTGATGCAATCCTCCAGTTTATCCAGGTTTACACCTGGAGCTGGAACAATGTGCTGATACAGGTAACTACACCTCTAAAGGGCAGAACCATTCACCCCACAACGTGGTTTTAGATGTGGGAGGAACACGGAGAGCTGGAGGAAACCCACGGAGGCACAGGGAGGACATGCAGAAAAGGCACCGGGAATCGAACCCGGGACCTTCATGCTTTCAGGCAGAAGTGCTCAGTGCTGCAGCACTGCAGGTGAGCCGTTTGCTGAATCATTTAGTTCTGAATGAATTCTTCCTTTCCTTTCTTTCTGATTTGAGTTTTTTGTAAAGATGTTGCTACCAAACGGAGAAAACCCCTTTGATCTGATACTTTAATGCCTCATAAACTCTCTCTTATTCCCCACCCCACACCCCATGACCTTCAAAGGAAGTAACTACTGCCACAGCCAATCCCATACATCATTCTGAGGACATGAATGAGCCGTGTTGGTGAAGCGGCACCAGCGATCTGAATGAGGCCGCCGCTGGAGCTGCTTTAAAATGTCACTAAACACGACTTCCATTTTGATTTGATGGTCTTAAAACACAGTGAAATTTTGTGGCATGTGTAAAAGTGAGGACGCCGTGCTAAACCCATATTTATGAACACCACGGGGACGGCGGTAATTTCATCCCATTTAAACTTCTTTTTACTAACAGGTTTCAGAATGGTATTGAAATATCCGCGGGCCGTCATGCATGTACACTCTGCTGAGGATGTAGCCGGAGAATTTTAATAAATGTTCAAATAAGCGAGGGCCTTTCTGAATGAGCTATTTTATGAGGTTGTTCATGGAGAGCATCTGGGAATTAAAAAGGCTTTAAACAGCAGCATCAACCACGGCAGCAGTTACAACATCCAAACTCTGTAACTGCCCTTTACATCCAGAGAAGGAGACACGGGGATTAAAACATCCAAAAAGACGAAGACGAAGGTCAACGTGAAATGGAATAAATGAGCACGGTTTCAGAACTGACAGTGCAGTATGTTTGCAGGGGAACTGCGCTCGTTAATGGAACAGGAACATCTAATGTGCTTTTATTGACTTTGTGAGAACATGTTCTTTTTTTTGTCCTCAAAACAGGGCGGGCCGGGGGAACGGGGCGGGGCGGGGCGGGGCGGGGCAGGGGCAGAACTGCAGGCTGATCAGTGTGCATCTGGGGTGAGATGTTCACAGTGCAGAGACCGTGATCAGTGTGGCGTGATCACTGCATCACTCTGCAGTCTGTTCATGAAGTCAGTGCTATAGTAACATCCTCACTCTATACTTACTCTCACTCATCATTAACAGTTTGGGGAAGGCCCATCTCTGTTACAGCATGATGGCGTCCCTAATGCATAAAGACATAGTTGAGTAAGCCCTGGAAGTAACCCCACACTGCAGGATCTGGGTCAGAAATTGTGGGTCATGTTCTCCCCCAGCATCAGTGTCTGACCTCACAAATACTCAGGGAAATGCATCTCTGTACCTTCAGAGACATCGGTTCACATTTTACTGACAGGGAGAGTCATGAAATTAACAATGAAACTGATGCACATTGTGATGTTGTTAAATGTTTAACTTAAATTTATAAAAACACAAGAAATGACTTACATTTCCCCAACGTTCTTCCATTTAAACAGTAAGCCGTTATCTTCAAAACTGAAGATTTATAAAAATGATTACATTTTAAGCCTGATCTGGATGTTGGTCACTGGTTTGCAGGAACAGCACCTCCTCTACTCTGCAGTTAAAATGTTTCTCTGAACGTCCTCAGCTCCTGCAACATGAACACACTGAACGGGGAACCTTCCTCCAAACAGGACTCTGAATATGCCTCTGGTGCAAACATGTCCAAACCTCATGGATTTTAATGACATTGATATCGATCTGTCTGAATAACACTGAAAACAAAGAGGAGCCAAACACAGCGCAGAACACAAAGGGAGGAGTGAAGAGAACAGACAGAACTGTTCCAGCAAGTAATTAGTGCAAAAAACAGAGTCAAAAGAAGCATGAGAGTCGAGGAAATCAAGTGTTATGGAGCAGCTGAGACCGACGCGAGATGAGCGGATTTCAGACATATGCTCCGTGTGCGGAACAATGCCTTTAACACTCCTCCAACTCAGCAAGAAACCAGGAGATATTTATAACCACACACACACACACACACACACACACACACACACACACACACAATGCTGCCTCTGCCAACCTGTTTAATGCACAGAGATTCTGCGCTGCAGCTTGAACAAGTTTCACACAGACAGATAAATTCTATTTCTACAGTCTGCACACTCCAGAGCAAAAGGTTTCTAATTTTAACTGATGGCTCTTCGATGTTTACCAAAGAAACTCGTACTCCGCATCTTTCTTTAAGATGTCGGCTTTATTTTTGTGGGAGGTCATGTCTGTCTGAAACATCGTTTGGATTTCTGTCGCTAAACTTCTTTACTTTATAACCTGGACAGGTCAGCGTCACTAAACAAATCCCACACTAAAGACCTCCACGCCTTTTTTTTTAATGATGCAAGGTCCTTTTAATTGGTTTAATGAACCTGTTGAAATATGTAATGAAATAAAAGATTACGTTCATGTCAAGTGTTTAATGCAGACATATCCAGACTGTCGGCTTCAAATTAAAAATAAAAATCAGTCCTCTTTTTTATACTAGGTTAAAATTTAAAATAACTATCTATTAAAGTGACAATCTACAGACACGCATGACCACATGGCCCGAGACTGGAAGCTGCCGGTGTGAGAATCTGATATTAGAAGGTAAATCATATTAAACTTTTTTCTTATTAAAGAAAATAAACCCTGGAGCTTCAGAAAGAAACAGAACTCTGAATAATGTCTGAGAAAGTGCGATGCTTTTGCAGATGGCATTTCCACACTGCTTCAGCTTTAACCACAGTTATATTTCAATTTATTATCAGCTGTTCTGATCTTTTACTGTTCTACACACGACTTCAGAGCTTCACTGGAAGACACAACGGCACAGAGAGATAATCAACATGAAGATAGAAAAAAAAAACAGCATGAAAAGGACATTACAACAGCGATTTAAGACGTAAAAAAGGTTTTCTTCATCGAACAGAAGAAAATAATCTGACAGATTATGCCCACTGATTATTATAACATTAATTAAATCAACAAAAAGAACTAAAACAGCATTATTTTATAGATATGTGCTATTATAAATATATAGGCATGTGTATTTAAATAAAGCAGTGGTAACCTCGTCCTAGTCCCGTTTTATTCATGTTTTTATTTATAGTGATTTGTTGGGATTAAATTTTAAATTAGCTTATACTTAAAAACAGAAGGTAGCAATTTGGAGTGAAAACCCTTTTGGTTTGTAGGGTTTGTTTGGTCTTTGCAAATTTACTACTTAAATAAAGATTTAATAGAAACAACAAATCAGATTGTTTTTTTATTGTGTTTTAGAAAATGTCCCACGTCTATGGAAAAGGTTGTAAATGACAAGTGTGTGATCCTTATAAACATCTCTGATCCCCCAAAACGCTGTGAAGCAGCGAGCAGAACAGAATGATTTCCTGTAAGGACTCTTTAATCCTGCGATGAAAGTAAGTAAAGTTTTATTAAGTAGATTACTTCAAAAAGCATTGGAAATAAAGTGGGCTTTTTATAAAGCATGTGGCTCAGCAGCTGCCATGTAAAGGTTACAAGATAGACTTCCTGTGATTGACTTAAGCACTTATGAAACATGTGCACTACACACACACACACACACACACACACACACACACACACACACACACACACGGTTAACGTGCCTGTCATGTTTAAGCTTGTAATCTCTTAGTTTCCATCCGCAAATTTAATTAAAATGAACATATTACAGACTTCAGGAGAAAGTTAGCAGGTTGCGACAGAGATTTAGTGATTGTCCTTATTAACTAATCTGGATAATCAATGCAGAATCTTTCATTCAGATGATGTACAGAGACAGCGTACACACTTCGTTGTCATTATTAAATGAAAATAAATAATTAAACACAGCCTGGCCCCGTCACACCCTGATCAAAAGTATGTGTCTCCCTCTGGATCTTAGTGCATTAATGATGAGGTTTCAGATGCAACTAATAACTGAAGCAGTGAGCATCTTTTCATTTGTTGAACCTCCATGTGACGGCCACGCCCTGTGGTCATACAGCTGTTAGTTCTGCAATGGGGATCAAATCAAACAATACTGTTTCCAGCAGGAGCAACATGTGCTGGTTCCTCTATTCGTAAACTTTTTAATTGTGTGAGAACATAAAAGCTGGACAGCACAAATCAAAAGCTTCCACAGAGCACACTGCAGAACGTCGTGATGAGTCTGTTCACAACGAACAACAGCGACCAGCCGAGTGATCCATCCACCCTGCTGGATTAATTAGTCTAAACAATATTGCTTAATAACCCATACAGACGCAGGGTCCATCTTTTATCCCTAATATCCCAATTCTAGTTTAAGAGTGTTAATTAAGTAATCTGTATTAATCAGCAGAATGCACTTAAAATAAGATAAAGAAATACATTTTCTCTAAAGTTTATGACCCCTGCAGGACATATAAAAATGCCAACGTGTCTCAGTCTGAATTTAGTCGACGCCGCTGCACCGTGGCGGTACGAACGATCACCGAACAGAATCATTAGTGATGTTTACAGCCACTGACCCGAACTGATCCGGGGCAGGGGGACTCATATCCAGCTTCTTTGTTTCCCAGTTTATGGTTGAGATTTACATCACAGTTTATCAGTTCTGATCATCACAATTTATTATGTTTTTGGCCCCAAACGGCAAGAGGCACTAAATAATCAGGTTCCATTAATCTGAGAAAACATTTCATGTGAATATACACAGTGTGCGAGTAAACACACCCTGTTTATGGAACACGATAAAGACAAAAGAACTGGAACCTATTAATCAATACATTCAGCTGTTTTATTCAGGTCCATAAATCTGATTGGCTGAGCCGTTTGTCCAGCCGTGACATCATTAACAATAACACACCCCTCTGAGCGCTTCACATTCGTATCAATGTGTGATATACAATACATTATTTTAAATCATAAAATACAGATTAATTCAAACAGCGCATCCATTCCCATTAATCAGCACTAACTCGGCATCCTGTTACTCAGCGATCAGTGTTTACTTTAAAAAACAGACCAGATTATGTTGCAGAAGATCAGATCATTAATGATTTTGCAGAGAGAACATGTTAAGCTGCAGAGTTAAAGTCACAGAGTTCTAAACCTGTTCCATTACCAATCATCAGAGGGTGTGGTGTAAAGCATGCCACCTCAGGACCCCGGAGCACTGATGTGAGGAGCCACTAATGACACTTCTCACAGTAGTATGTTTTGTGGAAACAATATGCAGGAGGTTCTTTTCTGTAGAACTTTAAAATCAGTGTACCACAGAATTTTCTGAATAAGAAGCTCAGCAGAAAACTTTATATAGAGTTACAGAGTTTCATAACTGTAATGAGGTTTATTGTCCGTATGTTATTGCTGTTGATTATATATATATATATGATGGGTTGATTAAATACTTAAATGCTTATTGCCAGTGCCTTCAGCATCATCATCATCATCTCATTTAAAACAGAGTGACAATGCTCAATGGCAAAACATTCTTAATACACATGTTTCCTGATACAACAATATATTATTTGGCCGTCTGAAATTAGCATAAACATTCACTCCTTTTCTTCAACGGGAGAATGCACCCCCGCAATGAAAATCTGACTAAGCGGATTTCCTGATTGTTTCAGTCGAGCCGTGGTGTTCGAGCTCCGGTATACTGATGAATCTATTGTGCTCGCCTTCCATAATTACCCCACCCACCCTCCTCCCACACAATCTGTACGATGGGAGTCTACTGCACTCAGCGTGCTGGAGGTATTCACCAAATAACAGAGGTGCAATTAAAGCGGCCTGGTGAGGGAGGTGATTATGGGCATTCGAACGAGGTTATTTTATTTCTTTATTATTTGCCCTCCACTCGGCGCTGGCACCGCATCGTCGCCTCAAATTCGATGACTGACGTCATGATGACGGAAGTGAAGGTGTCCACAAAAAAACATCAAATGAACTGATGCTGCCGTGTTATTCAAACTTCAGGTCTTACACTGTGTGGACTAAAGTATTGGGACACACTATTAATCATTAAAATCAAGGGATTTAATTATTTGCTACAGGTTTATAAAATCAGAAGTGCAGTATGTTGATCAGTGTGTGCCAGGTTGCTCTGATCAGCGTCCACATCAGCGTCAACCTGTTTAAACATAAATAATCCTAAAGCTGAGCACAGCTGCATTAAATCTCTTACTCTGTTAGTATTACAGATAAACCCTCAAACCTTCAGATACTCCTGCCCCCCCCCCCCCCCCCCCCCCATTATACCGACCTGAAAACAACAGAGGTCCATTTCACAGACCACAAACTCAGAGGAGTGAAGTTCATCAGCAGATCATTGTTCTGTCAAAAGAAACGAGGTGGACAGAAGAACCAACAGCTAAACAGAGCAAAGAGGGACGAGCAGCACTCATCTGAGGAGGATTACGCCTCCCCCACGAGCGCCTCGGATCAGATCTGGATCAGAGAAGAATCTTAAGGCCCACTGCGTGCGTGTGTGTGTGTGTGTGTGTGTGTGTGTGTGTGCAGGGAAAGGCTATTCTTGCCTACTGTGTATGAACATCAGAGTTGTGTACATGACTGTGGGGTTGTGTACATGAACACATGTATGATTCTGAATGTCTTTAAATCTCTGACTACACACTGTGCACATGCAACTGACTTGTGGACAGCACTGCGTCTATGTGTGTGTGTGTGTGTGTGTGTGTGTGTGTGTGTGTGTGTGTGTGTGTCTTTGAGGCAGCTGTCAGAAAGCACAGCTGTGGTGTTTCCTCTCGAGTGAACAGCACTGTGATGGCCTGCAGTCACAACAACTCACTCATACATGCACACACACACACACACACACACACACACACACACACACACACACACACAAAATCACTGAAAAGAAGTCATCTTTGCACCACTACATTCTTCAGCTCATCTCACAGTTCTGCTGTAACATTCTCCAAAACACAAAAGCAAACTCATGACTATAATGTCTAAGCAACATCAACATGCTGCATTTACCAGGACACACACACACACACACACACACACACACACACACACACACACACACACACACACACACACACACTGCTCAGAGACGCCTTGGCAGTCCACAATTTCAATTTCCAACATGGTCACATACAGTCTGTTCAGTACATATTCAGGATATGTTAGGGTTAGGTTATTATAACATTGGGGTAGAGAGAGAGAGAGAGAGAGAGAGAGAGAGAGAGAGAGAGATGAGAGCGGTGATGTAAGCAGCAGTTGTCATGATGTCAGGGGCGAGCAGGTTCAGAATGGGTGTCTCAGATCAGGAGTGGACAGAGCACATTTCATTACACTCTTGATCTTTCTCTGAGCTCCAGACACTGAACGATCACTCATTCATTTTGTACAGCTGTGGGTACCATCCTAATGACTCGGTTGCCCCGAGCCACTTCAAATTATTTATATGAACCAGCATACAGTAAAGAAAACCCATAGAACACATCGACATCACTAATTCTAACTAACACCACAGCGGCGACTAAAGCCAGGCTCGTACGCCGAATCAGTCAATAAGCTTCACTGAAGCCGACATCCCTGATGCATCGGTGCTATGCTTTATTTATCTGTATTAATATTACAGGTGGTGGTGATGATAGGGATGGTGGTGCAGGTGGTCGTGGTGGTGATGGGGATGGTGGTGGTGCTTAGTAGAACGAGAGAGAAAGAGTTGTTCGTCACACAGACTTGTGGTCACTCTAATGTAAGCTTAATATTTCTTTGCATTAAAGAAACAGGGCCAAAATTAAAGTCCTCAGTCCTGCTCAGGTATTAACCGGACACTTGTACGAGTTCCTATTTGTGCCACTTAGAGAGAAGAATGAAGGCATGACTGTTGGCACCAGCCAAGTTGGTTTGGTATTTGTGAAACTGCTGATAAGATTTTCATTGCAGAAGTCTATAGAGTTCCCAAGAACGATGCAATAAAGACAATCGAGCAGTGAACGGCTGTTGTACACATGGAAACACCTCGCCTTCCAATTTAAATAAAAACGAAAACACATGCGACAGTAACGCAGATAATCAGTCTGAACTGTCACGAATCCTCAAACACACACCGAACCTCGAGCCTGCTTTCAGAAGAGGAATGATGCACTCAGATTTACTCTACAGTCCCAATAAAGTAAACCTGCAGGTGTAATAAAGCTTTTAGAAAAATAAAAACATTTTTAATAACAATACATATCATTAATAAGTAATGAGATAACTTTTAAAAACTAAAAACCTAACAGTGATATTGTAATGTCATCCAGCATGCCGTCAAACTCCATTTCTGAACAATTCAGGAGAAAATAATGTGCTGATAATGTGTTCAGCTGCCGTCTCTTTAATGTCCATGTTGGGTGGGGTTGTGGGTCGGGCCCTCAGGGAGCACTCGGTCCCTCTGCCGGTCTGTTAGTGAGTAACATCTCCTTTTCTACGTTCTTCAGGGAGGTTGATACCTGCAGTTGCTTAGTAACATGCCTTTAATCCTAAACCCCTGCAGGATCATTTGAATTGGTGGCATCAATATCAATGTGATCTATAAAAACAGACGGAGGTCATCTGGTCATGACTTCACCTTGAAACCCAGACTGATCTGCATTATTTCCTCACTTTATTTAATTCAGTTTATAAACATTTTTAAACGAGGTGCTTCTGAGGGGAATTACATGCTGCAGAACTCTACTGGACAATAAAGGGGCTCGTTTAGACAATCAGACTAATGAAATGGAGGCACAAATCAACAAAGGGGTTCCTGCGATTAACTCCACATTAAAGCAAACATTCACCACGCAAAAAACAAAAGAACCTTTATGTCTCCCCCCGGTGTAAGTAGACTCTCTCCACCGTTTATGTCCCATTCCAGCTCATGTAGGCTGCACACCAACCATTAGTGGAACATCCAGCAGGTGTGTTAATTAGCTTCAATGTCCTCAGTTTTCCTCCTGCCACAAACTGCAATCAATTCTTTATTTTCAAACAAAGCATTTAATTAGTGCTGTTTAAGATTATATATGATAACTCAGAAGACAGGACATCACCCTGGACCCTGTCCATCTCAGAGAGCGTGTATTTATGTTAAAACAATGGTCACATTATAGCTCCTGTCAAAAAAAAAAAAAAAAAACAAAACAAACTAAAAAATATATAAAAAAAAAAAGAGATTGAGACAGAACAAGTAAGACTGAGAACGAGAGAGCAGTCCCTTTGAAACTGTCCATCATGAGAGTGGGTAATTCAATTAGAGTCCTGCCGAAGAGAAGGAAAAGAGACAGAAGCACAGAATGCTCCGTTACGACTCGCTGCCTTGGGTAATGGTGTTTTCTTTTTGCCCGGGAAATGAAAAATAATATCATTACACAGACACATGCGGACGGATGTGTCAACAGATCCGTCGTCGACATTTTCTCGCAGTCGGGGGAGGAAGATGAAATCCGGATGTCAAACCCGGAGTGCTGGGAAACGATCACAGCACGATGATCAGGGTTCCAACATCCGTCAGGCTGGATTTATGATCATTAACACCTTTGAATGTGGAGTAACGAGTGAGGAGAACATAACAATGTGCCGTTAATAAGCTTTAAAAATGGACCTGATGTCAGCACACTGCTACTGTTTAAACTGCATCCCCGTCTGAATTAACCACACCCTCACGGGCACATGGACACGGGTGGACCGAAGGCATTGCTACATTTGATCAGCCTTTAGATAGCCAGAAAGAAATATTTCTTCATAATAATAATAATAATAATAATAATAATAATAATAATAATAATAATAATAGTAATAATAATAATAATAATAATGTCATGTAAAGTTCTTCTTAAGCCAAGAAAATATCACGTCATAGATGATCCCATGAATTTGTATTCAGTGCTGTTATCCGTACAGCTGAGAGGCATTCATATGAAAGCACTTCATACAGAGTTGGGTGTGATTGATGGAGAAGCCTTGCCGGGGGGCAGCGCAGTAATGCAGTGTGTGAAAGAGAGACAGTCCAACACATACGACTGGACTCTGACTGCCAAAGCCATTTCACACTATCAACAGCACAGCGCCACCATGTCCACTCCGTATAACAACATCCATCACACATTCAACATTTCCTTCAGCTTTAGTATACAATCGATTATGGACATAAAACCCTCTCTTCCAAAATCAAACCCATCAGAGTTCACTACACTCTCAAAATAATAATACACTATAAAAAAATTAATAATACACTATAAAGAAAAATAATACACTACAAAAAAAAAATAATACACTATATCTCAGAGAACAAAGTTCTGCAGGTTTTAAAGCAGTTAGTGTTTAATTACTGATTTAGTATTCATTAAACTCAACATTAAAAAACCTATTTAAATGTTATTACAAATATATTAAATTCTCTTCGTAATGAATTTTATTTTCTCCCCAGTATGTGTAGATTTTATAGAACATCATTATATCATTTTTATAATAAACCAGAAAATCCAAACATTTAAGCAAGAGAGTTTAAAGTTTGTATGTGACCACATTTCCCATCGTATCATAAGAAATAAGTGGAGAACAGATCAATTTTCCTTTACAAAGCAAGAATGAGCGAGCGAGCGAGTGAGCGAGTCAGGGAAAGAGAGAGAGAGTTTTCCACTTGGCTGTGCATCACATCCACCTGAGCTAGCATGTGTATCTTGCCAGCACATTTCATGGATTATGTATTTTGAGGCAGAAGAGACGTGGTATGGGAATACAGCAGCTGCTTTTCTGTCACTAAAATCTGAAAATGTAAAGAAATTAATAAACAAAACACATTTTTGGTGTCTAGTCCACACATCAGACATCTGTGGCACAGAAGGTATGACATGTGCTTTTGATGAGATATGAGGCTGGGCACCAGGCCTAGTAAAGACCAGGAGACACACTCTGTGTGTGTGTGTGTGTGTGT
Organism: Corydoras sp. C115; assembly: GCA_019802505.1. Taxonomy (NCBI): domain Eukaryota; kingdom Metazoa; phylum Chordata; class Actinopteri; order Siluriformes; family Callichthyidae; genus Corydoras; species Corydoras sp. C115. Next base: position 124,339 of record JAFMOC010000385.1, on the reverse strand, counting down.
GTGTGTGTGTGTGTGTGTGTGTGTGTGTGTGTGTGTGTGTATACCAGTGCCTGAAGTCAGTGGTATGGATTGATGCATACAAAACTTGTCTGTAAGTTATAGTTTTATTACTTTTTAAAGACTATATTCTATATACTGTATTAACATATATATATATATATATATAACACTATATTCTATTTACTGTCATAATTAATAATTAATACTATTATTATTAATAATCATAATCACATGTTTCTAATAGCAGTATTTAACGATATCATACAGTATTTACATTTTTATTTATAACACTGTCAGGATCTTTACAAAAAGACATTTATTTAACAAAAAGATAATAAATAATATTATTAATAAAGATTAAAAAAATATTTTATTATTTTATTATTTTAAAAATCCTTTGCATAGGTTTTTAAATTCTCACATACATTAGTTTTAGTGTGTACTTAATTAAAATTCCAAATTAAAATTAAAAATGTGTTTTAGAATATACTTAAAGCTTATGTAATTGATAATTACAGACAGCAATAAAAGAATGGCACATAAAGTCTGAGGTTCAGGTGAGCATTTGGTACCAAAAGGTAAAAGTATAGAGTATTGAAATAAGTGATGTGTGAGGAGTAAAGATGGTGAGTATAATAATATTTGTATGAAACACATTTTAAGTATATAATGAACCCAGACGTCACTAGTTTTAATTCTCTATCATCAGCGTTATATACACAGAGTCAGAGGAGCATCATCTCAGCATATTGCTTTTCCATTGAATGCAAATGAGGTCTCTGTTCTACTGCAGAACCTTCATCAATAAAGTGCAGGAACAATTAGATGACTGAGACCTCCAGCCTGTATGGTGATGGATCCTCATTTCATTAGTACTTGATTGAAGTCAGATGTAATTACACTTAACAATGTAGTCAGTCATCAGTTCATCATGCAGGAAGAGCCTAAACCCCGGCTGATGTGCAGACAAGAAAGAACAGGATCTGCATATGAATGCCTTCATGTTACCGTTTCCACAGCGTGGAGTCATTACATGCTACGAGCATGTCATCGAGGTGCTTTCTACCCTGAACGAATAGAGGCGAGGGGATTAATGTAAAGGGCCTGATGTATTCTGGTCACAGAGGGCATCTGATATTTGGGAAATGAGTTTTGGTATTTCCAATCCGAGCTGGCTGCTGTGATCGACGCAGAGCTGTTTACACTGCAAGAATTTACTGGGAAACACATCCACTCGCTCTCTTTTTTCTATCCCGGTAGATTAATCATCCTGACACGACTGGCAAATCAAGAGAAGTGGGGAAAGGTGCACCAAATACGGTGGGGGGGGGGGGGGGGGGTGGATAACATAAGAAACACTTTTAAAAGAGGGAGCTTAGTGATGGAGACTATGTATATTACATCACAAAGTGACTTATTACCATTTTAACTCGGTGGTGCTGCTGGAGGGCCCACGCTGCTAACTCCACTGAACTTTCAGATGGATAGCTCGAACCCTGACCCACCGCACCCTTAAAAATTCAAACTCAGTCAGATGGATTAGCAATGCATCACCCGACCACTCAGCCCCCTCACTTTCATCATCCATCGTCTTCAACAAACCATCCATAATCTTTAAAGCATTCACAAACATCAGAACAAACTACGGCATCTACTCTAAATTCTGAATGTTAAAAAAAATATATAAAAAAACATGTTAAATGACAAAAAAGCCACCTGTGTGCGGCCATGCCGAGATTTCTGATGTAGCCGAGGTCAGACGAATCAGGTCAGACGCTGCTTATGATAATCTTATCCCAAACAATAAAATGCAAAAACATCCGACAACTTAATCCACGACTTAATCAATTATCCTGACAGCATCAGCACTGATATTATACATGCTCTCCATCCTTTGCAGTTAGAACTAAAGCCATTCTTTCTCAGAAACGTTTTCTGCAGGATGTCGGCGTGTTTCTGTGACTTTATGTTTATTCATTTAGACATTTTAACATTTCTGAAAGCAGACACTGATGACTTTAACACTGCAGCAGGTCTGAGGGTTTCAGCTGATTTAGTTTTTAGAACCCAACTCAAAATCTTACTCGTTTACCATTCTAGCAGTTTGACAGGTTCTCCCAGCCCCTGAGGGGGTTTCCATATGTTATATGTTGCTGGTCTGCTCTAGTGCTAGATTTGATGTTGTCAGTGTGACAGACATGTTTTCTGATTTAATAGATGAACACATAAAACCTAATATTTTAAAACCACAATTATTTCTATGGCCACAGTTTTTTATTAATTATTTTGACCTTAGTAAATAAATCTTATCTGTGCATTCATATGTGGAGAACCTGCATGTGTTCAGTAGTGTAAACAGTCTTGCATTGGACAGTAAATATATGTTAATGAAGACATGTCCCAGTGGACACCTCAACAGGTTTAAGATTTTAAGATTCTGAAATTAAAAATAATGCAAACTGAGTTATAAGTGAAGGGGATCGTTTTTGGGATATGGAGCTCATAATACAACATTTAAAATTTTAAATTGTTAGAGGAGTGTTGATGTATAATCAGCTGATTATGACTGGAACAGATTTTATGTTTTGACCTCATTGCAGTCAGTCATGTTCATTTCTCGTGTCGGGATAACGCTCGGACTTCCCCCTCCCATATGAAAGTTTGGCCTGGACGCAGGTGTAGTCCTATCAAATCAATCCGACAGGTCATCTGGAGTGTGTCCCTCAGACCACAGCATAGCTTAATTCTCTTTTCCTGGTCTGCAATTTATCCCCCTCTTATCTCTTGCTCCAGGCCAGAGAGGGGGATTCGAGAGGGGACTTTTCCGCCCACTGCTGGAAAAAAAGCTAGATAAACTTGACAGATCGCCTCTCTCAATAGCTGGCAAATCTTAAAAACAAGCCGGATTAATACGGTAATCCCGAAATGAGAGCTTAGGTGAGCCGTGCGTTATGGGTACATCAGTGTGGATTAGGGGGTCGGCTCTTTCTGACAGATCCCAAACCACAAATCACTGCTAGGAAAACATACTAAGCCACTGCCTCCCACAATGTTGTGATCTGATACAAATCGGATATTAAAGATCAGACTTTACAAAGGGAACCTTCATCATCATGCTTCTGCTATAACACAATGTTATAATGATGCACACAGACAAATAAATATAGAAATGAACTGGACATTTTACTTTCACACTGAAAGATTCAAACATTACCAATTAATCAGATAATCGCTGCATAGAGATAGCAGCAAAGCCGTTCTCTTTTCAATTCGAATCGAACGTCCGTGCCAAAACTTCTGCACTTCATTAACTGAAGAGCAAGCTGCCGTGAGAGGTTTGTGCACGATGGGCAAAATCAGAGAAGCCAAGTGTTCCGCCGAGCTCTTTCAGAGAATAACTTCAATAACTGCTGTTTATTTTGTCCGAGGTTATAATTGCCCTTCATTAGAATGCAAATGATTTCAATTAGAAGAGGATGCTAATCATGCAGAGTGTATCGGGTAGAACAGAGACAGCGAGCGAGAGTGGGGGTGGGAAGAGTTCGACTTATAAAGTTATATACATGTAAATGACAAGGGAGTTATCTCCCAATCTGATTTGCATAGAGGTTCAAATCAGCCTGTCAGTCATTAACGTGAGTCACGCTAACGTAATGTTAATATAAGCAATATGAAAAATGGGATTTCAGTAACGAGTCTGGAACATTACAGAACATTACAGAATTACAAATGCATTCTGTCAAAAAACACACACATGCTCGTCATCCTCACCCTCTAACCCCTTCAACGGACTCGTACACATCCATCAGGTTCAGATTCAGAGTTTAAAAATTATATAACGTTGAAATAATCACTGATTTAAAGTAACAAGGAAAAAATAAAATAATAAAACATTTAACTACATGATAAACAGTATAATGGTTTAAATGTTAAAGCGCAATAATATTAGGTTACAAATTATTAGATTAGATTTTTTAATATACACTGAAAACTGAGCGAGTGCATGTGCTATTATTATAAAAAAAACTATAATTATTTTAAAAATGTCATTATTATTTACAGAATTTGTTTATTCCCTTTACTCTGTTCTTGTATAAAGATCCCCGCAGTGCAACCAGCAATAAGGTGCTATTTAGGTGGTGGATCCAGCTCGGCACAGCAGGGACATTACAGGGTTAAGTTGGTGGGGTGCAGTGGTACCTTAGACTCTCCACTGCTGCTGAAGTTTTAAACTCACACTGAACTCTATCACATACATCTGAAGGCTTTGTGATGTAACAGTGTCATTTCATTCGTATCTCTCCTGTACTTCGCATCAAAGGCAGGAACGTACAATTTTAATAACTGTATTGTGAAGCCACAGCAGAGCCGAACTTATAATGATTACTGCAGCCAATCGGGACCAAGAAAAACACACTCGCTCAATCAATATCGCCACCTCTTTTGTTTGGCAAGCATTATCCAGTCAAGCACTGCAGTAGAGTTAACTGCCAGAGCATGCAAACACACACACACACACACACACACACACACGCACACCTCATATCCAGTTCCACTGGGAGCCCTGCATTCAGGAGGTTATTGATTATCCATTAAGGCGATCATTCCATTGGGAGGGCATTGATTTAGACCTCAAACAAAAGAAAAATCGGAAGCATATTCTCCCGGGGCAGTTAAGGATAACCATACACATCATATGGATATCAGAGGAAAATGACACAAAAATAAAGGATAAATAAAAATTTAACACAATTTCACTGACTACAAACTTTTCCCAGCTGTGGGACAAATAAAGCTCTGTCTTATTTTATATGTGCAACACAACGATACTAATATTCCTACTAACATCCACAGCATGAAGAAGAAAAGATCAGTATACTCATACACAAAAACTCCCCGTAAACTGTACTGCAGAATATTCCAGTATTCATCTGCACCAACATGGACCAATAGGCCAGTGATGAACAACATCACAGCTGTGCAGAACAACACACACACACACACACACACCACCACCCTGCACTGTCACTGCAGCGCAGAGAACCATGCACTAACCCATCAGAACCTGCTCTGTGAAGGTCCTGGTGGACAACCGGCCGGACGCGTTAAAAATGCATTAGTATGGTAAGTTGAACTGATAAATGTACAATGAGTGAAGACACAGTAACTTCAGAGATGATCAACCTGCACCAGATATCACACACTGATTTACAAGTGGCATCAAAAATGTAGAATGGAAAATAAAATTGGTTTGTCCAATAGAACCCTGAAGTTTCCACCACAAACATGTGGACGTGTAAACTCGAGCACATGTGAATTACATTACTGTATCTAGGACAGAGTCATTATTATGAATGTATGCAGCTGGAATTTACATACATCACAAAAGAATTATGATGATGATTCATCTCAGATGCAACTGTGCCAGAAATCATAATTTCACTGCAAACAAACTTCCACAGATGTACATTAGAGTCAGATTAGATAAGCCTTACAGACCACGCCAGCTTTCCTGACCCTAATCGACCCGATACAAGGCGGCTGAAGTGAATTAAACAGTCTTAGACATAGATTAGCCCGGAGTCGTGTTTTGCATAAAGTACATGTCAGCACTGGCTGTAATTCACGTCAGTCAGAAGCAAAGAGAAGGACAGCAGATGTATTGCTGTGCCTCACTTCTGCTTAGACCCAATATGTCTGGTCAAGGTTGAAGCCAGTGTTTACACAGCGCTGATTTATTGCTGTCGAAACCGAAGCACTGACCTGTAAAATGGGCTTAGATAATTCTGCCCCAACACACATTTCTGCACATGCAAGTAATTACACAGCTTTTACAAAGCAATTAATACTGATGCCATTTTCCCAATTTTACGTTGGTCTAGTAATTAAACAATGCGTCCAGAGAATGGAAAACACTGTTAGTTTTAATCTCCTGTGCATTAATCTTAGTAAACACTGCGCTGCTGTGCAAACTCAAATGAAAGATGACTAACGGTGATTTAGACTAAGAAGCATATTACTTCAATAAACACACACACACACACACACACACACACACACACACACACACACACACACACACACACACACACACACACACACACACACACACACACACACAATATCGGAATCCCCAAGGCCGTTGTGAGAATGATACTGCCTGTCATACAAACATGACAACATAAGGAATAGCTATTGCAAAAATCCACAAATGACAACTCTATTAATCAACCGTATTTCAGAACACACACACACACACACACACACACACACACACACACACACACACAGATTTCTTCGTGTAAGAACTTTTCATGCTGCTGATTTTTATGGTATGTGCCTTGCGTTTTATTCCTCAACTTGCAGATCTTATAAAACCTGCGTGCTGCTCCATGTTGAAACCATTTACTTTTCGTCGCTTCCAGGAATATTTTCACATCATAATTCATTTGAACCTTTCTTCCTGCCTTCACCACAATATGACAAGAGATGCCACAAGCAACGATAAGAATTTCAAAACATTTGACATTTTTTCTTTCCACACTGACCACCTAACCGAGGAAAGGGCTGCTCCTCCGAGTCCAAGATAAATTTCTGACTTAGAATAATGAACTTTGAGCTGCGTAATCCATCACGTCTCTGATTTGCAGAGGCAATGATTGCTCACTGATGTAGCATATCAGAGCAGAAAGACATAAAAAAGGCATTTAATACCATCAAATACAAAACATAAAACATCACGGACATTCTGTACTTTACTATAATACATAAAACACATTACTCACTGCGACAATACATACTCTTAAATCTATTCCAATTTTGCATTATATATTAACGTTTTAAGCTCCTGCATTAAGAAAAAAAAATATATATATATATATATAATAACACAAATAAGCAGCTCAGGAAAATCAGTGTCTAAGCCCTGAGGTGTTTTATTAATGAATCATTAATGCTTCTAATGAACTTTTGAATAAATGTATTTTAAAGCATTTCTGTCAGTATTTTCCTATTGTACTTACGTTTTGTAACATTTATTATTTCAGTGCAAGGAATAAAATGTATTCTTATTAATATGAAAGTAAGCTTAATATGAAAAATCCTGATGACACTAAACAGGGTGACGGATGGAACACCTCGGTAAACAGTACGGCGGGGGTGCGGTTACTGTAACGGCCTTCGTGCTGAAATCCAAAATCAAAAGCATGGGTGTGATGCACGTCTTAATACTCAGAGAGGAAAATGAGTCTACAAAGAAAGACAAAATTAGAGGAGATGGCTACTGCTGTATGAACTCAGAACGTCCCGGAGCTGTAAGCTGAGGTTAACTTTATTTGGCTTGTTTAAAGTTTAAGATCTGCTGTTGATGAAGGGTCCAGATCATTAACCAGTGCTCACAAATAAGAAGCAGTTGGTGCAAAACACAATAAAAGTCATTAAAGTCTAAAGCCATGAGAACATGTTTCTCCAGCAGCTTACCAAATCCAAACTATAGTCCTTAATACATTTAATGGAGGTGACGATCAAATCAAGGCTTCATTGGTTTATATGATCTAAATATGTTCCAAAATAATATTCCAAAATAAATGTAAACAGGGAATATGAAGAAATCAAGGTCTGTGCATCATTTCTGACACTCGTTCAGAACATTCTCAGCTCATAATCAATCCATTATTAACTTTACAACTCCAGGCCTCATTCAGCAGCTGACTGCAGTTGAACATATAAAAGATATAAAAACCACATTCAGCTCACAATTTCCACTGTCTGCATCACGTCTGAAAATCAAAGCTGGGTCTGTAAAAGCAACAAAGCTCTCAGATACAGTTCAGATCACGTAATGACCAAACGGAATAACAAACCCTAATATAATACCTGTAAAACAATTTAGACGTACGGACTCTGCATGTTAAAGTCATCAAAAAGAAATCTTATCCTTATAATAACAGAAACGTAAAGGCTCCTGTATTTAAAACTCCAGTCCAACTTCATGAAGGAGGCTTTAACTTTAACTTTATGTAAATATTGTGTGTGAGATTTTATACACATGCCATACATCTAGTTTTATCATAATGTATTTAACGCCTCATTTGCATTTACACAATAAAGTCCTATTGCAATGTTTAACAGAGGACTTTATGTTAGAAAATCTTACAGAGCCATAACATTTCTTTAACACACTATTTAAAACATTTAATTTAATCCAGAGACATCCCTGCAACGTCTGAACCAAACTGAGCATCACGTCGTTCTTTACAGAAAGGATCATCTGAACGGTTGGGTCGTTCATTAAATAATCCAATAGTAAATAAAATAAACCATCTATCTAGTGGTTACATACTCCACAGTGCAGATTCATTGAAGTAAATATGAATTTGAATGTCAAAATAAGAAATAAAAAGGTTTTACAGTGTGCATGCTCTCAGTGATCAAATCTTTTCAGCTCTCGCTGCCATGAAGCTCAAAAAAGGAACAATACCACCAGAGCTGCAAATCCACCATTAACTTCCAGAGTTAAAGTGCATAGCAAAGTGGTGTTGAGCTATCGACAGAAACATTTCATCAATAGGAAAACAGCAGGGAGGGGTATTAATACCACTGCCAACCTCGAGGTGCATCGATTGGTCTCTCTGTTTGGACAGAGTGTGCAGGATTTAGATGTTTAATACGGACTCATTAACATGCAGATGGTTAAATAAGTGTTTAAGGAAACAAAAATTATAGCCTTATAACCGGCACCACACACACACACACACACACACACACACACGCACGCACGCACATTTGAATTACCTGACTAAGTAAATCTAATTAAATAGTTGCATCAGTAAATGATATCTGGTCTGAATTTGGAGGCGTCGGTTCGGTGTGTGTACCTGTGTCCTGTGGATGTTAAGCAGTGCTGTTTGAAATGCACAGACAGCCATTTTGAAGCCAGCCCACAACATCCCTCAGTATCAATTTAGGAAACAGGTAATGGATCACTGCCCTGCTATTTCTCTGAAATGTGTGCAAATGCAACATACAGCTCCAAACTATAATGCTTCCGCAGAGCACGTCTAATTATATGACCTTTTCGGGGAAGCCACTGTTAAGCAAAGCAACCGGAGTATGAATGCACAGACTATTTGTCTGAACCGATTTAATTGCAATTCTGAAGATGTAAATCTTTCTTGATAATGCAGAGCAGCGCTCTTAAAATACTATGAACCCAGTTTTTTGCAGATTGCCGTTTGACATTTACACTTAGAAGCATTTTATTATATTTTATATAATACCGGTTTGCCTTACACAAGAACCAAACTCTGTTATAATCAAACCACCTGACTGCTTTGTGAGTAAAGGGTTAGGGTCAGTAAAGTGTGACCATTTAAGGATCAAGTGATGAGTTTTCTATAAACTCTCAAGTTTTGAATATTGTGGCACCTGTTATTACACCCATCATTAATTTTAATTAAAAATCTCTTAAACTTTGGGTAAAAAGTCCTTCAACAGAAAGGTTTAAGGACTAATTCATTATTACATTAATGATTAATTGCTGATTATGCTGGGAATTCTGTGTGTTTGGTTGTAAAAACGGAGCGAAGGCAACCCTGCACCCTGGAGGGTGTTCACAGGCAGTTCATGAAAAGTGATTTATTTGGCGTTCTGTACTCACACACAGAGGAATGTGTCCAACATGTAACCCATCCTTACAGTGACACCCACACACACATATACACACACACTGAGGGAAGTGAGCACACATGGGCAGACCTGTACCCGACCCCCGGGGGGCAGTTGGGGTTAGGTGCCTTGCCCAAGGGCACTTCAGCTGTGGAACTTGGTGGGAACCGTTTTTGATTTGGACCAAAGTAAATTAGACAGTAAGACCAGTGGTCTGTTTTTGAGAATAGCATGACTATTAATCGTTCTTTGATGAAATGTTGTGTCGTACACACCGAGCTGTAAACTAACCAAACACACAGTGAGAGTTCTCATGTGATCGACCTGATGAACGAACTCAGAACATTTAAAGAGACCAAACTGTGACATCACACAAATAGAGCTCTGAAGTGTAGCTGATGTTTAATCCACAACCTTCTAACATATCTCCAGAGCTAAATATGGAATGGAAATACTAAAATGGAAATGATTGGAAATGTTTGGAAAGAAAATCCTATTAATGAAACTGCTGCACAGAAATAATTATCCCGGATGATTCCACGGTTACAGTAATTACAAAACTGCAATAAATAAAAACCTGCTTTAAAGTAAGTCACTTCACCCTAAACGGTTTAACACAGCATCATCTGAGAACTTAGAACACATCTTTATATATGTTAGTTATAAACAGAATCAATTCTGAATACATTTAAAATCAACAGGTCTTCAAAATCAGCATCATGTATCAATGTTCTATCAGGTGTTTCACACACACACACACACACACACACACACACCTTTCATAGATGACCTGATGGAGAGTGTAACCTGTGTATGTTGTTGAAATGCATGTGTAACTGCGACTGAATGATCAGCAAAGTTAAGGCAAAGATAAAAGATGCTAAAGGACATTGCATCAGGGTGCCAGCTCCACACTGAATGATGGATCATCACACTGGAGTCATTTCACAGAGTGACAGAGGAGCAGAGAGAGAAAAGGGAAACGGAGAGGCGTTAGAGAGATAAATATGGGAGCACGAGGAGGCAGCTGTGGCGGAAAGAGTCTCTGCTGAGCTTGCTGACAATGAAATCAATAAAATAAAAAAGCATTCAATCTACACAGCAGCCAGTGTCAGGATCCTCACCATTAATGGCACCCAGATCATGTGCATGGGAGGGAGTAAAAAAAGAGAGAGGTAGAGGATGACAGTGTGTATTTCTGCTATAGCTTATAGCTGCATGATGCCAGGCCAGAATGAAGTGTGTAAATCTTGGCTTTTCGAAGCCTTGATGTGTTAAACTGGCAGTGCTGCGGGTAGATTAGCAAGGCCAGCTCTAACATCTTTCTAAAGCGTGAGGAGCTTTCTGACACTAATGGCTGCCAGTCTTGTCTTAAGCTTGTGTCAAACTCTGCCAGAATGCCTTCACTCACTGATGCCTACACAAATCTACAGAATCAACCGAAACTGGCCTCAACACTGCACGTAAACTACAAATATAAATGAATGTAAATGAACATCTGCATTACATTCGGTCATTTAGCAGACATTTCATCCAAAGCGACTTTGTGTGGTGAGCACAGGGTTAATCACAGCATCCCTGCAGCAGTGAGGGTTAAGGGTCTCCCTCCGTAAATGAAACCCCAAATAAATTAAATAAACTGACTGACCATTAAAAATGAGCAGCTTGGACTGTGTGTCATTATAAGATGTTGATTATGAGATGTTAAAGGCCGCTTGATAGAAATGAATGAGTGAACTTAAGATGTTGACTTTGCATAAAGTTAAGCTTTAGACATTATTGAAGACATGGCTCTATAGAAATGGATCAACAGTAAGTTCAATGTGTGCTTTACTCAGACAAAGTTCTCAATGTATCAGCATGGAGCTTAAAATAGCAATATTAAGCTTATTACAAACTTAAATCAATATAAAGCTAGGAATTAAACATGTACATAAAGGTTGTGATTGTAAAACACTCGTGATGATTGTACATTCGTGATACAAGTGGAAAACGATTTCCTCCATTAATCCAGAAACTGATAAAATAATGGGCAGCACTGATTTACAGCAAATTCATAGAATATTTACATTAAAAAATATTCATATTTTGAGAGAGTTTAGTTTGTAAACTCGAAGGCACAACTTTATATTTATTTCATATTTCTTCGTCCTGTTACGTTTTCTTCATCTTTGTAAACAAAGAGATTAAATGAAAAGAGATTAAATAATCCTCCTGTCCTGCGTTTCTGTTTTCTGTGATGCGTCATTCCGCAGCAGCTCGTCGTCTCATGTTTCCTTTTGAAACACTTCAGAGTATGGAATATTGTTTTAATTAAAATGTTTATCCTCGTTATCTGGACTGTTAAAAGCAGCCCGTATGAAACAGCAAACAGCGAATCAGAATTTCAGATGTTTTTAGTGGATTATCTTTGGTTACGTCCCATCCTGTTTTCATACTGTACCCCAAACAGCATGAGTTCTTAGATTAGAACCTGAAACCTGTCTGTGTGGTTTTAACTCGTTTAGTCAAATGTTTTTAGTACAATGAATTAAGCATGAACATCATTCCGAATGACGGGAAGTTAAAGTGAGAGGAGAACAGGACGACTAAAATAATGCCCTGTGGTCAGAGACTTCAGCTGGTAATCAAAAGCTTTACAGCCAGGCAATAAACACGGCCATTTTAGGATTATGATCATTCCTCCACTCACGTCAGGCCCTCGAATATGAGACGGCTCTGTAAAAAACGCCTCGTTATCCGCAATGCTTTACACAGTACAGAATATATTTTGGGATTAAAGAGGCTGATCTGAACTACTTTCTGATTCCATGTGTACATTGAATCCTAAAGCACATGGCATTTTGAAAGAATTAAAACTAAAAACAAATGCAATGCGTTTTAAAAACCTGACCTGCATCTCAGAGAGCTGATACAGTTCAGTTTAAAGTCAAACAGAAAATAAAAGCTTCTATAATATTTTAGATATTGAGTTTTATATTTTGTGATTAAAGGGACTCGTGTTCGCTCTTTGCAGTTCAGTTCATTCAGTTTGAATGTTGATGTTGCCAGCATCCACAAAACAATATAGACATTAAATCATTCATTTTATTTTGTCAAGTGAACATTTCTCTTCTTAACTGCTTATCTGATTCAGGGTTGTGGGGTATGGAACTTAATCTGGAGTCACTGAGTGCAAAGCAAAGCCTCAGAACAGGCCTGCAGTCCACAGTGACATTTATCAGCATTCACATGTATTTTATCTACAAATTGTTCCTTTATCACATCAGAGGGGTTAACTTCATAAAAAAAAAAACGGATTAAAGTTGGATTATGGGGTTTTGACTGCTGCAGTAATTTTAACTACAGATAAATAAAGAAATATAAACGAGCAAACCAACCCAACACTGCACAATAACAACTACAATATGAATTAATCTTTAAAAGGAAGACAGATACAGGAAAGATGAACAAAAACACATAAAAGGATCAGAGAAAGAAAATAGGCCAGTGATTATTCTGAAAAGAAGTTTGATTTATGTGTCCGCAGGGTTCCCCTCGCTCTGCACATTCTCTTTTCCCTAAAAGCACATTAACTAATCCATATAAATGACCCCTTTCACTATGAGCCCTGTGCATCAGAGGCTGACAATATTCAGCACACTATAGGCTAATTTCACATTGAATTTGCAGCGTGATTTGGAGCATGCTTCGGGAATCATAATCCAGAAAGACCTTTTCCATCCACCCATCCAAACGAGCCTGCATAAATATCCATCGTTCATAATAATGCTCCTCTGATGTGAACTCTAAATAAGCCCGTTTGCAGCACTGTCAATAAGTGTGTGTATGTGTGGAAGGAAAATAGATAGAATACAGCAGGGTCATCTGTCAACAGAGTGTCATCGGGCAAATACGGGTGGATAACATTTAGATGGCTACAGATTAAAGGGTGAAATATTGATCAGGATCCGTCAGAGAGAGACTCATGAAATACAAATTTATACCTTGCTTTTATTGATGGTCACCTAATATCTCAGTGTGTGTGTGTGTGTGTGTGTGTGTGTGTGCCACATGCATGAAAATGAAGTGCCATTTCATCATCGGGTCAGGAATTCCTCAGTGTGTCAGTGTTTTAGAAGATTAAACAGAAGGTGGGGTCTCCCGTTCCCTCATGTTCAAATGAAAAGCATCTTTAGAATCATAGAGAGATTTGCTCACTTAAAAAGAAAACTCATTTTAATAAGTTAATCCTCACGCTGTATTTAAACCAGAGATTTAAAAAAAGATGACAAAAAACTAAGTGATTATGTGACAGCTCCTCTTCTTATTTCAAATCAAACACTATTGTGAAGTGCGGATTACAGATAGAGTTATTATTTGTGGTTTATATTTAAAAATAGTTTGATAAGATCATTAAATCAACTGCAAAAGAGTCTCACATCACAGGCCTCTCAGTCGGAAGGTTGTGAGTTCAAACCCAGAGTGCACCAAAGTTCTAATTAAAACTGCAATATGTACAGCACACACACAAAGTCCTCTGGGGTAGCAATAAACATTAATCCTAAAACGTATAAATGTAATTAAGAAAAAAACAAGTCTCCATGGAGAAGAAAGACAAAAAATGACATATGAGTCTAACAGATTAAGGTCAGTGGGTCTGACCAGTGCAGTTACAGACAGCAGTGAGCCAGGAGGCACAGTGCATGAGGAAAAGCCCTCAGCCCTCATTGCTGCTGTATCTAACCCTGCGCACAAACCCCACGGATATTAAAATCATTCTTTAAATATGGATTGTTACTCCACATGTTTAGCTATGTTTAAAAAATACTGGTTTACTAAATCAAATAAAAAATATCAAACTGGATCAGCACCTATCCACCTTAAAGATAAAATAACCTCAATTTAACCTCACGTCTATTAATATCACCAGACTGACATCAAGAACATACGCCGCACACTTATCAACCTGCACGCAACGTCAGAACATCGAGAATCTGATTCCGTCAGAACCCCGGACTCTGTGAAACACAACTAAACGAGAAAACACACACTTCTTACCTTGAGGTTGCAGATGTGAAGGTCAGTGAAACATTTTCCCTCCTGAGACCTGGAAACGAAACAGGAAATCACAGACTGATCAGAATTTCATCACGGACTGGAAAACACCTCTGCTCTGTGTCTGGGTATAGTGCAGGGATAGGCAAGCTGCAACTCCCGAGCCTCTTTAGTACCTCTGACATAAAAATCAATAACACCAATACAAACACCAATACATGCTCATTTAGACTTTTTATAATGATGCTACTATTTTTGTAGCTGGAATCGGATTTGTTTTCTCTTGGTCTGAAAATGTGATGAGTGTTATTTAGTATGAGTAGCATTTAGAGAGTAACAGGTTTCAGCTCTTGCTCTCGTTAATTACACAATATTAAAGTCTAAAACTCTTAATGGACGTTCACATTATACATTATTACACCAGAATATACAAACAACGTGAGTGTCATCAAACCAAACTGAACTGTTTACATCTGAGAACCCAATCTCACAAACATTATAGCATCTCTCTATATACATATACATACACATACATACATATATACAACATTTTGTTCAAATAAACCTTCTTTTTACAAAATGCTGCTTTAACTCTTGTTGTTGAGACACTGTTGTGGCTGAAGGACGCGGTGCACAGGGGGCGGTGCATTAAGGCTGAGTGCTGATGCATCACTGACCGATCAAAAATACATAAAGCACAATCCAGTAGAGCTGCATGTGCATTGACCAAGCATGCATGTGTGATGGTCCCACACCGGTGTTACGACTGCTGACAGTTACAAAGCACCAAAACCTGAGCAGCCAAATGTGTGTGTGTGTGTGTGTGTGTGTGTGTGTGTGTGTGTGTTTGTGTTTCTGCCAGAAGAGCGAACCAGAGAGGTAAAGCACAAACCATTTGTTTTCTGTCAGCATGTGTCAGGCAGCAGAAGGAGAACGCAAGAGGGAAATTAGAAGCAGAGAGAGAGAAGGAGAGGAAAATAACTCCTTGAAGGAGAGAATAAGAGCAGCACTTAAAACACAAACTCCCAAGAACAACAAGCATCCATCACCAAAGAGCACAGCACTACAGAACAAGCTTCAGGCAGATTCATCACTGACCCGTGACCCCGCAGCCACATCTGCCAGCATACAACGGTTTGGATCTGACCCGGTGCTGCAGGTCAGCTCTTAAGTCATAAACCTGAATTGCAGTGTTGTGCTGCACACACAAACAGAAAATGAAATGCTCTCAAACTACACACGTTAAATAACCTCCTGCACCAAAAGCCTTCGCCCGTAGTTCTACTGTTCCACTACGATTCCAACGGATTGATTTCAGGATGTAAATCATTCATTAAGCTCTCAGCCTGTAGAGGGCAGGACCAGGAGCTGCCCACCCCTGCATTACATCACATTTACATACAGCACATACACACGCTCCTGCTAAACCTTCTGCTTTTGATATGTAACTGCGTCGTGAACTTCTGTGGCTGAACAAATGTTTAAAGAATAAAATAAATGTACCAGATGCTGTGTAACTGATATTTCTGCATATTGTTCTAATTAAACCAAACGAGACTGTCAGTGTTCATTCAGATAGATGTCGCAAACGAGAATCTCATCAGCGAATTGATTTAAATCTGTGAATTTTTCCAAAATAATAAACAGTGTGAACTTGTATTTGGATGTTTGAACCTCATTTATTGGACAAAATGCTGCAGGACTTTTTCTTTATTGAGGTCACATGAGCAGCTAAAATCATCAGGTTACATCAGATAACGAATCAAAAGTAAAAGTACATGACCAATCATGTCAAACACAGTAAATCATTTTTCGAATAGAGAGTAATGAAGAGCTGAAAATCCGTCGGTGCGTGTCGAATCACATTCAGCACAGATCCCGGTGTATCAGGATAACGCTGCTTAATTATCTTATCGTTAGATTTGAAATTCTTTCAGGATAATCAGGTGTGAGGCACATAGAACAATAACATCCACAAACTACGTACTGCATCTGACCTTTTTAAAGAAATTGGAACACAACCTTCATTGGCTGTAATTGGCTGAGCGGATTACACAGCTGACTGCGCTGTAATATTGTAGTCATCAAACCACAAAAATGTGCAAATTTAGAATTAATGATAACATCTCTCTCTCCTTCCCTGGAAATTACATCGTCAAATCCCCCAAAGCGCAGAGGCGCTGCTGCTGCTGAAAGTGTAAAGACTGTGTGTCATCCTTTTGCCCTCCAATAAGATCTACGTCTGAACACGCAGAACATCAAGATTAAGAAGCTTAAGGTAATGGAGTTTTGGGAATCAGACATCAGTGAGTTTGTGTGTCGACTGCACAACCGACTCGGATTTCGGGATAAGCGAGCCTGTCGCAGTGGCTTCCCGATTTTAATATGTTGCATGTTTGGAACTTTTGATTGATTCAGAAATAACACGAACTCTGCCCCCTATAGAGGAAGCACACGTTCTGCCCCCGTCACTGCTCTGAGATTTCAGATTGCAGCCTTTACCAATCTTAAAGTTGATTTTCACGATACACCCTCTAGATTGACGCCTTGCAATGTCAGTTTCGAGAGCCCGTCTCCATGGAAACGGTTACCAATCGCCTAGAATAAGCTGCGGTTGGAGGGCCTCTCTCTTCTTGTTGAAGCTCTTAGTTTTCATCATAGGCGAATCGGGTTAGACGTGTTGAATGACTGCTAATTATAATAATTGCGTTGACATTAGATGGAAATATCTAAAAGCTGACTCAAAAAAAAAAAAAAAAAAACACTTAAACAGAGCACATTAAGGAGAGCATCCGCAGAAACACAGGAGGCTTTATACCAGAGCCGGGATTTTCTCCATGGATCTGTTTAATGCAAATTTAATTATTAAATCCAATAAAAACACTAAAGGGTAAGCAAACAAACTAAATTACCATTAAGTAACAATTTTACATTAAACCATTGTAATGTGATGTGGGTTTGTAAGAGGACGAAAGGCACCTCATCAACAGCATTGATTTACATCAGACCCCGTATTTACTTTATTTACCTTATTAACAGCATTCTGACCAAAACACAACGTATAAACACATCTGAAGTTTTATTCTACTTTGCTTCTCTTATGTGTGAAACTGCTGAATTCATTTCCTTTAGATTTTCCAAATGCATGATAACCGATGTTTATATTAGAAACTTTATCTCACAAAGGATTTGTTTTTAAGACAGTGATGTAAAAGCGAAATTGTAAGAGAGGAACTCAGATTAAAACTACAGGAGGATCCATCCTTAACTCGACCCGTCCTTTTTTTTTTAAAGGATGAATTGTTTTAAATGATATATACGATTGGGAGCCTCCTAACTCCAGACATTTTCTTTAATGTATCAGAGTAGGTTTTCTCCACACGGGATATTTTAAAGACAAACACTGGTATACAGTTTAAAAGTGGACGGGTTCTTTTATCAAACAGTGCAGTCATAGGCAGAGTGCAGATTCTGACAGTGATGTATGGTATGAATCACCCCTATTGACCAGGCCATTATAAACCATAACTCCATTTAATAAGCAGTACTGTGAGCGGGCGAGATGAATATGAAGCCTGAGCATGCTGTCACTTTGGAAGCTAATTATGGAGTGCTGAATAATAATGTGAAGCCATTTAGTTGATCGCAAACGCCTGTTCTTAGTCCCCCCGGGTAAAACGCTTCTGAGTGCTAGCATCTGTGCTAGGTTTAATGACTTGAGTGTACGGTTGAAACGACTCCAGCGCGTCTCCGTCTGTGTGACGGGGCGAAAGCGAGGGGGTAAAAACGCAGCCGAGCGCTGGCAGCAACACTGCTTGCCTCAGCTCTTTTCCGCGTTAGCATTTTTTATTGTTACGGTCGGCTCGGCGCTCAGAAGGCTGCAGGACGTTGACACCAGAAATCTGGGCGAGGTACAAACTATTTCTCACCATAATGAGACATGTCACTTATTTACTGAAATAAAGCACAGCTCGCTCAGTGGAGCTTAAGATTAGCTGCGATCATGAATTTTCCTAAGCTTCAGAATGTATAATGAACGTCATTCAGGTGCACAGTGATGGCCGGCGTGGAAATTTTAATGTTAAAATGTGTTATGACAATAACAGTGAGGTGGAGAACTGAGGAGCGAATGGACTTCAACAACCAAACCTTCATTTAAAGAGAAAACGAGACTTATTCTAGCTTTCAAATCTAAGGAATATATATATATATATATATATATATATATATATATATATATATATATATATATATATATATACACACACTCCAGCTTATCCAGTTATAGTTCTACAATTACAGACTGCAGTCAATCGGTTCCTCTAAATAATTTATTATTGTGTTTTTAAGTCCCCACCAGGCACGTATTATAAGAATGATGGGTGGCTTATAGAAATAGGGTATATTTAGGGTGGTGGTGTGTATTTTAAAAATTATAATAATAATAATGTACAGTATAGTTGGTTTTCTGCATAACTGACTGTAATGTTCTCATTTGTAAGTCGCTTTGGATAAAAGCATTTGCTAAACGACTAAATGTAAATGTAAATGTATTTAAGGTGGTGGTGTGTTAATGTATGATGTGCTGGTGTGATCAGACACAGCAGTGCTGCTGGAGCTTTCAAGGGCCTTAGTATCATTACTGCTGCAGCCTTTCTCCAACAAATATATGAAAAATTAAAAAGTAAATAAAGTAAAAAGTAAAGCTGACTAAGATATATATTTATATATGCATGTGAGTAAAACTTTCCACCTTTTCTGTACTAAATACAAGATTCCAGGGAGGAAAGGTAGCCAGACCTGAGTAAAGACTGTTAAGTGACGGGATAAGGTTAAGAGATAAAGCCCAGATGAGTAACAGACGGAGGAGATGGAGAGCTATAGGTAGATTGAGAGAGGCGGGACAGATTAATGCTTGACTGACGCAGTAGGTGTCCCTGAGCCTCCACAGGTCCGGTAATTGAATCTGTCAATCAGTGGAGCACCATAATTCCAATTTAAACTCATCGTTGTCTTTAGCTTGACAGTTTTAACGTTCTTGACTTTTAAGTGTTTATAGAAAATCATTGTGAATGATCTTAGCTTTTAGAATAATTTATCAGGAGGTGATTATTTACTAATAATGTCATTCAGTCCAACAATTCATCCCTTAAAACACAAGCTAAATTAAAGCCAACGTGCTCCGGTTGTAAAAATATTACTAATACATTAACGGCTCATTCATGCTCACTAAATATAATAATTATAGATTTTGTTATGGACACAAGGTGAGAGGTGAGAGTGATGGAGTTTGGACATGAACAGAGAAGAGGATGAGGATGGAGCCAGCAGGGAGGAGGAGGTGAGGAAGACCAAAGAGGAGGTTTATTGATGAGGTGAGGGAGGACATGCAAGTGGTCAGGGTGATGGAAGGGGGTACTCAGGAGAACAAGGGCGAGATGGAGAACAAGGATTCACTGTGGCGCCTCCTAATGGGAACAGACAAAAGAAGAAAAGAAAAAAGAAAAGAATTTGTGTTATGTGATGAAATAAAATATATTTTTTGTATTTAGATGTTCTGTGAATCAGTGAAACACCAAACAGAGAAATGAACTTTACACCAATCACAGCAGCAAACAGCGGCAAAGCAATTTCAGAGACGGTTCTGATGTTTCGTACTGAGACGCTGTCTCGGTCATCATGTTCATTGAGCGAAGAATTGCAATTGTGCAATCGTGTGTGTGTGTGTGTGTGTGTGTGTGTGTGTGTGTAAGTGACACCATGCATTATTCCTCCCCATCTGTCCAAGTTAAAAGTGGAATTTTAAAGTCCTGTGGGACGTTAAGTGTGGGACTGAATCAGAGTCCTCACATTGGAAATACACATGCACACACACACACACACACACACACACACACACACACACACACACACACACACACACACACACACACACAATGAACCATGAGTTTACACCTTCAAACAAGTTTAATATAATATGTAATATTACAGGTTTTGTCTGATGGGTGTCCCTCTTGCACTGAGCTCATATAGATTAGATCTTTAAAATATCAAACAGTTGTTAAGTCATTGCTGTTATGCGTAACTTAAATACAACGAGCACTGGTTCCTTTGTTGCATACTATTTGGACTGACGTATCTAAAGCCTGTTCACTTGTCCCTCCAAGCCTTCCGTATCCACACACAGCTCTGTTTAATTTGACAGTCTGAGGTTCGACGTCAGACCGCTTTCCGGCGTCTGGTTCATGGCTGCTATTAATTTTATCTCCTGGGTTTTTATCAGAGAAGCCGGTGCCTCGGGGGGGATTTGATCTATCTGACGAGAGATCTGCCGTTTGCTTTGTGCTGGGTACGGCGCCGGGACTGCCGGACGCCCGGCTCGGAGCGAGACCGAGGGCCAGAGCAGGGCTGACCTTTAGCATGGCCTAATACCAATCATACAACAACAACAAGACTTTACTTTGGTATGAAATCCTCATCAGGATTTCAAAGCTGAGATGAATATTTATACAGAGGCTTAATGTTAATTTACTGTAAATTCACTGTGGGAAACCTGCGCAGCTTTCTCATTACTCTCCATTTAAACTTTGACTGATTTACAGACACCAACATATTTAAATATTAGATGAGCTGTTATAGAGTTAACACGGAAACTCCACCCAGATTGGGATTCGAACCCCCAATCCCCAGCGATAAGAGGAGAACATACTAACCACTAATCCACCAATCATGCATTTCATACTTTAAATTGTCTTTATTTATAGAAACCCCTCCTGATTCATATAGTAAATACGTTCTGTAGCCGTTTGCTGTCAAACATTCTGTTCTCTATAAAGACTGACTCCCTCCTGATTACAGAAAGTGTCCAATTCGGATGTGTTTGGTCTCCATCACAGACGCTCACGTCAGACGTCAGAGCACAGGAAGGAATATTCCAAAATCTAGAGCTGAAAGCAGATTTTGTTTGGAGGACCACTGATTTTCTATTTTAGCCGTTTGACAGACCGTCACATTTGCTCTCCAAATTGTATGTATTTATGGCAATTGATGCTTTTATCTATTTGTGTGGCGCTAAATGCCAGAATAATTTGTACGTCTGTGTATGGGAAGCAAACCGTTTCAAAATCATTCCAGAAAATGTGAAGAATTTTTTCATTTCAGCTTCAGATCGAGTTGTGTGTGTTTAGAGCAGTATGGTTAAAGTGAGGGATAATGCAGGACATTTCAACTTCCATTTAGACCCTCTAACTAAATTCAGAAGTCATAGCTATAAAAGCAGGGATGTGGAAATAGCACAGAAAGAGCACGAACCTTAAGGATTCAATTTACGTAGCAATAAAGCAGACTGAACCGCAGTGCAGTTTAAATGTGGATGCCTCCTCCATTTACATTCACTCATTTAGCAGACGCACAGTTAAAACACTTAAAAACTCTCTTTACATTAACGCTATATGTAATTGTATTATACAGGCAGGAACAAATGACAATAAACTATAGAATAATCTAATTTGGAGGAGATTCAGTTGGAGTTTATCTAATTAAATTATATAAATTGGAACCTTTACTGCATCTGATCATATAATACTATAATTAGGATAAAAAACAATGAAATGATGCGAGGAGAGTCGGTCACTCAATTCAAATGTAAATGAGAAGCACTTACATCACTGTAGAGTGCATATCATTTTTAATGTCCCTTTGCAATGATTTTTATTTTAATCCTTGTGACAGCGAGCAACCATTAGAGCATCATCTAGAAAGCAGCTAAAAGTAATCAAAGTAATGATTGAATAATTATCTTAAGTGCAATTAATTTCAGATGCCACTGAACTCCTCTTGAACATCTGTTGTGGTTGCAGCTCCTTCACGCGTATGAGAATAGCAGACGCAGAGCAGGAGACACAGACTGCATACAATTATCTTCTCAAAAGCCATTGTTTACTTACAATAATTAATTCTACATCATGTATAACTAAGCTCTGACGCCCAATAACAACGGTCTTGTGAAAATAAGCGGCTTTTGAGTGGACTTCTGGGAGAGCATGTTGAGAAGTCATTCAGAAAGGTCAGTCTGCTGTTCAAAGTTAAACAGATGCACTCCAAAGGTCCCTGTTTTCAAAGTTTTACAAGGAATAAAAGCTGATTTATGCTGCTTATAGACTTGTTTACACAGCCAGGCTGGCCTAAATCATTAAAGGACCCACAAGTGTAATTAGAAAATCTACATTAGTCACAATCAGGCCCATATGCCTCATTTAATTTAAGTTCATTAATCGGCACACATACTAGGCTCGCCATGTGTCTCTACAGAGCTCGTTATCGCTTCCCTTATCTCATTATTATTTTTTTAAACTCACGTCAGACCAATGAAATACTCGTGTCTCTCTATCTATCCCTCCCCTTTATATCAACTCACTGGAATGTCATTCTGGTTGCTCCTTTTTCTCGTTTTTCTAATTTAAGCGATCTTTCTTTTTTTTTTTAATCGATTTAAGGACGTGGTTGAGGTGCTACCGCGTGAAGTCCATGCCATCTGACCCCTTTAGCAAGTCTTCTTCATCACAATGTGCATTAATAGAATTGTTTAATCCTCCATTTAAAAAGTGTAGGCTTGTTAAGTCCTCGTGTTAAAGAGAGCACGTTTCCCTGACGACCAGCTCATTTTTTGTCCTTTAATTCCTTCTGGTAAGATGGCAGTAAAACACAAGTTCTACTGCATGTCTCCAACACACCAGAGCCGTGGAGCATGAAATTAGCTTAAGCAGCTAAAAGAAATAGACAAGGAAACGAGCACATCTCAATAAGACGTGTCCCTCTGTATTATTATTAACATTACTATAATTAACAACCTTCTACTCTTAGAGTAGAATAATCATGAGCAGGATATATATAAGTAAGAAAACTGCATTGTCCTTACCAATAGAAATAATAAAATAAGGAAAAGCAAAACATCAGCTGTATGTTTCATAAAATGATTCCAGAGATTAGATACTAATCTAAACTCTTAAACCGATCTTACATCAACCTGACTGAGCAAGCGGTTAGTCTTTTGATAGATCACTCAGTTTTAATGTATTTCAGCTCAATGGGATGAATAGTGTTCTTCTGCATTATAACTGAAGCTGTTTTAAGGTTAAATCGTTGTTTGTTCTTGTTGCATTTTCTGTCAGGTGTTTATAACAGTCTAATACATCAGTCACAGTTAACTGTACTCATTTTAACAATCATATCACATGACAGTGAATGTATTGTAGCCTTAAACTAGCTTAAATGACTTGACTGAACTATATTTATCCTCTATGGACAAATGTATTGACCTGGATTGTTAAAATCAAAGTGTTTCATGCAGTCCCATTGTAACATGTACTGTATAATAAATCTAGAATCTAACAATGTGTTTAGGACAAATGTTTCCAACTTTGTGGGAACCGTTTGGGGAAAGACACTTTTCTGTTCCAGCATGACTCTGCAAGATCCATAAAGACATTGTTTTATGAGATTGCTGCTACAGAACCGAAATGACAAAAAACAATAAAACTGCATTAAAATAACCTGAAATAGAGATGGTAAGCCAGTCCCTCCTAACCAACATCAATGCACCTTTAGATACAGAAACAAAACCTGGCACAGACACACCAAAAGGGGGCAGCAACTCAGAAAAGGATTTCATAAAAGCTCCTGTCTACCAAAGCTCATGTCCATGTCGTGTCATTTTTCAACAATAACATGGCTTATGTACATTTGTGCAACTCCCCAATCATATTACAGAAATAACTGTGTTAATAATTTTATAAGCCTAATAATTTAAACCACTGTTCGCAGTTCTTTTCATGTGTTTAATTTGTAACACCGGTCTTCTGACTCTGCTTTAATAATTCCCCTGTTCGGATCACACAGATTTAATAGCAGACAAGCTTGAGGACAAATCAAAGCCACTCCTGCCGCTGATAAAGCATATTAACGCAGCTGCACGCGGTGACGTAAAGCTAAACAAGCACACGGACGCTCTCTTTTGTGTCTTCAGCTCACGCCAGCCTCGATTCTTCCACTGATTAGCATATTAATAAACAGACGACGCATTGAGAATTAACGAGTCACGGCTTTGAGGGGTCAAAACATTCCAGATCTTAATACACCAAGCCTGATTGGACGACTCAGTAAATAAATAAATGTATACGGCAACTGAACACTGGATATTTCTCCTCAGCTCTTTCTGCAGATTTGCTTTTCGACGCGTCCACTGATATCAACCAGAGATAACACATTATTTAAAAATCCATTTCTCGGGGTCTGTAATGTTTTGCACTGCTGTTGACGGAGGCTCTAAGCCTTTATCTCAATAATAGCATCAATTCCCCGGAGTTCACGGGGGTCGATGTAAGTTATGTAATATTTTAAAGCCACAGCAGGCATGAGCTTGTAGTACTTTCTGAAACTTCAGTCTCTTTATGTTAATCCTTCACTAATAAAAAAAATAGATCTGAGCTCTGTGGGGTTTCAACCATATAGTGCAGAAGTCCCTCTTCCAGAACCAGTTAGGGACATCTTAAAAAAGGTTCTAATGTGGATAAGACCTGGGGCTTTTGGTGCCCTATTTGTCTTTTTCTCAGTCTCTGTTCCCATCATCATCATCATCATCATCATCATCATCATAATCATCACATAAAGAAGAATTATGACAAGGCCTTCATGGTGTAGTGCTCACAGCCTTAAACCTCTTTTTCCACATTTCAAACGTGCCGATCATTACCTCCTGCAGGAGGATGTTCAACAGCGCTACAGCTGAGAAAATAGAAGGAGCAGTTTTGAGGCTCGTGTTCATTTGGCTGCTGATGATGAATAGGATCGATTGCAGGGCTGAAAGCCACGAGAGGAGACTGAAAGACCTGATTAATGGGCCTTGGCTTCTGAATTATGACTAATGCAAACAGATCAGATGGGGCGAAGGTTCTGGTGAGAGAAGGAGAAAATCATCTGTGGTGTAATCCATTCCAATGTACAGAGCAAAAAAAAAAAGACAAAAAGAGATGGAAAATGGAAAAGAGAAAGATCCTGTAGCATTAAATATTGAAGCAGATAATCAGTAAGATGCTCATCATGTGCCATCATGGATGTATTTCACCTTTCTGTTCAGTTCAACCCAAACAAGCTGAATGGGATTCAGTCTGGAGAGCATGCAGGACATTACATTCTCTGAAGCACCTTGTTCACCTTGTTCTCATTTCATAAGGTAGTTCTGACAGAACCTAAAATTGTGTTTTGGGTCATTATTTTGATGTAATGTGAACCCTTTACCAACTAGCTGTGGACCAGAGGGTGTTGCATGGAGCATCAGAGCAGTGTGGTAATGCCCAACATGCCCGTCACGCCTTGACTCAGCAAAACCCAACACCATCATACCCCCTCCTCCATGTTTCACAGTTAGTGTAAAGTTTTAAAACCTTTCTGATGCAACTTTCCTATTTTAATGTTGAGTGTGTACCATGTATGAAATAATAAGATATATAAATTTTTTTTTATTGCATGTTCCTATAACAATTAAATATTATTATACAAAATATTAATAAATAAAAACAATTTAAACTGATTGTAGAGACCAGTGTCCTAAAGCTTTATGATGTGCAAATTAAAAGATCTTCCCTAAAATTACTTTATAAATGCTCATAACGGCTAATGAAAACCAATAAGCGCTCTATAAACATTAGATCTACGGTTATTAGCTTTATGAATTAGACAGCATAAATATTAGAACATGCCAACTAATTAAAGATCATAAAACAATCTTATAGAGTAAGAAGGTCTAAAAAGAAAAATCCCAAAAACCTGAGTTGATGTTATAATGCATTATGTCACTTTATGTTATAAAGCATCATGTCGTCATAACGTTGTGTGTGTGATAATGAACATCCATAGTTACATGTAACAGAGACTTCTGACAGATGTTATGAAGCTCTATGAATGCACCTGTAATGCATTATAAAAACCTGATTCACTGACAATCATTTTCTTAGTAATATTTCAATAATCAGTAATTGGAGTAATTGGATCAAATGAGTTAATTATAATAGACGTTAATTGGTAATATTCAGTTACACACAATATTAGTTATTACAATATGACATTCTTAAACAATTTAAAAAATACAGAGTTCATTTATATAACACGTATTTAAGATGCAGAAGCAGATAAAAGCTCTGGAAGCGGTCTGGAAGGTCTTCAGTTTAAATACGACATAAAGAGCAGTGTATCAGAATGAAATGCAGGAAAAAAAACGACTTGTTTGAGATGTTCTTTGGTGGTTTGATCTAATTTCAGAGAATTGTAGATAAAAGGTTAATTAATTATAGCTTTCGAGCCCCCCCCCCCCCCCCCCCCCCCCCCATTTCAGCCTTTATTGCTCTCAGCCAAGCTAATCGCTTTCTGGCTCTACTTAATTAGGACATTGGTTTTAGCATTTAGTTTATGGATATGTGCGTTTTCAAATGCTATAAAGCTTAATGTTGGACATTTAATAAAAATATATACTGGAGAAGATGAGAGTAATATCAGTCGGTCCTACACAGAGTGGAATAAAATTATTCTGCAGTTAAACTAGCTTAGGGAACAGAACATCAACACCGCAATACACATGCTTCTGCACAACTGTAAACGCCACATTTGTTTTCGTCAGATAATACTCAGCCCTTGAGGGAAGTTTTTTATGACACCAGCAAAAATCTACCCTCAGAACACTGACAATGAAATGATGGTGTTTTTATAAGGTGTATAACAGAAAGTGATTCGAGTTAATATCAATTGTATTGGAAATGTTCAGTCAGTGTAATATTTTCATTTCCGCTGCAGGGCTCATGGCCGCGGCGTTACGGAGATCACAATGGCTGGGGTTGTATTATGAATTCCTTTTATAATTCTGCTTATTTATCCTTAATCCATATTTAAATCCATACGCATCAAATATGAATAATTCCACTTTAATAATCTGTTTTGGTCTCTTGATAATTAACACCAGGTCAGTTAGTGCAGTTCAGTTAAACCTCAGACTTACCTTTTCCAAAGGTTCATTCTGCACTTTACATCTCAGGATTCAGAACTAAAACATAAAAAGAGAAGCAGACTTTCAGTGTTCAACCATAACACGTTACGCTTGTTTGTATCGCTAGACAAAAAAAGACAGAATTTAAAAATAAAAATAATTATCTAACATGATTTTACACTCAAAAATCTGAAAACTGTGAATATTCTGTCATTTCAAATGTTTTTTGCACTGTCCAGTCAAAATAAAGGTCATTATGACCACCGCTGATCTAGTGATGGAGACTGAAAGTCTCTAATTATTCTCTAATTATTTACCTGAAGTAAAAATAAATCAGGAACGATGCAGACATATTAAGATTTTAATATGACACTTTAATCCCAGTATTAGAGCAACAATCTGTCTCCGCTGCTCCCCCCTCTGCACACGGTTTGGTCTCTACCACCGTCTTGGTCTTTGTCTCAGTTTCAATCTCTGATGGGTTTGAAAGTGTGGCCTCAGCAGATTCAGGGCAGTGGGATGGAGCGATAACCATAAAAATGTCACCCAAATTCTCACTGCCATTTGCATGCAGATTGGATTACTCAGATTTATGTAAAGGTCGTGCGGAGAAGGTGAGAGTTTGCGAGGTGTGACCAGACCACGAGCCACAATGGCTACAGTCGCTTTGCTCTGATGATTTCCGCACTACTTTTATCACAACACTGAGGTTACTGACAAAGAGGTCAGTGTGGAACATTCATTGTTTCTTTAAGACAGGTTGTATAGACATGTCAAAGTGTGCAGTAACCATCCACTGACTGGACAGAGCAGATTAGAAAGTCACACATCACTCACTGAGAGGGGGAAATGTAAATGAGAACACCGCACCCTCATGAGGAAAAATAAGATAGTGTCCAGCATCACAACTTTTAAATTGCAGTCTGATTAAAGGCTATTAATATTTACACCATGAGAGTATAAAACCATGTGAGCATATAGCATTATGAGTATACATCATCAGGAATAAGGTTAACCCCAGCTCTCAGATGATCTGATGGGTAACGGTCACGGACGCTGCATGTTGCTTTACATAGAGAAGTCCATTACATTGTTTTAAGAGTTTGGAACCGCTGATACGGTCTCATTCATAATGGAAAGCTTATACTCAGACACTGATGTTGATAAACTCGGACAATAATTTTTAAATTCATTTACATAAACTGACACATTTTCATGCCATAATCTTGATCCTAAATGCAGTAATCTTCCTGACTAAGCTTTCTAAGCTGCTGAAATTGGTACAAGAGGCCTGGTGTTTAATGTGAGGTTAAAATCATGTGGGATGATTAAACCTGATATTATGGCTTTCTTAGAAATGTGACATGTAACAGAAGAATAGAAATCGCACATGTGTTATTATGTGAGAGCTGATTAAACCTGTGTGTAATTTACTCGGGTGGAGGGAGAAAGCGTGGATAGCGAGGTCAGTTCCAATTTCAGGTTGACCCTGCTGACCCTCTCACAGTTTATCTATAAGAAAATAATTAGATTCTGTTCCGTTCCACATATTCAAAACGACTCTTTTTTTTTTTTTTTTTTTTTTTTTTGATCTTCTGGCTTGTTCACATGTCTTCCGTGCAATATGATCAATAAAATCAAATCATAAACAGGAGAACATGATACAACATACATGTGAGTAATGGGTGAAAAGGCACGTTTATTATCAAACAATTTCCACCAGATTGTGTGTGTGTGTGTGTGTGTGTGTGTGTGTGCACACGTCTCTAAAGCCGCCACTCTCGGTGCCATTTCCCACTACCTCATCATTATCCCTATTGTAACAGCTGAATGCCTCTGATTCCCCTTTCTTGTCACACACACTGAGCATGCTCAGAGAAGGACACAATGACCTGATAAATATCTGAATAATAAGACAACAGTTGCTTGTGACAGATGTGTAGTTTAACCTAAACTTGTTTAGGATTATAAACTGATTAAATTAAATTAAATTAAAACTCGATGATTTAGATGTTTAAAATGTGCAACAGACAGAAGCGTTAACGCCCGACTTTTTAAGAGGACATCGAAACAAATTCACTTTATAACTTCAGTGCACATACAATTCTATAAAGTTTAATGTTAGATAACCCGCTAACATTATTATGGACTGGATAACACAACCTTGATAAAATGCATGTTTTCAGATTAGGTGCCTCAAATAAAGCCCCTCCCACTTTTTATTTCTAAAATTGGGAGAAAAATGCATGACGTGTTTTGATGTATAAAGTTGTGATGAAACTGACAGTTCTGTAAAACTAAAAGAACCTGCACAGAACCCCAGAACCTGGTGTTGCAGCTCAGAGAATAAAAGCACGTGGTTAGAACATAAAACATTACAACTCTCAACACTCTGGGTTTTGGATTTTGTGCTGGAAGTGAAGCAACCCAGAGACATCTGTAACATCTGCAAATGAAACGCTTCAGAAGAGAAACCGTTTGTAAGACTGTTAAACAACCAGAAAGTAGAAAAAAGCTGGCACCCAGTTGGGTTTGTGCAGAAGATTTTATTATAAGTAACCTCAACTTTAAATGTCACTTGAGGTTATTTTGAATAAATACAGGCAACACATCAAAGTGTCGACACATCAAACACCAGCGTTTGAAAGCTCTTTCTTTCTTCCGGGCGTCTCTCGCTGTGAGGTGACACTGCACCATCATATCACCCAAAGGTAGAATATGTCACCTTTAATACGGAGTTCTTGTTCATGTGCAGTCTGATTAGTGTTGCACTGAGAATTTCAATTTGAACTCATTTACATTTAACTCTTACGTGCTTTTCTTTTAAAATACATCACCCTCCGCGCCGCTGCCTCCGAGAGCGCTGCCACATTCGTTTTTTCTCTTATTTCTAAACATGTTTGACATCCTGCTGCATTGCAAAAATAATAATGGAGTTGAGTGTTTAGATTTAGCATTCTGATGAGTCAGCAGTATGACTGCATAACATTAGTGTGCAATGAATCTTATTACAATTTGCTTGCAGTTATATGAGTTCTGTTCAAAACTACACTGTTCTACAAGATCCACAAACTTTTATTGCATTTCTAAGTGAGCACTGCTACCCCGATCTACTGAACGATTATTTTAAAACATCTAAAACGCAGGGCGCTGGGATTTAAATGTGTAAACATGCAGTTTTCCTAAATCCTTTGTACATACAGTATATAACTACTTTTCGTTTAAAGACAAGCTTGCTGGTAAAATCCAATCCTGTCTGTAATTTAACTGATTTTATACAAAGTGACTCATAAAAACCCTCATTTGAAAGCTGGGGTCAGAGTGCAGGCTGACCTGTGATGCAGGCCTGGCTCACCGACACACACTCAGAACTTTGGCGGATTTGGGATTTGAACTTTGAGAACAGCCCTGCACCCTAAGCACTGTGGAGCCACACCCACTATTCCTTTATTTAAAACCTCACCGTAATGTTAGGATTTAATTTAAATTATAATGATTTAAAGGGAATGAATTGAGAAATCAATAAAGTGCCATGTTCTGAAAGAACGTTCTGAGAGCAAACTGGGGAACCTGCCAGTTTTAATGTAATTATCCTGTTTACATAATTAGTCTTAATTGATGATTGCTCCAAAAAAAACTTATCAATCTCTACATACAGCTTCCATCCAAGTCTTTAATTCTGTCTTAAGAAATATTTAGAAACGTTTTTAGAAAAACCCAGTGGATATATAATCATTAAAAGGTCTCGTACCTGCAACAGCTGCAGAAAGTGTCTGATTCAAAGCAAACCGTCCTAAAAAGCTCTAATTATACGAAATACTGCCATCTACCGGCAATAAGAGGCATAACATCATCCTGCGACCCCACCTGATGACGTCATTCCCTCTTTAGCTGAGCGCTTTCTGCATTTTTAACAGATTTGAAGCTCGTTACTAAATAAGGATTAAAATGAGTCCCACAAAATGTCTTTATTATATTTGAAAAACTCTTTATAACTCTTTATAACTCTGATATTTCACAAAGTTAAAACATCGCAGCTGTAGAGCAAAAAAAAACAGAAGATAAATTCAGATCGAAATTACAATGACCTCATGCTCAATCTTTTAAAGGTAAATATTGCCATCTAGTGGAAAAATGTGAAACTGCCACACAGAGTTGGATGTAAAGCCATTTAGAGTCCTGGCTTCTGTGTTTGTACATTTCTGGTTGCTGGTTACATATTTATGATTTGCAGTGTTTAAAGAGGAACGGGAACAGAACCTACACCAAAATCCTGTCACTCCTCAGCTGCAACGCCAACTGGTGTTTATAGAACAATTAGGAAAAAACAATTTAGGAAAAAACATTTGTGATTAAACCTTAATGTGTGTTTAAGGATTATTGGTTTGATGAATCAGCATCAGCTCGACAGTAAAAGCATCATTCTCTAATTAAAGAAAACATCCAATTCATTTTTTTATTATTAAGATTAATATTCCTAAGAGTTAATTAATATCCCTCACAATTATATTCTGCAATTTTAAAAAAGTGTTCTGATTCTGATCGCAGTTATCATCTGCACTTTAACATCACGGTGGGGGTTGGTTTATACATTTATACAGTAAATCTGAATCTGACCTTTAGCCGAGAGCATTCTGATTTATATTCAGTGTTTTCATTAGAAATCATAATTCTTGTATAATGAGCAGCTTCACTAAACTCAGGCTGCTGATGTCCCTCTTTAAACTCAGTCAGCAGTTTCCTGATTCAGGATCATTTAAAAAAAGAGATGTTAATGTTAATGTCCGTCCGGCGTCTGAATGAGCTCTCTGTTTGCAGACGGTTCTGAAAGCATCCTTCAGCGTGTGATTCACCGTCCGACTTCGGCATGAGAGGCGTGCTCTTTAATAACGGACTGATTTAAGGTTTTATTAGAGATGAAAATGATCTCATCAAACACATGGCTTCTTTCCTTAAGCAGCACTGAATGGTGGGCTGCTGTGTGAACTGCAGCGTCTTCACATTGTCAAGCCTGTGAGTGCTTCAAAGGTGTTGCACGAGCTAAAATTAGCTGCTTCTGGCACTTTGAGTGCTCAGTTGGCTGTTAACACTGCTGCAGAGCTCTTATACAGATGGATGCACATTCAGGGGTTCAGCCAGCACACTGACACTAACCACTCTGCACCACTTGGTATGAAATGTGAGGTTTGGAGATTGATGTAAATTATGGTGATGTTGCAGGATGTCCTACAGAACAGGAAACCTCAACTCTCACATGAGCTTCCTCACCTTTAAAGACTGCACCTTCATTCTGTTCCACCAAAGCCTTCATTAATCTCATTAAATCAGATTCAACATGGTTTAAAGTGAGGGGCGGCACGGTGGCTTAGTGGTTTAGCATGTTCTCCTCTCAGCTCTAGGGATTCCCGGTTCGAATCCCCATCTGGGTGGAGTTTCCATGTCCTCCACGTGTCCATGTGGGTTTCCTCCGGGTTCTCCGGTTTCCTCCCACAGTCCAAAAACATGGATCAAGTCAATTGAGTTCTCCAAATTGCCCCATATAGAGTGTGTCTGTGTGAGTGAGTGTGTGCCCAGCGATGGATTGGCATCCTGTCCTGGGTGTATCTGCCCAGCGCCCGAAACGTTCTCCCCTGGATGGGCATGGGGAACCCCCCACCCACTCCGCGACCCTAATAGAGGATAAAGTGGAAGATAATGAATGAATGAATGAATGAGTTTGGGGAAGGCCAATGGGAGGGTGATGTGGAAGATCTGGACTTTTCTTACACTGGTCCCTAATTTCAACCTCATCAAACACAGTTGGCATGAATTAGAACAGAGACTGTAAGCAAGTCCCAAATCATATATTAATATAATATTTAGTTTCTTTATATTTTTACCCTCAGTAAACAGTCTGCAGCTTTACTGTACAGTATTAATACACGAACCCTCTGCTTTGTAAGTCTCTATGGATTTTAAATAATAAAACAGAAAGTAATCTGCATGAGGAGCGTGTGAGAGCACAGCATTCTGAGAGTCATCATTAAAACAGCTGTAGCATTGCTAACTGTGTGGTAATCTCTGTGAATGAAGCTAAGGGCAAATGAAGCAGTCCAGTGACTTTCCTCGGGGTGATGGATGGTGTTTCATGGAAGTAGAAGGTCAGAGACTCGATGACACTACAGATCACTGACCACAGATCAGCGCTTTACAAACAGAGTGGCACGCAGTCAGCCTTTCTGATCTACTGCACAGATCCACAAACATCTGCACAACCGCAGACTGTAGGATATCTGTTCATCTATAAACTTTATTGCTCCTCATTATTATTTTATGAAAGCACACACCCTCAGGATGAAGAATAATGATATGCTGTGGCGCCCTCTAATGGGAAAGCAAAAAAAAAGAATCTATAATAATTGTGTCTATATTTTGTTCATCTATTAATAATTAAATAAATGTATTGTTAATTATTTATTCGAGTGAATCTGACAATAATGAAGAACCGCAGCGTTCAGACGGTGGCGGTTGCGTGTGCATTGCAGTGTTAATGTTGATGCAGCACACTGTACAGATCTCCTCGGCGTCCCGCGCCCTTTGCTCCGTGCTGTTCTCCAGCTGAACAGACTCTAACACTACAGGTAATGACATTTTCCCTTCCACCCTTTCGGGTGCTGCAGTACATCACCGCCAACACCCCTCACTCTTTAAAGGTTTCACAGTCACAGAGCAGTTAGAGAGAATCCCTCCCTCGCTCCCGCTCTCTGTTATTCTGCCTCTGTTTGCTGGTAAATTAGAGTAATTGGTTTAATTAGGATAAGATGTAATGAATCCCGTTCAGGCGTACTGGAGGAGAGTTGGAGGCACTGCAGCAATGCTGTTTCTGTTTTTTTTTTCTTTTCTTTCTTGCTGAGAAATCAATGAGCTCATTCAGAACCAAATGGAGCTTGAAATGAAAAGGGAGAGCCGGATACGGAGACGGTCGACACTGAGACAAAAGCAACACAAACAGCTGGATAATCGCTGGCACCGCCCAAATATGTGCCTTTAGTTTTGATTCCTGCACACGGGTACCTACAGCTTTAGTTCAGAGGAGCTGCTTTCACCTCTGAACATACAGACCTCATGCTGACTACACTCAGACCCTTCAGAAAAAAAAAAAACATCCCGCTAATTATACAATAAAGGCCTGTTTTACATTACTGTTGTCAGGAATTTTAAATTACTCGCACATAATTAGAGTCCCAAAATGGCCGAAAGTTTGTATTCAAACAAAGGACTCTTATGTGTTCGTGCTGCCATTGGGAAGTGGGGTGGGGCATTGGGAAGTGGGGTGGGGCAAGCTAGATTCGAATCAAAATTCTAAATTCTGGGCTGGGATTGGCTGATTTAAAACTTAGGGCGGTAATCTGTGGTTGGCTTAGGCAGTTAGGGGCGGGAACTTGACTTAACGATATATACACAGGTAAAGCCTTAGGGGGCGCTCTCTCTCACTCAGACCCGGAGGCGTTCACAGCACCGTTGAGTTACTGACCGTGTTCATGAAGAATTCTCTTTGTTCTCCATAAATGAGTTTAGACGACCATTTTGCATCGGCTCGTTCTTTCTGCCTTTTTCAAAAATCAAAAGATCCAACGTTATGTAGGTGCTTTTAGAGATGGGGGGGGGGGGGGGCGAGCATGGGTCTGGAGCATTAAAGGGTTAAGGATTTTGCTCAAGGACTCGGCTGCCCACTGTGGTGGGATAGAGCTTTGAATTGGCACCATGGTGAAGGTAAAGCACTCGTCCCTACAGCGCAGTGAACGAGTGTCCTAAAAATACTGTGTAGGTACGGGGGGGGGGGGGGGGGGTCCAGAGAGCCCTGCAGAGTCGGAGTCGAGGCCTTGTGTTGGATGTGTGCAGCTGCAGGACGGATGCGTAATGCAGAGGGAGCTGTAGTGGAGTAACATGGACTCACAGGGTGGATGAACACAAGACAAAGTCAGAGTTCCGATTCAGCTGTAAGCGTTCTGATTGTGCAACGTGAAAAACCAGCAAGCCGTGCATCACAGACCCGATGTACCGCAGTGTTAACGTCCACCTTCAGACTGAAGTCTGGTGTCACTTCAATGTGCACCGAACGACTAACAATTTAAAATGTTTTTAACTTTCTTCCTAAAGTATGAGATTAAAAAATAAACCTGCAAATCTCTTTACAATTAAACATCACTCACCCAAAGCAGAGCTCTGCTCCATTCAGATCACACGCCTCATGATGCTATTAAGGTTTAAGACATGCACACCTCACACACGTCACCTGCCCCCAACAGGCTATGACTGTTACTGCGCCCACCTGAAAGACAAAAGGACAAAAGGTATAAGAAAAAAAACAATGGATTTACATTATACACCATGGAGACGCCACCTACAGCTCACTGACCGCTGATGATCATCCACCCGTTATTCCAAATCACCATCCAGATGATCCGTCAGCTCAGATATAGATCTTAGATACGGGGCTTAGCTAGCAATCTCAGTTTCAGGTCGCCCCAAAATGTTTGGCGGTGTTGAGTTTAGGGCTCTGTGGGGTTGTTCCACACCAACCTCACCCAGCCACGCCTTTATGAAGCGTGCTTACTGCACGGGGCTCAGTCATGCTGGATCACACGGTACAATGTACCAACACAAAACATCAGCATGATTCCCGTCTCCCTCTGAAGATTAACCATGAATTCTGTCAGCACACACTGAGAGGAAACTTCAAAGCTATCAAGGTCTTTCATCACCTCGTCTAATCTCCAAGCACTCATTTGCATAGTCTCCATTAATTAATTAGTGAAATGCTATATTGTATTACATACCATTTTATTTTTCATTTATTTTGAAGCTGTTACTCTGACGTTAAAGGATTCATTCATTTATCCATTATCTTCCGCTTTATCCTCTATTAAGGTCGGGGGGGGGGGGGGGCCCATCCAGGGGAGAACGTTTCGGACACTGGGCAGATACACCCAGGACAGGACGCCAATCTATCGCTGAACACACACTCACTCACACAGACACACTCTATATGGGGCAATTTGGAGAACTCAATTGACTTGATCCATGTTTTTGGACTGTGGAAGGAAACCGGAGAACCCGGAGGAAACCCACACGGACACGGGGAGAACATGCAAACTCCACCCAGATGGGGATTCCAACCGGGAATCCCTAGTGCTGAGAGGAGAACGTGCTAAACCACTAAGCCACCGTGCCGCCCATTTAAAGGAATTATTAAATGATTAAATAATTAAAGGAATTTAAAATATTATTTAGAATTTTCACCCAAAGCCTCATGTTTTATTAAGTGTGATGAAATGAAAAAGTCCCAAACCGAAGCTTAACCTGTGTGTGGGTCTGTAATTGGAGGTCATGGTAAAGCTGTGTGTGTGTTGTCCCTCCTCCTCTTCATCGTTTAATGAGAACACTAAATACCATTTTCAACAAGTGGTTGGACGTCAGTCGTTTGACATTTTAAACTTCAGCATGATTAAAGACTCGCATGCTTTTCTGACATTTAGAGCTACATCAACGTTTGCCGTCGAATCTTACCAGATAACGAAGGACTGGACGACTGGAGGCTGAGCTGCACTGACCGGAGGAACCAAAGGATAAAACTCCTCTGAATTTCCCTGAAAAACACGAGAAAACAAGACTGAGACCAGAGGAGCAGCTGAAATCCAAACACTCAGTCATTTATTTATTGTGACGGCAGTCAATGAGGATGCTGGAGCCTATCCCAGTGATTGGAGGTCAAAATACAGAAAAACGCTGTGGACAAGCTGGTGGTCCACTGCAGAGCAGATCCACACGGATGAAGCATGATTTTGGACTGTGTGAGAAAACTCCCAGAGGAAACCCCCACTGGCACGAGAAGAACATGCAAAACTCCCACTGAAAGCCCCTGGTTTGTCCTCATGAGGAATGGAACCCAGGACATTCTCAGTGTGCATAAAGAGCACTAATAAATAAACCAGAAAACTTACACAACCAATCATCATCATCATCATCATCATCATCATCTCCTCTGAATGTGCTCATACTAACAGAACAGCTGTAACTGAGGCGCGGCCGTTCCATCGGAGGGCGCTGTGTGCAGCTGTAATACAGTGTTAATCTGCCGTACTGTCTGCGCTGAAGCTCATTGATTGGCTGATTGACTAAACAGACCTGCAGTGGCCTCGCTCGCGTCCGAACCCTAACGATCAATGAGAAAGTGTTTGGAACAAGCTTATTCTAGAGCCTCTCGCTGTCAGACTTGAGCAATCAATAGCAGAGCGTGAGGAGTGGATCAGGAAAGCACATTTCTATAGACTATCAGAAGAAAGCGCTGAAGGACATGTGGACACTGGACATGGAGACGTCTCAGCAAACAGTCAGACCAAAGCTGGATTTATAAATCATTTCTGCCTCAGCGTGGCTCACGCTGCCCTCATTATCTTCTGCAGCACACACACACACACACACACACACACACACACACACACTCTGGAATCTTTTGACATTTGTAGTTAGAGGAGATTGCAGGCTAAAAGATAATGAGCCACGCTCGTCACTTCCTTGCCGTCGTGCGATATTGTTTCTTTAGCTTTTATAACTTTTAAGAACTCTGAAGAAAGAAGCAAACAGCCGAACTTTTCTTCCCTCCGTTAGAAACTTCTCCAGAGAGCCGTGTGTTTACTCACCACCCACTAATTACACACCAATACTTGTTTACCCGCTGGATCAAAACGCTGCTTCCCTTTCTTCTAGATTGATCTAAAAATTCACTGATTTTATTCTGAGTGCCAACAAAGTCGGCTGCACTCTCCACCCAGTTAGCATGCACATTAATTAGTTAATGCAATTAGCCTAATGATAGTCTCAGCTAGGAATATGCTAATGAACTTTCTGACTTAGTAAAACTTAAAAACAATTAGTTCATGTCGGGGGGGGGGGGGGGGGGGGTCAATATGTAATGACATTATTCATTCATTCATTCATTATCTTCCACTGTATCCTATATTAGGGTCGTGGGGGGGGGGGTTTTCCCCATCCAGAGGAGAACGTTTGGGGCGCTGGGCAGATTCACCCAGGACAGGGCGCCAATCCATCGCTGGACGCACACTCACTCACACGCACACTCTATATGGGGCGATTTGGAGAATTCAATTGACTTGATCCATGTTTTTGGACTGTGGGAGGAAACCGGAGAACCCGGAGGAAACCCACGCGGACACGGAGAGAACATGGAAACTCCACCCAGATGGGGATTCGAACCGGGAATCCCTAGCGCTGAGAGGAGAACGTGCCAACCACTAAGTCACCGTGCCGCCCGTAATGACATTAAAATCACAAAATGTTGTCACCTATTATAATATTCCAAAATAAATAGAGACGTGGAGAACAGTACTAGTTATTAATGTTTGAATGTGATTGGCCGATCCGACGCTGCAGCAAACTCGGTTATCGACAGCCGGTTCCTCGATTTTACATCAGCACCAAATCACTGTCCTTCATCTGCCATATGGTGGCTCAGCCGCAGCAGCACTCACTCAGCAGAAAGCTGCAGCATCTTCAACAACCTTCCTCTAAATTTAAAAATGAAGGGAAATCAGCATCACATC
>JAFMOC010000385.1:0-80000 GCA_019802505.1 Corydoras sp. C115 | reverse complement strand
CAGAGCCCGGTTCCTCTCCGGTCAGAACCTAAAGGTGTTCCTCACGTTGGTTTGGAGTTGCTGTGAGGATGCAGGGTCCATGAGGTGCAGCACAAAGGGGCACAGAACTAAGAGTTTTGGGTTGTAGCTGTGTCCTGTAGCTGTGTCCTGTAGCTGTGTCCTGTAGCAGTGTCCTGTAGCTGTGTCCTGTAGCTGTGTCCTGTAGCAGTGTCCTGTAGCTGTGTCCTGTAGCAGTGTCCTGTGCCATCTGAAGTAGCATTTGCACTTCACACAGTGGGGGGGGGGGGGGGGGGGGGGCATGTGTCCTGATCTGATGCACTCGTTGTTTTTTTGTTTCCATAACGTTTTTTTTTTTTTTATAATCTCTACTGCGGTGTTTCGTCTCATGGTTGCACCGATCGTCTGTGCGTTTTATGATTATACGGCTGATCTTTTACAGCTTTTTCTGTAAATCTGTGACTTTAAACCTACAAACCAACACAAAAACAACGTATACAGATATAAATAGAATGCCACATACAACCATTTAGGAAGCCAGGCTAAACAAATCTCTGCTGAGATGTACGGGCCACACTTTGAATGATATGGTAATTGTTGCCAGTAGCATCCTGAAGCATGAGGACAGGTTCAATCTGCTTTCTGTCACTGCAGCATCAATCTCAGCTAACTCAATCCAGCAGATAGCATTACCATCAGGGTGACAGATCAATAAGCTTAATGACACAGCTGCTTAATTTTGGGCCCAAAGCCTACAGAATATTCGTTTGACTTGTTGGATAAGAAAGAGTAACAAGTATATGCACACACACACACACACACACACACACACACACACACACACACACACACACACGTGCATGAGTAAGCATTCTAGATCGATAGATTTAGGTAGCCTTTATACATGAACACACACATTTGGAGATGTCTGTGTTTGGGAGAAGCATCTGTGTGTATGGTCACAGCCAGCAGCATTAATTAACTGCAAAAATGCCACTAAAGTGTGAGTATACACACACACACACACACACACACACACACAAGCCAAGCATCCAATAGGGAGACCAGCAGATTGTGTGTGTGTGTGTGTGTGTGTGTGTGTGTGTGTGTGTATAAGAAAAATAGAGAGAGAAATGATTTTCTTCGATGCATGTGAGAAGTGTTTATACTCTTATTAAATATTCCATTTTGACAGAGTAATGTATTCAGCTATTGGCTCTTTACGGCTCGCTCTATATGAGGCCTGACTGCAGAGTTACAGCACCATGTTCAGATGTTCAGAAGTAGGACACGATTTAAACACACACTCACTCACTCTGCGTGTACACGACAGAAAATAAATTAATTAAACAAAGTTACAGAACTCGCAGCTTAAAATCCCTAATGAGGAATGAGGATAACACCCCCCCCCCCCCCCCCCCACACACACACACACACACACACACAGAAACCATAACATTAAAGTAGAAACAGTGAGAAATGTCTAGAAAACCCTGCAAAACAGAACGGTGCTGCGCAGAAGGCTGTAAAATATACCAATCATTTCCCTCATCATGGTTGGTATGTTCTCCTCTCAGCGCTAGGGATTCCCGGTTCGAATCCCCATCTGGGTGGAGTTTCCATGTCCTCCCCGTGTCCGCGTGGGTTTCCTCCGGGTTCTCCGGTTTCCTCCCACAGTCCAAAAACATGGATCAAGTCAATGGAGTTCTCCAAATTGCCCCATATAGAGTGTGTGTGAGTGAGTGAGTGTGTGTCCAGCGATAGATTGGCGTCCTGTGCTGGGTGTATCTGCCCAGCGCCCGAAACGTTCTCCCCTGGATGGACATGGGGAACCCCCCCCCCGCGCGACCCTAATAGAGGATAAAGAGTAAGATAATGGA
Organism: Corydoras sp. C115; assembly: GCA_019802505.1. NCBI lineage: Eukaryota > Metazoa > Chordata > Actinopteri > Siluriformes > Callichthyidae > Corydoras > Corydoras sp. C115. Next base: position 78,123 of record JAFMOC010000385.1, on the reverse strand, counting down.
TGAATGAATTTCCCTCATCATCAAAACAGAGCCAAACATGTAAACCCTCTGAGGAGTGCTGCAGGTTCGATACAGTCCGCGTTCCCTAGTTACACGTTCCGTTTCTATGTTGTAATTGGGTTAGTCATTTAATTAACGCAGTAACACTGTACACATCACTGTAACTCTGTGAGCTCTCATAATAAACTAGGTTTATTCTGCACTTAGTGACCACGCATCAAAACAAAGTTAAAACTAAATTAATTACATCAATCAATTTTTGCATTTCTCAAAACGACTGTTCTAATTAATTAAATGTTTTATTTTCTTTGAGCAGACACGGCGTCTGCGTCTATAAATGACAGTGAGGCAGATATGGTGTCCATGACAATCAATCAAAGCAGAGAACACATGGTGTCTGTGTCCGTTAATTACAGTGAGGAGGACGTGGTGTCTGTCAGTCACGCTGAGGGAGACGTGGTGTCCGTAACTGACAGTCAGGCAGGCACGGTGTCCGTGTCTGTCAATCATGTGGAGAGGACATGGTGTCTGTTACTTTTAGAGGTAAAGACATGGTGACTGTCTGTCATTATGCAGAGGCAGAGATGGAGTCTATGTTTCTTAATCAAAATAAAGGAAACAAATCTGTGGCGTCTGTGCCTGAAGGACAAGGTGGACATTTCTCAATCACACAGTGGAATCAGTGTGTCAGTATGTTCAGAAACTACAATCATATTTATTAAATATAAAACACAGTGGAAGCATTTCCATGTTTTTATATCCTGTTCGCTGCGTGTCACCTAATTAATAAAATTATCTATTATAACATAAAAGTCCAAATGAACGAACACAGGCTTTTAGTGTTTGCTAATTGTTTCCAATAATGCATTTGCTCGGCATAAATGTGCTCCACACGCATTACCACAGCAGTTTATTATGAGTAAATGATATTACACACTCCTCTCAGGTCATCTTAATTTTAACAGTGAAACTTGATCACACGCAGGGTTACACAAAGTGCAGTGCTTAAAAATTAATTTAAAAAGAATTATATTTTTATATACTGTCTATATTGATGCACACAGTGGTGCACATAATTCAAATTTAACGTAATTCAAAAGATTTAACGTAATGATTCTTATTTGGACATGCTGATGAATCGATGTAAATGTTTAAACCAGTTAAAAATAATCTGGTTATGAATGAAGCTCTCAAGAGTCTGACTATGTTACCGTAATGCAAAAAATGGCACACATAATGGTGCACAAACACGCTTCACCGTGCACATCAGTCAGTTTGAACACGCGTGTGCAGAGACAATGTGAACATGCAAATGTGACAATGTGCATGATGGGTATCCCACAGCTGCATCTCTAAAAGCACATGCACAAGCCCACAGCAGAGGCTCAGAGTCAGCAGTCTCAGTTTATTTACACATAGCCTCTGAGTCCTGCAGGGACTTTACTTCTTCTGTTCTCCAGCTCAACTATAAATATCTCTCTCCCACAACATGAACACTGAGATCTGACCAGATAGAAAACACGGCCTATACATGAGGCTTTTATATAACACTCATAAACACACTGACTGAACGCTGCTATACCCTCAGAGCTCAAAGCACTTTGCACTTAAACCCAAACCTGTTGTGCGCACAGGGCAGGGGAGCAGATCAAACCCCAGCGACAAGGTGCTATAAATACCACATTCTTAATACATATTAAGACGTTACACTCTCAGAACCTTCAGGGATGCATATGAGAAGCCTGTGCATTTTTGAGCATCTGACTGTCTGACAGAAGAACTGTTTAATACTGAACGGATGATGGTTTAGTACAAAATCATTAATAAAACCTATTTTATTCAGGATTGACTCTAAATCTCGGTCATTATCCTTAAGAATAATTGTGCAGGTTCTTTCCATATCAATGTTCCCATGAGATGTTTTGAGGAGGAGACAAAGATAGAAGAGCTGAATCCAGAAACTCAGCTGCATCATGTTGGAGAGTCATAAATAAAAAATACTGATTGTGTTTCATCTTCTTAACTTCACTCAATCAGGTTCCATTCCACATTCACAGATCAAATGTGCTGCTAAACAGAAAACCTCCATCAGTGTGAGCTGAGGAACTTTCAGGAATGCACAAATGCAAAAGTGCACGCACACACACACACACACACACACACACACACACACACACACACACACACACACACAATAGTATTCCCATTGATCAGAATCAGAATGATGTAATGAGGTACTGCTGACACAAAAGGATGCTGCCTTCACCCTTAGAAATGTATTCTTCACCTGAATTAAATGTGCAACCCCAAGAACAAAAGCATCTATTCCCCTGATTCCTTTCTTTGCAAATTAAAACCTTCTCTATTTTCTACTGAATATCTGACAGAGCTTGGTGGGCTTCACTATCAATCAGGCAGCAATGATAATTTTCATCTCCTCTAATTTATCTGCACTAGAAGCACAATGCAGTGGTGTTGCTCCCTCCCCTCAATTAAAAAGGACAGAAAAAAAAGTAATTGATGAGGGCTTTTGGGGGAAATGTGTGTGTTAGTGAGAGAGAGAGCAAAATGTAGATTCCTGATGTAAAAATAAGAAGTGATTGCACCAAATTTTTTGCTGAAAACCACAATAAGATGCCTCATATCCCAAAGTGAACGAGCGGGACGTCGGGGCATGCTGAGGCTAATAAACACACAGGTCAGGTTATAGAACTAAATCAATGCTGATGAGAAACACGGCCAACTTCAATAAAACAGAAAAACAAAACACATTTGAACGTTTTATTAGCCTGGACCTTGTTTTTCCCTGTTTTAACTTCACAACATCAGCAGCACGGCCGAGGGCATTATGTTTTCAGGTTGTCCGTACATACAGGATGAATGGATTAACATCTGATGCTCCTGTTCTTAGTTGTTTTATATTTAAATATGCCGAAGGTGTTAACAGGCAATCTTATTTTAGCTTTAATTAATTTTTTTTTATTATATCACTTCTAGTGCAGCCTGTTTAAAGAAAAACATGTTTCATATATAATAAATAAATGATGCACTTGCAGGTTCCACAACCTTGGAATGGTTTTAAGCTGCATCATAATCAGTAATAATGACCTCGCTCATTTATCTGATTGTTGGTTTGTGATTGCTTAACTTCGCAGTGTGTATAATTGATTTGCTTTCCTCAGTGCACTTTAAAAGCTGGGTTTATTTTGCTTATTTCCCCAAAGTATTACAGCAGCATGTCTTATTGACTCAGAATGAGGACATTTACAGAAATGTAACGTTGCCTTTACCACTTCTATCATTTCTGTAGCACTGTTTCAGATTTTAAACGGGAGAGGATCACAGACTCAGTGGTGACAACACGTTCATTTACATTTCGAATCTTTAACTCACTCAACCAGAAAAAATGTGCAACCACAGCAGTGTCCACAGTTAACCTGGAAAACACAAGTGGAGCAAATCAGGATGGAACGCCATCAGAGCGCCACCATAAAGTAAGATCCAACCTCTGATTTAATCTGGGTTCACGTTCACTGAGAACTGGAAAGTTCTCAGACCCGAACCGCATTATTAATCTAATCTCAGTATCCGACTGTTCAATCATTCAACTACAAAAGACTGCAAACTCAATCAAACCTAAAATCTGGGTTTGTGGGATGACCACCTGTACAGCGTGTCCACTGTGCTTATCTTCACTCATTATCAAAGACGATCAGTCCGCCTGTGTTTAACCATCTGCAGGGTGTGCTCCATCTGGAGAACATCTATCTGAGATATGTTTGCCATTGCTCATTTTTTTTGTGTGAAATCTGAGCTTTATATTTACCTTTTTTATGATTAAAGCTACTTTAAAAGTTGTATATTTTAGTTTAGTTTACACTATTTTGAATAATAATAGGTAAATGCAATTTCCCCCCGGGGATTAATAAAGTTTTCTAATTCTATAATAAGTTTATTGTTATTTAATAATCAAGCAACTAACATTTTTTTTTTCAAAACGATGAACATTTATCTTTTTCTGAACAACAAAACTTCATAATAAATTTGTTAGAAACAGTTAATGATACGGTCTTTGGGACAATTCAGAAATACTGGACAGGAACAGGACATATTGTCCCTGGAGTTACAGAATACAGTCTTCTCCGAAACTGAGAAAGTAAACAAGCTGAATCTGAACGGGCAAGTTCTGAAGGTCAAACTCACCTTTACACCATTTCATTTAAATCAGTGCAGGTGTTTGCAGCCGTGGTAAGGAAAAGGGCAAGAACAGGACATGTTGGTTTAAAGCTGGGGCAATTAGTAATATGCCAGCACTGTGCCATTAAATTCTGCAAGCCAACAGAAACCCATGCGATATATTATTCAGCTTTCTTGGCTCTCAGGAATAAAAAAACACATAAAAATGCATTACAATGCAATATATGTTCAGTAAAGAGTATTCTATTTTTTCACAAAGCCTGCAAAGAAATCTTTATTTAGACAGCAGATGAACAAATGTTTTTCCTGCTGCGTGTTTCAGTTCAGCTGACTCTTTAATAAAGAATTCACCTCGGTTTAACAGAAGCATGATCTGTTTTTCTCACTAACAGAATCACAGAAATCAATTTCTCTGTTTTGGTTTTCATTTGAAAAGTTCCAGAATGCAAGGCAGTGCCCCTGCATGTTCATCCTCAGAGCATTGCTCTATAACATGTCTTTATTTTTTATTAAAGAAGGGCGTGTGCTTATCGTTGCAATTTGCAGGATGCAGAAAATGAGAGATCCACTTTATATAAATTTAAATATAAAAAAAAGCGAGCTTTTTACAAACGTGTGTTCCATTAAAGCAGCTTCACTGTGTTTAAAGCCTGTTCTAAGACTCCATGATGTTATTGTTCTTAAAGTAAGAGAGGACTAGAGCTCATCCTCCTTAAGCTTCCTGAGAGCGCTGACAGTGTAGGACACTAATATACAGAGTGTGAATATAATCAAGCAGCCATTTTTCCAAATATAGATCATCTGAATCAGTTCAGTCATTAAATTCAGGTGAAATTCTCTTTGATCCTCTATGAGAATTAAAGTGCTCAATGGTCTTTACTCTATCATCTTGCGAAACGGCTGTTCTAATAGAATCCCACAGATATCTGGTGGGGTAGAATTCGGTGGAGTGTGCAGGGCATTACTGGTGCTTTATGTTGTTCCAGTCTAGTTAAAAATATATTTACTGGAAAAGGAAACGGCAATAATCAGAATGCCGATTTTGGGACACTCAGTGAAGGCTTCTGTATTAAGATCAAGCTTATGGCTAATGATAGCATGATTCAATGTTTAAAAGAGGCGGGAGCTCTGGAAATGTGGTGCACATATCAGAATTTATCCAAATTCATCAATTCATTCAAATTCATACTGTAAATTTGTCTTTAGTTTTATTTTCCTTCAGTGTTGAGTATTAAATGAATCATTTCTCCCCACATTAATGACCCCGTCGACTCAGGCTGGAGGAACGTCTAATACACAGATCAGATATGCTCGTAGAATTTGTGTTTTGGGTAAATTTGGCCCTGCGTGTGAATGCAAACACTCATGCATTCATCAGACTCCCGAGCGTCGACTCATTCCCGTTTCCTTCCATTCATGCAGCGCTGCAGATTTATCCTGTTTGTGTTGAAGGTGCCTCATGTGGAGAATCTGTTTTTTTTTCCCTGATAAACGTCTGACTGAATGAGAGTCTGGCCGAGTTCCTGGGATACTTTGAAGAATAAAACCTTGTTAATCATCAGGATAGAAGACGAGATGATGGCAGTGTGCATTACGCAGTGTGAATCACTACAGACCTCGCATTGTTCTCACTGCAAACATACGGCATCCCAAACATTCAGATATTACACTCTAAACTTTAAAATATTATAAAGAAATAACGTAAAATCAATGTACCATAATCACCAAATCTCAAACGCAAGCGGATTAAATTTCCGTCAGTAAACACTGAAATCAGTTTTAAATGTTTCTTGATTGTGATTTCATGTTAATGATGATGTTAATGATGATGATGATGTTTTTAATATGAACTCTGTCTCTATTTTGCTTCCTTTCTCTTTTTTGCTGACAAAAAATATATAAAACATATTTAATATGATGTTCTATGATGTCAACGATATGATATTCATCCATCCATTATCTTCCGCTTTATCCTATATTAGGGTCGTGGGGGGGGGGGTTCCCATGCCCATCCAGGGGAGAACGTTTAGTGCTCTGGGCAGATACACCCAGGACAGGGCGCCAATCTATCGCTGGGCACACACATTCATACAAACACACACTCACACTGTATGGGGCAATTTAGAGCATTCAATTGTCTTGAATCCATGTTTTTGGACTGTTGGGAGGAGACCGGAGAACCCGGAGGAAACCCACACAGGAGGACACCATGACACGGGGAGAACATGCAAACTCCAGCCAGATTGGGATTCAAACCTGGAATCCCCAGTGCTGAGAGGAGAACATGCCAACCACTAAGCAATGTGATGTTAAAAAGCGAATTTAAAAAGTCAAAAATGAAGTGTCTTCTTCAAACACACGTCGTGAGAAATGGAAATGATTGCAATTCCTTTCAAACAGCGATTGAGACAAGTGCAGTGTGGAAGCGTTCCTAATGCGTCGGTTCCGACAGCCTTTTCCTGAGTCATAAAAGAGTGTGTCACCCTCAAAACTCCGAACGGCTTTCTGACTCATCAAAACGACAAGAAACACAATTACCGTTCCACTTCCCGCCTCGGCTACGAGAGGCCATATCTCAGACTGCTCACACACACACACACGCACACACACACACACACACGCTCGCTTATTTAAATCCGTCATCAGCGTGCAGCAGGAATCCTCTCTGCTCAGAATATTCTCACAGCTTACACATCTATCTTACCCCAACACACCCGGAGAGGACGCAGAAGACGACTAAAGTGAACTGTGAAATGTAATCCATTTCAGGAAATGTTATCAAACAGAATCCCAGAGCGGGCGAGAGAGAGAGAGAGCGCGAGAGAGAGAGAGAGAGAGAGCGCGAGAGAGAGAGACAGAGAGAGAGAGAGAGAGAGAGAGAGAGAGAGAGACAGAGAGAGAGACAGAGAGAGAGAGAGAGAGACAGAGAGAGAGAGAGAGAGAGAGAGACAGAGAGAGAGAGAGAGAGAGAGAGAGAGAGGAGGGGAGGACACTGAGTTAATCCCAATGGTGATGGAATCTCTCAAGGTTGTGACCCCTAAACTAAAAGAGCGCCTCCAGTAGATTACAGCAATAACGTCATTGATCTGAGTTCAGAAAGGCACACAGTGAGGGCTAAGCCCTGCACACTCTACTTACAGCAGAGATTAGATCACCTGCTAAATAACCTGATTCCACTAAATCAATCAGTATCAGCAGACTATTAGCTGGAAGTTCAGCAGGTGACCATCGGATTGGAAGTGAGGTCTTATGTAAAAACTGGGTCACTAATGTTGTATTGGTGTCACTTTAAAATTAAATTAAAATTAAAATAGCCCCATGAAACACACAGAACAGCAGATCATGTACAGCAAGGGCTACTGCTGCCATTTCAAACGGATGTTTTAAACCTGCCGGGGGTCAGGGGTGATGTTGGGGGGGTTTTGGCAGGTGGGTTTTCCACAGAACTTTGAAAGTCCAGCAATGAGAGTTGAAATAAACGTCATGAAACATTTTTGAAAATTTGGAGGACAGAGCAGGACAGAGCAGGACACTTGGGGAGGATGGATGAAGAACCCGGAGCAAATAAGGTACCTCCTGGAGGTTCCACCTTCCAACCTTTGAAATGATGTTCCTCTACGGCTCGGCCGCAGTGTGTTATTCATTGGATTTATATTCAGTGGTGATTTGAATGGGCCTGCTCAGTCAAATGTGTGGCCTGTACAGACACCATGGTTTAAATCTGATTATTGGGTGTTAAAATAAATAAAAGCTTAACGAACTCAGAGCTGTGAGTTTATTGGTTGAATCGGGTTAAGGTCAGAGATCGTATGCGGTATTGATAATCTATACCAAACCTATTCAAGCATGTCTGCTTTCTGACCCTGCTTTGTGCAGGTCAGGGGTCTGACCTCAACCCCGTAGAACATTTTAGAACAAGAACAGATTCTTATTCCATGTAAAGAGCTGAGTGGAGCAGTGAATGTGTTTTTTTTTATTGTGGTTGGGTTTTAAATACCACTTTTTAAAGTCTTAATTAACGTCAGACGTCTTTTTTAAACATACGTAAAGCTTTTTGTATTTTGTATGATATGAACATCTCAGTTGTGGCTGATTAATTGAGCAGAGCTTCACAGCGTGATGAACAGAAGGCTTATAGAGAGTTCCATCCTGAACAAACACTGTCAGTAAATCAAAACTAAATTAGCAGTGTGCTTCTCTGCTAAAAACACAGAATTTGGATATTCAGACCCCGGCAGAGTGCTTTTAACCCATTAAAGTCTTCCTCACTCCATTGCTTTTTATTTCTCTACAATGATCCACATCCTGATCCACTTACTTGCACTCTCTCTCTCTCTCTCTCTCTCTCTCTCTCTATAGAGGTATGAAAAAGCAAGAAAAAAAGAGACACAATACATGAACAATAAAATATATGCACCACTTACGATACAGTATAGTTACTATACTAGATTTTATTTTTTAACTGTTTGGACTTCAACACATCCAGCAAACTCAGCTCTAGTTCAGGTTTTGTGTTTTTCAATAGCACCTCTATTGCAAGCTGAAGTGAGAGTGGTAATAAAATACTCTGAACTGGGATTAGTTTAATAAATTGAAATGATAAACCGATTCTGTATAGTCGGTGAACTCAGGTGGACTGTCCTCTGACTGACTTTACGGTTGTTGCAGTAATGTTCTGGCAGGACTGCAAACCCAGCGGTGGTATTAATGATATGTATAATTGCGAGCACACTATATTCACACCCTGCTGATCACGCTGATGTGGTACACTGTGTGAACCACCACAAGTACAAAAACAGTGTTAACAACAAACAGAATTAAAATGTTTGTCAATAGAGTAACAAATGAGGACAATATTAAAACTTCCTAAATGTCTTTAGTGCAATGTTTATTCCAAAGTCTAACCAGGACTTTTATAATTTGTGATCGAGCGTCCATCCCTTATCCAAACGGCTTTTCCTACAAACACGGCAAACCATCAATCGCGGTCCTGTTTCAACTCAGCCATGTACAATGCTTAATTATACATTAAACATTAATGAAGGACCTTATTCTGTGCATCCATTATATTCAAACTTAAAATAAGCACACTCCATCATTTTAATAGCATGGCAAATGCTGGGTTCATATTTAATCTTTAATTAATTTGTTTATTTAATCATAATCTAACAAAGTGGTTTGCAGATGTGTGGCCAACGATGCAGGCTCGGTGGTGTCTACGGAGATTAATAGTAATGTAGAAATGGTGTTATCTTCTGAAACGGTTCTGTGCACATTACACTTCACAGTAAGATCAATAGTGGGACAGGAGAAAAAAGGAAAGTCACCTTTGTAGATGACACCTTCACAGACACATGGCACCAATTCTACATTTCAAAGGGCTTAACCTTTACATCAAAGACTATATTAAAAGCAAGGTACTGGGAAAGGCACAAAAGCACATGGGGACATATACTTTTGTGTGTGTGTGTGTGTGTAACCTGTGCTACATCAGAAGTCTGATTGTCATAATATGAGGTTCTCGGTTCCAAATCCAGCCAAAATGGAGAAGCTTGTGGAAAGCTGAGTACACAGTGTGATTCAATAGCTTCTAAAGCATCTTCAGCAGCAATACCTTAGTGATCACCTTCTCTATGACTTTAATCCCTCACGTCATTCTGGAGGAGTTTCGTCTTCTGTACAATCCTGAGACGTTTGTTCCTGCACAGCTTCACCACAGCTTTTCAATCAGAACAGAACTTTTTGTTTCTTTTTTCTATAGCTGAGCTGTAGATTCCATGATGTGATTTAGATCCTTGTTTTGTTGCAGGAGTCCATTTTGGAGAAGCATCAGCTGGAGAGTAAAAGATTACAGACCGGACTCTAAAATACTTTGGAACAAAGGAGTCGACCATCGACCCGCTGACAGCAAGATGCTCAGATCAGGTGGCTGCAAAACAGGACCAAACGGTCACGCTTTCATTACTGTGCTTAACACGTGTGTGTGTGTGTGTGTGTGTGTTTATTACTGCTATAACACTAAAGTCTCAGTGTGTTTGTCAGTTATTACAAAACAGAACACCATTTGAAGTGTTTTTTTGAAGTCAGGATGGAATATCATAGTTTACATCTGCATACTAATAAGCTCCAAATCAACAGGACACCTTTGACCCCGGTATAAATAGATGAAACTCTGATTAGCATAATGCCTGAAATAATAACCCGTCTTTTAGTTAGATCTCACGGGTGTGTATACATTCACGGTCTAATCTTTAGTCTAATATTTACTAAATGCAAAACCCACAGATGCCAAATGTGCGAGAATAATCCCGGTGATTGAAACTGAATGCTAATGGATGAGCAGATGTTCTGTGTTCAGATATGAAGATGTGGATGTCATGTTTTATTTGCTTATTATTTTATAGCTATGGAAACTCAACAGTCTCTGATATAGATCTAATCTGCTAAAGGGATGCTAAAAAGATTGGCAGCGTATTTCACGAGTGAACATTTCTAGCTTTATAGAGCTCATCACACGGCACGGTGACTGGACCGACTTCCTCAAAGTCTGGAATCAGCCGACTCAGTCAAAAATCACAAAAATCAGCACAAGAAAAAGCATTTACAGTATCTGTGATGGATTTTTAAAATCCTGAAAACTATTGTCATAGAAAGTCCTTATAATAAGTCAAAGCAATAATAACTACAGATATTAATATGAAGACATGTTAGACTGAGAAATCACAAGGCAGTGTTAAAGCCAAATGAATAACAAAGACAAGAAAAATAAATGATGCATTAAACAAAATAAACTAAAACTAAATTCACAAGTTCCTAATGTGCCCCGTCTCTGTTTAACACACTCGGAGACGTGTTGAGCTGTAAAGTTGTAAATGAATGTTCATCACACCCTAATTTTAAACATCTCACAGACTCACGAGTTTCTGCTTCTCTCAAAAAAACAGACTGTCTACATCCAAGAGTTTATCTTATATACTTATACATATCCCGGGGATTAATAACGTATTCTGATTTTAAAATATTATAATATATATTTATTAATTTTCTACTAGGGTCATGATGAGGTTCCCCATGCCCATCCAGGGGAGAACGTTTCGGGTGCTGGGCAGCCAAAACCAAGACAGGGTGCACATAGGATCACTGCACACACACAAACACTCTCTATATGGGGCAATTTAGAGCATTCAATGTACCTTGAATCCATGCTTTTGGACTGTGGGAGGAAACCGGAGAACCCCACGTGGACATCCAGTGATGAGAGGAGAACATGCCAACCACTACACCACTGTACCATGATATATATATACATATATATATATATATATATATATATATGAATATTTTTGTCACTGGAAACTTTGCCTTATCTACAGAGCGTTCAGTTATCAAATGAAAGGAACTATAGTTAGAATTAATAACCTTTTCATACTCTTTCAAGATCTTTGTTCCTTCTTTCAAATGGACTGACAAGGTGAAAGCCGTTATCCCTAATTGATCTCTCCCATTAAATCCACTCCAGTGAGCACAAGAGGATAAAGACTGATCACTGGATAAAAGAGGATTGTTATGGCTTAACAGCGTTAGCACAGGTAGTGTGACAATAATGGGTGCCAGATTTAAGTGTATAGCGTATCCTCTGTATGTCTAACACAACACGGCGACGACCTCAGCCGGCATCTCAAACCTACAATCCACTCCAAATGTCCAGATGTAAAAGATTTATACTTTAAAGTGGTATGTTCTCACTATTAAAAGATAAAGAAATGTCTTTGGACACATATCCCTTTGTATTCTAAGAATGGTAGTGCAATTTCCTTAATGAAGTACAAAGAAGCAGGAGCAACAACAAAGAACTTAATAATTAGGAAGGTGTTTCATCTTTTACCTTTTAATTTAGTTAGTTCCAGTTCAGTGGATGTCCAGAATGAAACTGTACACCAAGCCAGACCCATGATGTGATGGTTGAGTGAGTTTGATGTAGAAAAATTTGACGCCCACAGCGAGCTCCAACCTCAACCCCATCAGACAGTTTCAGAGTGAACTAACAAAGCTTCCAAACCAATCGTCTCGCTCAGCATCAGCGTCTGACCCTACAAACGCTCTCCTGGATAAACGAGGAAAGACTCAGACAGACAGGCGGCTGCGCAGGATCCAAACCCTGTTCACCTTTAAACTGAAGATCACGTCTTTGCGATTTGCGATCACGATTATTTAAAATATTTCTGCTGTTTGGATGAGAAACAGCCTAATACACTACACATGGGTTTTTTTTATTAATTTATTGGGAAAAAAAAGTTTAAATACTTAAAAGTTATTCTATAAAAAATTGACATCATACACTGCACATGAACTTTATAATTAATAAAACAGATCATGAGATATCTGATTCATTATTCATGCCATGTCAAGGTTTACAGGACATGCCATCCAAGATTGTTCTTAGTGAGAGTTTAAATGAAGACGAGAACACGACAGACAGAAGGAGACAGCAGGTTCGCTTTAAAGACTTTCTCATTAAGCTAATTTTTAATTATACAAATTGATTGGTAGTGTGTGTGAGAAACACACAATCTATTTACAATGTCCTATTAATTCAGTGATTTTATTTAATGCTTATGTTAAAGAACTATTGTCGCATTCATTCATCACATTTAATGAACTTAAGAATTTAGATAATTAACAAGCACTCAGTTTTAAACATAGTTTTGTTCTTTCATTATGCCAGATATATATATATATATATATATATATATATATATATACACACACATGTATACACGGTATATAAGAAAAAGAAAAGTCTGTATTTAAAATGCCAATGTGTGACAGTGTGTGAGCATCACACCAGCTGATAATCCAGTGTTGGTGTCAAAATCACCCCGTATCGCACCTCTTAAGAGGCCACCCACGTTTTAGAAGTCACATACCCATAGAGAACCCTTCAGAGAACATGCAGCAGCACACAATTAATACTGTTGTGTAATTATAATATATACATCTAATAAAACGACATATAATAAAATAAGAGAACAGGAGTCGTAAAGTTAGCGGGTGGAGCTGCAGGATGTCGTTTTGTGAATATCTTTAGGATTAATTAGATATGACTTTTACAAACAGTATTAAAGAATTTCCCAGTACAAAACAGAAGGTTGTGACTGGTTTCTGCTTTATTTAGTCCTCCTCTCCGTCTGTCACTATTCCAGTCTATAATGTTTCTAAAATCAATCACTGTATAATAATGTTACCCGATGAAGTCAAGATGGAATGATCCTCTAATCAATGTGATATTGATATTCATATTAAACATGTCTGTGATTAATTAACCTGTGTGTTAGTACTAATGAGTTGGTTCAGGTTTAGTCTTAATTCATAAGTTAGTCAAACTGGCGGGAGACTTAAACCAAGTAAACATTCGATTTTATTCCACTGAGGTGTTTTCTATGCAGACATGCTTTGATAGACTCATATGCATAGCATTAGCCCACAATCTCTCACTTAGTGTCAGCTATATTGTTGGTGATGATTGATCCAAATCCAAAGCCTTCATCAGACCACTGTCGGCACAGCTATTTGTCAACATGGCTGCAACCTTTTTCTCAGAAATGCCAAAGCTGCAAATAGAGCTCATTAGCAAAGACGAATCCACAAACTGTCAGAAATCAATTTCCATTATGGAGACCTCGCTTTACAACTTTTGCTACGGGGGAAAGGAAACCATAAAAAAAAGATAGGATCTTAATGGAGACGGAGAGTTTGAGTAATAGAAATGAGAGACAGACAGAAAACGAGAGCATGGATGTGAGAGAGGACAGAAGGACAGAAGGACAGAGGACTTACAGCGAAGCGATGTCATCATTACTGATTTCATGTTTACTTACCTGGCAACTTTCTGACCTTTATTATAAACTGTCTGATCTATAGAAGCCAGGGGTCATGTTTAAGAGCTATATCATAAAAAATATATGAGACTCATGACAAGATCATAAAGGATTTATAAAGCTGAGACCATATGTGCTATAAGGCAATAAAAGGACATCAAAAATACATCATGGTCTCTGTGGGATGAGATGGATGGACAGACAGAGAGATGTTCCGATGTCTTTATATTTATGAATGGTAAAGTGATAGTTAGCTCAACTTTATTTCATTACAGAGAGGAAATATAAAAATATCAGAATCTTTCAGATGAATGACGCCGTGTTCTTCGTTCTCGTGTTTAATCCCTCATTCTTTCTCGATTTGCTTCAGTCTGTGAGACAGAGCACTCTCGCTTCTCATTAGGGCCAAAGCATTCCAGTCATAAGAGGAATTAACAAGTGCAATGTGAATGAAATGTAACCTTAATAACAGAACCGTTCTAATTTAGATGAGTGGATCATGTTAATGTGCCCATAATTTACAAACTCTGCCAACTCACTAACGTACTTATTCTCCATGCTGCAATTAAATCGTCTTACGCCGTCAGAGGCGCACCGTGACAATACGCCGTCCCAGGACAGCTTCAATTAAGGTGAAGCTTTTAATGCAGCTGTTACAAACCGATACAGGACTGAAGACCACAACGGAGATCCTGTCCACCGAGCATTTTACAAACCAATAACGCTAAATAAAGCTGTTTTTATATAAACAGCAAACTAGTTACATTACTGGAGTCTCAGTACATTAAAACCTGCGTGGGTGCAGCCAGCCTTTATTATGTTCTATTTAACCAGTGTGTGTGTGTGTGTGTGTGTGTGTGTGTGTGTGTGTGTGTGTGTGTGTGTGTGTGTCTCCTCCCTCCACCCCTAAACCCTCCCTCTCCACAGGCATATCCACTTGAGGACCACAAAACTAGATCTAAATCAGACATGTCTTCAAATGTTAATGTTAAAAATAGACATCGCGTCAGCTCGGAGTTAGACATCTGAACGTATAATGAGACAAGAGATTTCAAAGCTAATTTAACTACCCTATTCATTGTAATTATGATAAAGCATCCAATTAATTAACAGCATCTCCACATTTTTAGAAATGTAATACGGATACCCAAAGCAGACCATATTTCTTTAGAAAATGACGAATAAAAATAGAAAGTGATACACGGCTCATTACAGAATGTAATCTAATGTCATGTGATCTGTATTTTGAAAAGTTGACATACATTAAGTTGAACTTCACATTATTAGCTTTACATAGAGTACAGGTCATAAACAGGTCCTAAAGAAAGCCTTTAATAAAGTAATCAGAACTAATAATCTCACACCGGACCTGTCCTGTTATGTAAATATAATTACTAAAGTGGATGAGAATCAATCAATTTGCAGATTTAATTAATCATACTGCTGGTCTGGCTGCTGTAGCTGCCGTCCTGCCACGTTCCCGTCGTCCCGCCGTCTCTCTCCACCGGCTGCGTCTCACACTTTTTATATAGGCTTCTCCTCAGACACTTCCACAGGACAGGGCGCCGGCTGCCCAGCACACTGCCACCCTGCCATCGTCTACATCGGTGCGGCCGATGGCAAGCTCCTGCCCCAACCTTTTACATGCCAGGACACAATGAGGACCAAAGACAGGACTACCCAGATTCAAATAAACACAATCTGTCATGCCATGTTTCTATCACCGCATTAAACTTCTCAGAGCGGTTCTGTTATTAACAACGACCATGGAAATGTTTACTTAAAAAAAAAATAATAAAAAAACTCTACTCTAGCTGATTGCTGTCTTCAACCTTTGTTGATTATTTTTATATTTACGCCTGAAAATATTCTGAAAATATTCTGAAAATATTCTGATGCGTGAGCCGATACACAGAACATGCTTTTCTCTGGTGATTGAAACTCATTTTCTCCGGTTCTCTTTCTGACTTTTGCTTCTCTCTATACAAATAACCAACAGATTTGCCCCAATTTCACCAGCAGGTCGTGTACAGATGTCTAAGAATGCATGTTGCTAGGAAACCACTGTTGCCTGGCAAACATAATACTTGTGAACAGGAAGTAAGCACTATTAGGGTTTAAATATATTCATTAAGACAAATTGCTTTGATGTGCACATTAAAATGTATCCTTTAAAAAGGGTATTTTGGATGATGACTTCCATATAAAATTTCAAAGTGGTTTGGAATCAAAAGTAAAAACAAGTCTTTCGGTTGTCAAGTTATAATTCAGGCTTTTTGGAGAAAACACATTTATCAACTCTGCAATTTCTGATGTCACTCAATCAAGAGAACGACGTTCCGGGGCTGTATTTTATCCTCACATCTAGTTTGTGTGATGCATGTTTGCACCTTCTGCTCATTTTATTTAAAGCACCCACTCCGTGAAACGAAAGGAAAAGGAATGTTGTAGTTCACTGATAACTGTTACATTAAATATCTGATCTTAAGACCTCACTGCACTCTGCTACCCAGAAACGTGAACACACTCATTTCATTTAATTCAGCCTGGTCGTTATTTACTCAATCAATTATTCATTCATACATCTATGAGAGGGTCCTGAAGGTTACCAACCCTGGTCCCTCCATCCATTATCTTCCTTTTAATTCTCTACTAGGTTCACAGAGGGGGTTTCCCATGCCCATCCAGGGGAGAACGTTTCGGGCGCTGGGCAGATACAATATTTTTATTACCACAACACGTGAACTATAATCTTATCTTACAGTAAAACCTAATTAGTAAACATTAGCTGCTCCCGGAGCTACAGCTCATGAATGAATGAAAGGATTATTGTGAACACGGAGATATTCATTTATTAACAAGCTGAAAACGTCTGTTTCTTTAAAGCCGAGCTCTACGGCGTTCCAGCTGAACTGCTTCTCTGGCTGATACAGTGATGTTTTTTTAATATATATTAGCTTTCCATCACGGTGAGGTTTATCTCATCCAGCTCTGAATTTCTTAAGACTTCAGTATGCCATTATTAACATATTGTAATGTGACCTTTCTGCTGACAGTCCTGATGAGGACTGACTGAGATGTTTGTGTCTATAAGAATTCTGTTGTTGGGGTCTCTTTCAAACAGAACCATGGTCTAAACCTTTGGGATCTTGGTGATGTTATTTTTTTAATAATATTTTTATTTTCTCTTTTGTTGTGCTGTTTGTTCTGTAGATCTCTGTAGATTATAAAATGTTTACTGGTCAATCATAATGATACGAACATAATAAGAAAATAAAATGACAGACCTATTTACATATATTTATATTCCTGGCAAACATGACCATTTCTGTTTTTACTTTATCATTAATGAAAATTATTAACAAATACATATTGAATATAAATAAAAATAATGATAAACCTTCAATTAATTTGCTTGTGTTTGTAAATGTAAGACAGAAACACTCTAGCAACGGTTGCCACACCTACTATCTCTCCCCTATTTTTTAGACAGGAGTTGCTAGTAGTAATAATTACGGTCTTTATTTACAGATCTTTTTACTTTTCCTCTTGATCTCGTTCTTTATTCCTCTTTTTCTCTCATTATGTCCTCAGACAACAGCGTTTGAGGCTGTCTGCTCATAATGAACCCATTGTCATTCGTGCCGTAGGCCTTTCCTCTGTAATGCTGTGAAAGTCAGGCGGTTTAAATACCGGTCCTCGCTCCCGGAATTCGTGTTCGTGCTCGGAGCGTCACATTTGAACGAACCTCATCATTTTCCAGCTTTGGTCAGATAATTCAACAATGTGCTCGTTCGTCTTCTTAGGGACAAAATCAGAGCCACATACAGACCCCTCACCTGATGTAGAGTGTGTCTGAATACATCACGTGTTTCTGAATCATAAAAAATAATTCATGTTAAATATCATTGAACTGAGCTTTGTACTTTAAACTCTAAACTCGTCTGTGATGCTCGTTAGCACTGAGCATGAAGGCTTTTCCCCCTCACACTCCGACACGCCCGGTACCATAAGTACTACTCTAATATATAAAACAAAAGCCAGAAATGAATGTGAGGCATGAACCAAGCAAATGTAGAACCTCTACAGAAAAGAGTTCACCTGCAAACATTTTCACTACCATTGCCTTTGACTACCATTGCCATTTCATTTAATCATACATTTCATACTAAATGTGTCAGCAATCTGATTTGTGACCCAGCTAGTTAAATTTTTCTAGTGATGTGAAAAACGAAAACATGTTTTTTTGGAAATGACTCCAATCAGTTGCTTTGAAATGAGCTGGAGACTTTCTGGCGATAATGACTGAATGAGTGTGTAACCTTGGAACGGAGTGAGAGCGTTATTAATAAATAAAGACTGTGTGAATGTGTGTGTATGAGCAGAAATCAACTGAACTACTAACCGAACCAAAAAAGATCCCCTACAGAGTCCTGGCATTCTCTCTAACCTCCACCACACACACTCTTTATAAATGTCCATCTGTTATTCTCTCATGGGTGCGCATTACTTTTCTATCCAGAGGTTTGTTTTTTTTTCGGCTCTATTCTCTTCATCCTCCACTTATCCCTCTCTACATCTCCCTGAGCCAAAGCAACATCCTTTCACAGATGCTTAGCTGCACCTGCTGTTTGGCCTGGACCCATCATTTTCAGTCCTTATTTAATACAGGACCAATTAATCTCCTAAAACTCTGAAGCTCTGCAGAGGTTTTTGGGGAAACTCGTGGTTGATTTGTGGTTTTAAAAAATCTATCTTTTTTCCTCACATCAGCTGTTATACGCAGTCCGTTACGTGTTCCTCTCCTCTGCACCTGTTCTAATAACTTCTCTAAACAGCGAGATTGTGTTCTGTTTTATTTCTTAATAAATTTCTTCTTCGCGTGATTCACGTTGCCTTAATGGTCAATTACTGCCATCCAGAGGCAGTGTGAGACTAAAAACATTTTGGCTTGCCACGATAGCTTGTTTAGCGCCGTAGATCTTATTTTGAATGGAAAGGCCAGCGGTCTGCAGCAGAAATAGTGGCCAAAGAACAATCATTACCCTAAAAGTCACTGAGTCAGCATCCTGAGCATGTGCACTTAAATCCAAACACAAAATGACCCAAAACAATAAATATCCCACATACTGCATCCAATTAAACACAGCTTTGGGAGCTTCGCTTCTCTTCTCTTTTCTTTTCTTTTCCAGTCAAATGACGAGACCGTCACCTAGTTATAAATGTGTGTGAATGCATCTGTGTGTGTGTGTGTGTGTGTGTGTGTGTGTGTGTGTGTGTGTGTGTGTGTTTTCTATTGCACTCGAAGCTTGTTGTGGACGTTTTCTTTCCTTAGTGGGCCGGAATCGGTTCCATCACTACATGAGGCCCCAATTGTTCACAGGCTTAGAAGAACAAACATAAAATTAGGCCTGACGACTGAGGGCTTCTGAACTGAAAGCGTAATGTGGAGTTCAGGGGAACATTCTGTTTGTTCTTTTGACGTCTTGTGCGGTTGATAATGGCTCGGTGGCTGCGACGGTAGACGGACAATTTCATTGTAATGTCAACCAGAGCAAAATGAAAGTGTAAATAAAGCAATTCTACTCAAAGCGCTGCATGCAATCCCAGTGTAGGAGACAACACTTTAAATTTAAAAATGTTAAACTGAGTGAAATGAATACACTTTAAACATTAAAGTTTCTATAATACTGTATGTCACGTCTTTAAAGTTACATTTTCTCAGATGTGGCCGTTTTGCAGTAACTATTAAAAAAACAACAGTTAAAGCCGAGCTGTAACCCGTGACGTGTGTCCGTCAGAGTGAGAGGTGATGGTGAGTCACTGATTCTATTAAAACTGCACATTATTTTTAAAGCAAGCTGCATGTGTCACGTTACGCATCATATAGTTTAAATGTGCACAGCTGGAGGTAGCACCAGAGACCGGTTAAGTGGAGGGGACCGCTGTGTCCTGTGTGTCCATCCAACACACTGACTAATGGGCTAAAGGAAAAGAAATATGCTTTCTCTTCTAAAAGGTTTACTAATCATCCATTTCAAACGTCTTAGGTTAAACATTTTAAGCTCTCTTCACTCCACTATTCAAATCTTCTGTAATTTGAAAACTCAAATCTGTTCATTTAGATCTAAATGTTTGTTCTTCACATGATCACATGACCAACACATGGCATTAGTGTAATTCAGAACTGGCCGGTCCTTCATGATGCTTCATACATTATCACATGGACTGCATACAGAATGGTAGTGTTTATATTAAACACAATAACATTTCCTATGGTGCAAAATCAAATCCCATGATTCCAAAGCTTTATTAAACTCTGTTTCAATAGAAGAGAATGCTCTTTGTTGAAACTTGGCCTCAAGATTCTAATTTGAATAAAATTCAGATTGGAGATGCAGAGCAAAATACCAGGATTCAGAAATAAAGGGGTGACCCCCCCCACACCCCCCCATGGGGATTGTGGTGGAATACTGCAAAGGGCAAGCAAACAACCACAAAAAGCAATAACGCCAAAACACTGCACATTCTGAGCCACGCCAACATCGTCTTCAAATCCACAACCAATAAAGCTGCCTTCTAACAAACTCTCTAACATCTATAGAGCGAGCTGAGACCGGTCACTGAACACGTCAATCATTTTAACCAATTATTTAAAGATCTGATGATGTTTAGTGATCTGACTTCGAACCCTGATGTGGATATTAAAATTGCACACCTTTATAAACTCACACAATCAAAATACATCAATAAACGTTCAGTGGAGCAATACAGAGAGAGAGAAGTCATGTGGATAAATCAAATGAAATGAATCATTTGCTGTTTGTTGATGCAGTGAAATCAAATCTAAATAAAATATATCAGTCTTCATTTACATTCTGCAAATTCTGTGAACAAATGATCAAATAATCCAGAAACACAAATGACTTTTGTTTTCTCTTTCCAGTTATTACATTATAAAACGTGGACCCCCATTGAATAGAGATGTATACATAGATATAAAAAAAAGTAAATAACATCAATATCTTACCCTTCCTGATGCACTTGGTCACATCTGTAAGAGAGAGAAAGAGGGAGAGAGAAAAGAGAAGTCATTTTTAATAGAGTTTAGAGAATAATTAACAAGATTTTCAAAAATATCAATATATATATAATATACACCAAGCGAAAAATACATGCAGAGACTGAAATAAATGTTTTAAATATAACTAAAGCCTCATTTTACACATGAAATATTTATCTACTTTACTTTACACAATATATTCATGTCCACAGTGTTTATCATCATCATCATCATAATTATTATTGTCATTATTATGCATTTGAACACAACAAATTAATATTTTATGGGAAGTTAGCTCAGACTTTTCAGAACCCAAAACCAAACAATCAAAAACATACTAATTATTTACATTAAATTATTATTTATTTAGTGGATTTACATTTTTGAGGTAATGTCTCCTGTTTAGAGGTGGATGTTAAATCTCGGTGTTAAGAAACTGTGCTGTACTTAAAAAGTCTGTCTGTCCTTGAGTGGTGTTAAACAACATGAAGAACAAAAACATGAGACAATTCTCTGTCTTCTGGTGAATTGCAGTTTAAATCTTCCACAGGGACTCAGGCAGCCATAACGAAGATCCTTAAAGCTTCTGATTAGTTTACAGAAAGAGAGGAAGGGCATTTCTATTGTTTTTTTTTTTTTTTTTTTTGGTCTATTCGTCCTCATGTCCCCGGTCTCATCCAGCAGCTGTGTTACTGTAGCTGTAAGCATTTTAATAATTCTCTAGAAGTGACTACTTTCATATTGCATTAAATAAACACAGTTATGTGTTTGTTAATGCATTTAATTAATTTTAACTTTTATTATTGTAATTAAATAAACATCAAATATTAATGTAGAATAATAAAGATGTAAACAGACAAATCCTGCACAAAATTAAAGTGGAACAAGCTGAAGTCAGCCTTATGTTTTTAACTTTACTCTCCTCTTAATATTATGATTTTAAAAATGCTTTTAAAGCTGTAGTTCTGCGGGGGACGCAGCTCTGGGACATTTTTTTAAGTAAAAACAGGACGTCGGGTGAAAATGAGCAGGTTTTTTTCTTTTTGTTGTTCAGTTATTCCCACCGATGTTGACCGACGTTCGCCGGCTCGGCCAATCAGAACAACAGACAGCTGCTTTCACCAACTTCAGTCAGAGAACCTGAAACTGACCGAAACTAATCCAGCATTCATCTAAAACCATGAACCGGCCCTTTAAAGAGATTAACTGTGTTGATAATCTGAACGAAATACGACAAAGTCCGTGTTCCGTGATTGGATGAGGGAGGGGAACGATGCTGTAAAGAACTCTTTAGCGATCAACACAACTCATCAATTCCATCATCATTACAGCGTCCGGGTTTATGGGTAAGACAGAAAAATACAGAACGCAAAGACACAAAGGTGAAGTTAATAACTCCAGATGAGCTGCTTTACACTCACAAATTCCCTGTAGCTTAGCATTTATATGACTGATTATACAAATGCAGGGTCGCAAATCCAATGCTAATCTTCCAGCTGGAGACATTATGCTCTTTAAATAATATTTCAGAAGCATCTACTCAGCTTGTCTGAATAAAAAACAAGGGCAGGGAACAGGATGGATACTGAAGCAGGTTCAGCAAAGCTACATGGACCAAGGACCAATTCATCCCGTCCACACATTTCACCTGTTCTGTTTAAACAGGTTCAACACGGACACCATCATGTAGACGTGCCATAGAAGACCAGACTGCGATATCGCTCCATCACAAGAACAATGGCAGCTCAAATATAGTAGCTGATGACAAACAAAGATATATTAACAGAACGACAAATTCTCAGCATTTTAATGACAAACTTAATTCTGCTTCATAAATGTAACTCATTTATAAAATGATGCAAATCATTATAGTTTAAAAAGGTTATAATAAATATAGTTTCAAGGATTTTATGTCTATTTTAGCAGGACAATGCCAGGCTTTAGCTTTCTCATCATATCCATTGCATTATGATCACACAGGGCAGCCACACAGGACTGTTAGGAAGATTGAGTCCTAAATATAACAAACAACAAAACTACAACAATTAGTATCGTTAATTCCCAAAATTAAAAAACATTAGAGAAAAGCCTCTGTAATAACGTAATGTGAATGTTAAGCTTTTAATTGTAAGAAACTTTTAAATGTGTTACGCTTTAATAATTAACAAATTCAGCATTAAAAACATAAAGATCACTTCTAAATGAAGCTTTGAGTGATTTAACTTCAATGCATTTGTAAAACATTCCCCAACCTTTTGGCCAATGGGGTTTGTGAATGTGATAACGGAGATGATTGTTGTGATGATGGATCATTAAAGGTGTCTTTCGAGTCGACAACGTAGAACTAAGCAAGAGTCGAGGACCATGACAATATTTTCAAGGTTAAGATTTTGTGATATTCCACTGCAGGTGTGTGTGTGTGTGTGTGTGTGTGTGTGTGTTTTCAGTGTTCACCTCCAGCAGATGGATGACATCCATGATTGGCCTACTTGGCTGTTTAGACTCGGTGGTAGTGTCCATATGCACTCATCATTAAAATTCACCTCTGACCCTCCCGGGCCGTCCCTCCACAGCACACACAGTGTGGACAGAGGACGCGTGTGAGAGACAGAAAATCCAGTGGCACGGAGTCAGAAGAGTTGAAGGTTAGCCTTTCCTTTTAATACTGCCAATTCCAGCCCCTTTGAAAATTCATTAAAGCACTCCGACCTCTATGCCATCTGTGTGTGCGTGAGAGCGGGCGAGCGGGCGAGCGAGCGGCGAGAGAAAAGGCTGCTTGGGAGAATGATTGAAATTCTGACAGCACGACGGGCTGGCATCAAGAATCCAAACAAATGCTTTTTATTTTGTTGCATGCCGTTTCACTTCCACGCTTCAAACAGCACATCAGTTAAAGCCTTTAGTTCAGATCACGGCTGAATTAACGGCAGCAGCAACATGTTTCAGACTGAAATAAACACCATTCATTACACTGAAACTTTTATTTAGCTTTTATTCCTGACCCTGACGTTGTCCTGCTAAACACTTAAAGGGAAAAATGATGAAGGGAAGGACATTATTATTATTATTATTATTATTATTATTATTAATAATTATTAATTATTATTATTATTATTATAGGCAGCACGGTGGCTTAGTGGTTTGGCACGTTCTCCTCTCAGCACTAGGGATACCCTGTTCGAATCCCCATCTGGGTGGAGTTTGCATGTTCTCCCCGTGTCCGTGTGGGTTTCCTCCGTGTTCTCTGGTTTCCTCCCACAGTCCAAAAACATGGATCAAGGTCAATTGAGTTCTCCAAATTGCCCCATATAGAGTGTGTCTGTGTGAGTGAGTGTGTGCCCAGTGATGGATTGGCGCCCTGTCCTGGGTGTATCTGCCCAGCGCCCGAAACGTTCTCCCCTGGATGGGCATTGGGGAACCCCCCCCCGACCCTAATAGAGGATAAAGTGGAAGATAATGGATGGATTATTATTATTATTATTATTATTATTATTATTCCAATAACAATCCTGTATAAGTAACAAGAGGTACAGAAGCCCAGAGTGATTGTAGCTGTAACTATTTTGTCTTAATAACTTCGTTAACTAAAGCAGGTTAGTTATACTCCCTCACACTGTCCACTCTCTCCTCTGCATGTCATTTTTACTAAATAACTGATATGTGACACTGTGCTGCTCCATATTTGTAGAGTGGGAGACTTAAAGATTAATCTTTAGACTTTAAAAAAAATTCTGATCTCATTTGTAAATTGTTTTTAGTTTGCATGTTCTCCCTGTTTCTTCCTGGGTTCTCTCCAGGCAGTCCTGTTTCCTCCCTCAACGTGGAACCTTTACAGTGTTTACTGTTGTGTTTCTCTAACAGTTCTATGTAGGTTGTGTTGATGTTCTGTGTGAGACATACACAGTGGAGAGGGTTTGCAGCGGTGACAGGAATGTGATGTGAGGGCAGCTACACCAACCAACAGTTTGTCATTCATTTTACTCTGTGAATAAAGCCCTTCCTGCCCTTCCTGTCCCACTGCGAAGTCCCTTCACCTCGAACGTCTCGCCGCGGCTCATAGAACATGCACGCAGAGCGTTAGTGGAACCTGCAGCAGGTGCAGTCCTTATCTTTAATTAACGCTTATTGTCCTCGAGTTCACCTTCCTCACCAAGTCTCATTTGTTCATCGACGCTCCTGCCATTTACATTCAAACTAATAATACCTTCTGTTGTGTAGAAAGAAATATCAGACATTAGAACTTATCTTTGCTGAGAAACAGCTAATGGACACCTTAAATTTGGAAATAAAAAGTCTCCTCTCTATTTTTCTTCGTGATAAACTAAAATAAACCTTTTTATTCCAGTTTTTTTGGGGTTAATTCAGAGCATCTCAGCGGTGACCCTGCCGTCTGTTGCTCGGTTGTAAAACTGCTTTTAACAAGCATGCCTGCGCTTTCTGACCTTTACTTTTGGACCATTAAGGAGACTCTAACTGAATTCTATGACTTTGCTTCCTGTCTGTTTTTACCTTTAAAATGACCCGACAGCCATCACTGTGAACAGCACAAGTCCAGGACCATTTCATCAGCGCTGAACCGCCTGAAGGACAGCGCAGATTACCACACCGGCCTGAACCGCGTCACTAACAAAGCTTTTTGTCCAAAATAAGCCTCAGAACGACAGGACAACTCTAATAAGAACAGATGAAATCCCCAAACTGATGACTGTACGTCTGCCTGAAGACGATGAAACCTAAAACTGCACTCACACGAGTCTGAGGCTTTTGAACGATTACATTTACATTACATCTGGTCTTTTATCGGACGCTCAGGAGCACAGGGTTCATCACAACATCCCTGGAGCGATGAAGGTTAAGGGTCTCGCTCAAGGACCCACACTGATAACTGCAGTGGACCTGGGATGAAAGCGTTTCTGTTTTAAAAGCACAATGTTTCATTATAATATCAAGAACAGTTTTAAAACATGTTCATTTATTCATTACACAGCAGAAGCTTTTCATCATAAAAGCCCAACACTTAATCTAGAACATCTGAAATCACACAGCGTTTAGTTTTAACCGTGTGATTTAATTACAGCGTGTACTTCAGTAGCTGATGTAGATAACAGAACCGCGTATGCCTCACGACGATGTGGACGTAACATCTGAGCTTTAATCCACTGCTGTCTGGTGACCTGATGACCCACTGTGCCAGATTGAGCCCGTTATCTAACGGTGATCTATAAAACATAATGATGACCATGTTTTAATAGAGTTGTGAGGAGCTTTTAACGTCGTTAGTGATTCTTCTCTCTCTGTAATGACGCTGAGACGGTGATGCTGTCGCATCCTCAGCACCACACACTGCATCAGACGTGCAAAAGCCTCAGAACTCTGGTGTGACCTCCTGCAGCTCTGAACTCGGGTTTTATGAGGCTTTGTGATCTGAGAATGTGTGTGATACTCCATTTAACATTTTATATAAAAATATATTATAAACCTTTCCTTTTTTTTGGACACATCACAATTTACGTTTTTACTAAACGTGTCATATTTTATAACGGAACGACATGCGCGCGCCCGTGTGTGTGTGTGTGTGTGTGTGTGTGTGTGTGGCTTATGTGCACAGGCTGCTCAGCATGGCCACATTCTGTGTACGATTCCATTACATGTTCACTTCCTGTTTCAATGGTTATGTATTGTGTGTGTGAGTGTGTGTGTGTGAGTGTGTGAGTGTGTGTGTGTGTGTGTGTGTGTGTGTGTGTGTGTGTGTCCAGGTGGTGGTGTAATACTCCAGCCTACATAGATCATGCTAATCAGAACACTGGCATGCACCCATAACCACGGATACCAACACCCGTGCACCAGGGACACTTGGCAGCATTTGCTCTCTCTCTCTCTCTCTCTCTCTCTCTCTCTCTCTCTCTCTCTCTCTCACTCACTCACTCATTTCCTTCACTCCATCACTTACACTCACTGACTCTGTTTTCTCATGTTTTTTGGCTGCATTGCTTAATTTGTTTTATAGAACATCAAAATGATATTCCTGTAATTGCATTAAAAATGTGACAGTTGTTTTTTTAGTAACATATTTTTTCAGGGTAATACCTCTGTATGTTGTGTTGTTAATTACCATGATAAAAATAGCTTACACTAATTAACACTTGCAGTCAGCGTTTCTTCATTACATCCATACGACACACTCATGATCTAATTCACATGCTCTTCACCTTAATAACTCTAAAACCACCAAACCCAGAATGTAACGCTGAGACTCTCAGTTAAAGCTGCAGTCAGGTTTATTTAAGAGTTTGTAGAAATAAAGATTGAGTCTAATATAAAAACTAAGCGTAAGCTACAGGAAATGAAGATGATTTTCATAACGATTTGTTTGTAACGTTCACATGTACAGCCTTTAACAGATGCTCTTCAGAATCACAGAAATAATTAGATTTCTCAGAATAAACATTCTCTTTGTTTTCCTCTCATATTATTACAGATAGTCTCATTGCTCACAACCAATCATCTGAAGCTCTGTATAAAAGGTACTAAAGACTACAGGAAAAAAAATCACGACATTTTATTACCTCTCCATTAAAGATGCATTATTCATTTTATATTTATCATCAGAGAGAAACACATTATAAAAGCTGCAAAAATACATTCTTTAAACTATAAATAACTGCATACTTAAAATGCATTACCCACATGCAGCAGCAGAGGGCGCTTGTCAAGCTGCACACTACATGCACCAGGTATGTATATACACACAAACACATGCTGGCTTTAATTCTTAATATTTAACAAAAATAATCAACTTAAATCTTTAAAATGTTTCACAGAGCAGATCCACTGTGACTGATCTTTTGTTTGTGATGCTAAAAAAGAGCATGATGTCATGATGTACCAGCCATCTGACCAACCAGATCACAGGAATCCTGACACACGAGACATGACACCGCTTCCGATTATTATCTGAAAAAGTGAAAACGTGGATTTAAATGATTTCAAATAACATTATTATTAAATGAAATAAGTACTGATCACAGAACGCAGTTCAAACTGCACACAGCGTCGGGCTGCGGAACGTCAGTGTGTATTTGTCTCATAGTTGGTCTATGTGACTGTTTTCGGTTGAATGATTTTTTTGGAATAATGAGGAGCTGTATAGAAGTTTGAGGAAATCAGACGACGTGATGAGAGAAATCTGCCCTGCATTCTTCTGCTGTATACATTACAGAGCAAACAGACACCTGCCAGCCGATCATCGATTAAAACCAATTAATTATTCAGCAAGGCCTGCTGGAATGCTGAGACTTCACAATGGGAAGGGAAGTATTTTGCCCTTTAATGAGAGGGGTGGGGGGGGGGGTGATGGTGAGAGGTGCAGTGAGGGGAGGAGATTCAGGATCCACTTTATTTACAGATTTATTATTATTATTATTATTTCATCTGATGTTTTTCCAAATGGATCTTTATGATCTGTAGCCGTGCGGGGTTGAGTAACATCGCTCTCTGATTGTTTTCAGTGATACGGTTTCTGAAGTTTGGAGCAGCATCACGACTTTAATGTTTATTGTGTTTTATTTTGCATATGGGATATTTAAACAGGTTTAATAATGGGACATGTTAATGTTCAAACAGGATGACTGATGAGGATGGATCAACATTTTTTCCTGTGTGTGTGTGTGTGTGTGTGTGTGTGTGTGTGTGAAATGTTGAAAAGGTGAATAATAGAAGATTAGAACGAAATATTCACAATTGTTACGAACAGGAACATGATCTGAAATGCTTAGTCCTTTATGATCATTACAATACTGTGTGTGTGTGTGTGTGGGGGGGGGGGGGGGTCAGGTGACCACAAGACTGAAATGTCAGATGCGTTTTTGGCAGCGCTCTGCAAGCGATCAATTAATTAACCAGCGGCTCTGATATGCTTGGAACCTGAAAGAACCTCAAAGAACCGAGTCTGGCAGCAAGAGGAAAAATATCCTGGCTTTATTTTCAGTGAATTAATAATAAAAACACAGTGTAAATGAACCATCAGAACAACCAAACGTGAAAAGCATTATCCGATGAACGATTCTTTCTCAGATATTTCTCTAGTTTATTTTTTTAAGTCCTGCAGAACTTTTTCTGCTACGGTTTTGTCCAACTGCTCTAAAGTCTCTCTCATGAGTCACTGTCACTGTGTGTGCATTAGAGCGTGATGGTGAATTTATTACAGCCAGCATCATTTTATTGTGTCTGACCAACCCACTTTTGACAGTGGAGCCAGGGGCCAGCAGAACAGCTCCCTCTCACTTTGTTCTGCGCTGGACTCGAACTGCAGACAGTGAGATGCTCTGAGCCTCAGCATCACCGGCTGCAGGATAATGAGATACACACACATTTTTAAACAGAGAGCTGGAGCATGAGGACCCTGTGTTTCTGTATTTTATGACAGTCCAGTCCCCTGCTATTATGTTTTAACTTTCTCACAAATGGACACTTGATTAAAAACACAATCTGTACATCGGTGTCCAACACTGTTAATGTTGCACGGCCACTGAAGGAAGAGGAGTCCCCCACTGAGCCTTGGTCCTCACAAGGTTTCTTTGTTTTAAACAGAACAGGGAGTTCCTGTGACTCTCACTTCAGAGAATTTCTGAATAATTCTTCATTTACAACGACTTCCAAATGCCGCAGCTTCGGATATGACATGCTGTTTCAGTTGTAATAAGCTGACCGTCCGCCGGGCTCTGGCGGAACCCGAGGGCTGTCCGTGTTGCTCGATGCCCACCGGCGTGAGCAGCACGGTTCTCTTCCCTCAGGCTCTCTGCGCAGATACAGCACCATCAGGCCTTTTTTTCTTTTATTTATTTTGTATAGGTGCACATGCTTCTCTAAAGTTACCTGCTATTTGGGGTATGTAGCAGGATATCGATTTATTATGATTATTTTAATAACCTTCTCACTGTTATTGTCCCGTGTGGATTTCTGTCTCATGTGGTGGGGTCTGGCATGCCATGCCCTGTAAAGAATACATGCAGCCAAACCAGAAGTTATCAGACCACCTTCAGTTTTAATTGTGTAGCTTATGGAACATCACACTTATTGTGTTTTATTATTAATTTTATAATTTATTTTTGCTTTAATGATACGACATTCATCCAGCTTTGTCACTTCTGAACACATCTGTTGTAAAGAATTGAGCAGACATTTTGGGATTGAGAATATGCCCCTGATAAATTCAGGTTATAATAGATAACTGGTGAAGCCGGCCAACACGGGCCTGTCCTGCAGTTATTCTTCCAATCTCCTACATTCTTTATTTTCCACATAATGCAAGACCACCCCATCTATTACCCACATTCCTGCCTCATTCCTCCTCCTCCTCCTCTTTCCTCTCTTCCGCATTGCCTCAGGGAGTCTGATTACAGTTTTAATACTGTCTGCTGAAACACTAATACAATAGATGCTAGTCTTAGATTTCCCCAGCGAGATTCTCCCTCCTTCCTTAATATTCTCCAGGAAGAGTGGTGCAGCAGTGCAGATTTTCTGTGGTGAGCTTTATTTTTCACCACACCTACTCTGGCATTAGGGGGTCATTAAGTGTCAGGAGGGCTGGGGTTGATGGCACTCTGTAAGGAGCAGCATCCCTGGATCTAAGTGACTATGAAAATTGAGTCGAGGATAAGAAGACATAAAGGCCCTGTATGCCAATATGGAGCCTCCTGATTGGATTAAAGATCATTACAGAAATGTATAAAAGTAAGAGGCTGGAAATCTGATACAGCCCACTGAACTTAAGAAAGAGTTGGAAAAGCAGGCTCTCCTCACTGACAGAGAACCAAGACAAAGAGTGAGCAGGTTGTCCTGAGGTTACATAAGAGCTTTGCTTTGAACACGTACGAACTGCGCCATGCGCTCAGTTTATCAGCATTTATTACTGTGTGTCTCTAGAATTAACTTTCATTAATTACACTCATCAGAGCTCATTATGCATTAAGCCTGTATGATGACACACCTGCAGCAGAACGTATACAGCCCCACTGCAGATTTGCATTCTGGGTATAAACTCTCCGGATGTGTGGTATGAGTGTCACGTCCTGGGTTGTTTACGCTCTAATTTATTTGTAAATTACACTTCGGATTGTTTTAATGAACTTTATCCTTTTATTTGGTCATTCGTGGTCGGGTCCACTGTCCTCGTAAGCATTCCATTATGCCACCCGGTGACAGAGACGAACAATTTTTACAATGTTATGTAGTCATACTCATTAAGATTCCAATCCCAACGAGAGAGAGAGAGAGAGAGAGACAGAAACATGGCAACATGGCAGCTGGTAATGTGGGAGGTTACAAAATCTCATTTGAGAAACAGTGTTAAGAGGTGCAGCTTAGTGCGCGCGACGTCGGCCTGCCCGGATTAAAGCTGAAATATCAGAATTCTCTCGGATTCGTTGCGTTGGAACTGTGGTGCTTTGTCTTTGGCTGGTTATTCATCCGTGCATTATCACTGTCCCCGTCTCTGTCTCGTCTCTCGTTCTTATTTTCTAACCTGCAGCATTTCACATGTTTAAAAATAAAAAGCTCCTTCTTGTTTTTTTTACTCTGTTATCACTGGATGGGTTGACTCCACTCTGCATACAAACCAAAACTACAGTAAATTCATTGAGAACCCAAAAATTGAGTTCCTGTCTGTAAAGCTTTTCCAGCATGTCAAACTCATCGGGGAAATGTGCACCACACAACACGAGTTTCAGAACATGTTGGAGAGCAGCTCAGGAGGAATCAGGCTGAACTTCAGATGTATTTGAAAGTTGATCAAGGCCATGCCGACACAACGTAACCAATACCAACGAACAGAAAGGAATAAATAAACCTGAAGAAAGAGGCAAGGCTCAAGGTTAGAACTTTACATTCATCTTCTGCATTAATATCTGTCCTGCCTTTTAAATACATGAGCAATGTTTTAATCAGGAAACCAAATGCTATAAATGATGCTGGTGATTAAAAATAGAAACGCGGGTCGGTCCGGAAAGACTGAGGTTCCTTTAATTAACTAATTTGTTGATAAAAGAGTCTTTGAGGCCGTGATGCGGCCACGTCTTTTTACCTTCACAAAAACTGTTCAGACAGAAAAGTAAAATGAAATAAACTGTCCTGATGCATCTGGAATCCAGTGGAGTGATTGATCTAAAGCGCTGTACAGTGTGATGGGAGGTGTGGTGTGTACATGTCAGCCGCTGTGAGTCTGTGCTGACCCGTGTTTCCGTGTACCACAGATCATTCATACACGGGTCAGCCCTGTTTTTCAGCCACTGGCCGACTCTCGGTCCGGCCCCGCTGAAGGTGTGTGCATGTGTGTTTGTGAGGGTGGGCAGATGGGACAGGCTTTGCTGAAAGCCAACTTGCTTCTTTGTGGCCAACCATTCACGTCTGGCCGTTCCACACCATGTGACAGCAGACCACATTCCAGACTTCCACTGTCTGTTACTGCAGGCACACACACACACACACACACACACACACACACACACACACCACTCATTCACACTTACATAAAGCACTTTTTCTTCAGAGCACACATTTCTGATTTCATTTCGTCTCTTTCACTGACTTTCCACCTGTTTCTACATGAATCTAATGTAATATCCATGGCACAGTTTCGTTTCCACATATTGTTTTTTTTCCTCATTATTTATTTCCTTCTGACTTTCCACAGCGCACTAATTGGTCAATAGAGGGATTACATTAGTAGAAAGCTGTGTTGACTTCAGGAGGGATACAATTTATAGTGCACCACATATTAATACAGCTATAATAATTACACCCACGTGTTTTCAGGAAATTTTGGTTTAACTCCTTAAATAAGCAAATATTTATACGGATTCATTTAACCTCTGTGCATACAGAACAATCACAATCCTTAACGTGATTAAAATGCTTTCAGTACACAATTGTACAAAAGAAAGGTCCACACACAATCAGCACAATTGTACAGTCATCACAAAATCTAAATTCTATGAATAAGCAAATTAGAAAATGTGCCCATCGCATCACAGCCCACTCATTTCCCCGGTGCATAGTGGGATATGATGAGCCCTTTACTTTTATGATGCAATAACACTTAAGTGCCACTTGTATGTACTAAGTCAGTTATTCATCTTGACATTTCTTTAAAAAAAATTCAAATCAACACAAAGGTAATCAGTTTGTGTTCTCATATAAAAACAACAATAATAATAATAATAATAATAATAATAATAATAATAATAATAATAATAATAAATTACAAGCCTTTAAAGTGTAGATATAAAATGCACCAAGGATAGTCTCAGGTACCACTGGCTACAATTACATGAGATCCAACATTCAGATTATAATTATGATAAAAGTGTTTTAGGATAATAATATTTCATCTAAAGAACTATTTCTGCTAAATTGATACTTACAGAGAATAACAATCACAACTAAGAATCTAAAAGATAACAAATTGTACGTAAAAAAAAGCGTTTTCTCAGACGGACTAAAGACTTTTGCACCTTGGAGAATCAGGGGAACCTGCCAAACCACAAACGGCAAAATAAGACAATCAGGTCCATTTTTCTGATTGTTTAGGTCAGCCAGCAAAGGATTCATCAAGAATTAACTTGCTTAGTGAGAGGAGTTGGTATCATACACCCCCCCCCCCCCCAGTACACATGACATGGCTGGAGAAATATCTTTCATTATTGCAAGGACAAGAGCTAAGCATGAAAATGTTCTTTTACAGACAAATACACCTGAAGGACTGAAGTGACTGAGCACAGTGAACAACCAGAACACACACACACACACACACACACACACACACACACACACACACACACGTTGAAAGATGCATATTAATATCAATAGTATCTAAAAGCATAATATCTATGTGGTATTTGTGATATGTAATATAATAAGATGTCAGGACAGTATTACACTCTGTACCTGCACTGTTGAGATCAGCACCAAGGACAGCACCCATCACACCATTAAGTTTACTCTAAAGTATAATTAATATAAATCATTCTTACACAAAGTAATGTCTAATGAATGCACAAAACAGTGTGTGATCCTGTGTGTGGGTGTGTGTGTGTGTGTGTGTATTATGAATTGAGACACACACAGAGATAGTTTTGGGTACCATTGATGTAACTGAAAACATGTTCACCTGTGAAATCCAGGTGTAATGGTATGTTATGGGATTGAGGTGGTTGGGTGTTTTAAAATACAAAGCTGATGATGAGTTTCAGAGCCATATCTTTATTTCGAAGGTTCATGAAGGAAAACAATATCAATGAATTTAAAATGAACAGTTTGTCTTTTCTATTTGGTTTATTACATTTTTTTTTACTCTTTACATCTTTCTGCCCGTCTCTCTTTTTCACAAACACACACACACTCTCTCAGGACCTCTAAAACTAGTTCACGGAACTAAAAAAAACTCTACAAAATACCTATCTCCCTTTTTCTATCGCTGGTGTTGGACTCCTGTTGCCAAGGCAACAACCCACTGGTTGGCAGTGCCAGTCTGTGGGATGTGGGCTGCAGCCGCTGTCCCATGGATAGCACCAGAGAGAGCCTAAAATAAACTACAAGTAGAAACACAAACACAACAGCGACGGCACTCTGAATCTCTGGGTGCAGTAAGAAAACCAGTGTGTGCAGTTTCCAAACCTGTTATTTGTGCAAATTTAGGAAATATATTATTAATGCCTGTTAAATCTTTCATTTTATGGAATTCATGGAATAAATGGAAGCCAGTGCTTTCACAGTGCATTAATACAAGCCTGTGTGTGTGTGTGTGTGTGTGTGTGTGTGTGTGTGTGTGTGTGTGTGTGTGTAAAAAGCATATAAGAAAAGATGTTGATATTGACGAATGGTTTTTTTTTATTTCTGTGCGTTAAAAATGATGCTAAGTGAACAGAAAAAATCATCCATATTAAAACCCAAAAACATGCACACACACACACACACACACACACACACACACACACACACACAAACACACACACACACACACACACACACACAAAACAGCAGATTATAATAATTACTGTTATAATTTTGGCATTACTTTGAACTCATGCAGAATTTCAGTTCCTGTAATTCTATAGCGTGGCTCACACTGTACAGTCAGAATTTATGATCCTGTGTGTGTGTGTGTGTGTGTGCGTGTGTGTGCGTGTGTGTGTGTGTGTTATGAAATCCTTATGCTGTGCATCCTTTTAGGCATATACATTCATGAGACACACAATGCTCCTGTGATCTCTACTCTTCCACTCTGGCAGAAACGGCATGTCGGAGATGAGAGACAGCGGGCTTTATGCACTTTTAATGCTCTCGACTGCTAGTTTATAGCACATAATAGTCCCAGCTGAGGAGTGTTTCCACGTACACTCTGAATCTCTGCAGACGGGGAAATCGAGGTAGAGAGGTCGAGAGCGGCTCAGGTTTCAGTTACACCAACTCCGGCTGTTTGGTCAAATTGCCACAATTCGCTTTCAGATGTAAATATATGTGCTTAAATCAGAGCAGCATGTTTTGGGATTGGAGCTCAGACAGATATCATTTCATTTCAACAGTTCTCCAGAACCTGGTTGCAGTTTTACAATGATTGGTTTTCAGAACATTCAGTTCAACCAAACCCAAAAAACAAAGAGAACCAAGTTAATATCAGCTTATATGAATGAGCATTTTTATGACATCACATGTTAATGTGCATTTAACAAATGGAGCTCCACAATAAATGTTCATACAATGTTTGTAATGCAAAGTAAGGTCTTCTCCTGCTAAATGTGAGGATGTGCATTATTATTTTATTGCAACCTACACATACTACACATAACCTAATATACTACAATATACTACACGTAATATACTGCACTATAACAGCGTGATTCATAGGCACACTGAATAATTAAAAAAAGTGTAAAACTAAGTGGCCCAACCTCGTGAAAAAGCTGAACTGCCATCAGAGAGCATTTGGGCAGAAATACAAACCTCTCTGTAATGTCTATAAATCTTTGAATAAGGAGAAGTGATGCCTGAGGCTCTATTTTCAGGACTACGGGGTTCACTCACTATAAGCGAGGGAGTGGATTCTCATTTTCATACTGAACAGCAATCATAATACAAAGTGATAGGAAGCCCATACTAATGTGCTCATCTCACAAACATCATACTGGGATTCAAGAATTTATTTCGATAAAAAGCCATAAAATTCTGAAGCATAAGCATCTTTATCAACACGTTTGAAAATGGAGAATATCCAAAACACAAACAAACTTCCTCTGCTTATAGTGAACTCATAGATTGCATTACATTTAATCGCATTTATTAATTTTTTTTTTTTTTTTTGTATCATTCTTTAAAAAAATGCAGGACCGACACAAAGCACTATGCAAATCTTGTTGGATGGTGTTGGTAATATCACTCACAGTAGGAGAGAGAGACGCCTGCTGTAGTTAACCCACCACGGCTTTCTGTAATAAAGGTTTTAAAATGCAGAGTAAGCTTGAACAGTTCACTCATATCATCTGCAAAGATCTGAAAATCATCAACAAATAAAAACTGAAGCTGATTTCCTGCAGCTAACATAACACATCCCACTGCGGCATTTTGATTTCGCTTTTATTGCTTTTAAACTATTTAAATTCTTTAGTTTTTTAATAACTGTAATATAACGCTGATGAACCTCACCTCTTAATCATTAAACTTTCTGAGCCACAGGTGATTAAAAAATCAATCATTTGAACAATGTACAGTATGCTTTCCATTTTGTGCAAGAGTTTAGGGAAGGCCCTCATTTCTAAAATATGAGTGTGCTCCATTGCACGTGCAGCAAGGTCCTGAAAGCGAGATTTGGTCTTCAAAGAGATCGAAACTCAAAGGCGTCAAGCTACAATAATAGAAAGACGGACCTTCAAATGTCGTTCTGAATGAATGACCAAATATTTCCATAAACATTTATACAAAATAACAGGATTCTTTTCCAGAAGACTTAAAGTCTGAAACAGATTAAATTTAGATGACCCGATTCCTTTGTCCACCTCTATTAATATGTTTAGATCATTTCACCTCATTTTTATGGTATATTCATATTTTAGGTAAATAGTACAATAACGAGTACAAATTTCCTCTGCATTAGAGAAGTTGGCTGTAATTAGACGTCTAAACTGTAATATCGTGACCTATTTTTCCGTCCTGACTATAATGAATGTTCTTAATGTATTCGGTGTTGATGTCCTGAGCTTCAGGCGGTTGATCTTCAGTGAAGTAGACCACACTTTAAACAAACAGACAACAAAAAGCAGAGATCAAAGAGATCCAGCTCTCTGGAGTGGTTTTTGTTAATCGCTAACTGACTTCACATGTTTGAACTGCAAAGTTTATTTCTCATGAGGAGGAAACGCATTCATCTCGGCGCTCATTAAGCCACCTATGAGACGATGAGTTCAAACAAAAACGCCGAAAAATCAAACATGGCTTCATCCACATTTCATCAGCTAATGGCTCAACCTCAGCATACACTCAACTCCACCCATTAAGCAGCGTGACGGCTTTATTAACTCCTTCATCCTGATACAACTCATTAATAATCAATATGAACCGTCGAGAGGAAGGGACAAATAAGTAGAGTATATAAATATACAAATATTAATAAGACCTTTAATGGAATGGTTTGACTGATGAGTCCAGCTCTTATCCTGCCCTTCAAACTCTACAGATTATTTAGCTTTAGGTCTCCAAGTCAATAAAATTAAAGGCTTAAAGGTGACACCAAATCCCATCAACTTCGGATCACTGTTCATGAAATTAAAAGTATAAATAAAAATAATCAAATTCATGCAGCATAATAAATGATCCCTTTAAAATACACAAACACACACACACACACACCCACACACACACACCTCTCAAAGGGGTCTTTACAAATGCACAGTCACCCACAGGGGAGATACACACTGCTTGATGGCAAGGTGTGAGGTTCAGTGGGCCAGAACGTTATTTAGCAGTTCCCTGCTGCAACTGTGTGTGTGTGTGTGTGTGTGTGTATGTGTGTGTGTGTGTGTGTGTGTGTGTGTGTGTGTGTGTGTGTGTGTGTGTGTGTGTGTGTGTGTGTGTGTGTGTGTGTGCGTGTGTCTGTGTGTCTGTGTGTTTATAGAGGAAAGTAGCAGTGGAAATTATATTATTATATTATATATTTTTTGGGTACATTGGGTAAGATTGGGTACATTTGTTTATGATAATTAGCTATTTCATAAATTGTTTACATAATTAAATATTAAATAAATAACTTAATAATTAATTATTAAATCCAAAATGTTTCTACAAGTTAGATTAAATAGAGAATTTAAAGTCTGACGTGAATAAGCACATTCAGGTGAGGAGTCCCTCAAGCCTGGCGTGGTGTAGCAGAACAGGGAGGCATGCGGCAGCTGCAGGGCTCAGCTGTGGGCGTGGCACACATTTCAAATTCAAAGAACCTGAATTAGAGTTTTAGAAACAGTGCATGTCGCTTTAGAGAACTCTTTAAAGTGCACTCTGTTCTGCTGCCAGTGAAATCCCTTTGTCATTTTGTTGAGTTGCTTGTTTTGGGGGGGGGGTTGTGATTTGGCTGTTGTTTATACACTGGTGTCGTATCACACTTTAATTCACTAGCAGAGGATTCTGCTTCTGTTCGGAAATTTAATTCATGCATGAACAGTTCAGTTATGAATATGAATGAACTATGGGACTGTTAGGACAGTGGGCTCTGAATCTGGGTGTTATTTTCCTCTGTAAACTTTGTCTTTTACTTATATTGTTGGTGCGTGAGTCCCTCTGGCGCATGCGTCCTGTTATGCTGGTCCAAGTTGGAAACAATTAAGTTTGATTGAAATGAATAACTGATGGTTCAGGAGACGATTGTGTCCCTGCATTAAATATTTTATATTGAGCTTTAATGAGATTCTCTTTACATTGTTATTTCTGCTAATAAGGTGTTGATTGAATCATTTCTGGCGCTGGGTAATGGCCTTGATGTCAATCTGATTATTGCATGGTATTTGAAATAAAACATGACGGATTCCTCATCATGTTTTGGTGGTCGGAATAAGGAACTTTGTTTTGTGTTTTATCTAATAATAAGAAGAGGTGAAGCTGGTAAACTGGATGCACTTAGGTTTGCTGGTTCTTCACAGCAGAGCCTTTTTGTTTTGGCATCAGAAAAATTAATTCAATTTAATAATGTCACTAATGAAGAATGAAAGCACACTGCTAATGAACATGTGGGATTAGTCACAGAGTTGTATTATAACAGAGTTGTAACAAGAGTTGTATTTATTATATAATAAACGTTTATTTTCTTTGTACTTTGTACCTCTACATTTATATACTGTACTTTTCTGTTCTCTAAAGAGAATTCCCTACGATAAACGATAATAGGAACAAGGAGGTAAACCTAACATATCTATATACGCTGTACATGCTCCTAAAAAAAGGAATAAAAACCATCCATCTGTTAAAACCTGTACCTTCATGTGAAAAAACATCACAAAGCATGTGGACGTTGCTCACAGTGTGTGAGGACTGTTTAAAAGCAAGCCGCCAGCAGCGCTGTGTAGAAAAGCAGCAGGGAAAAGGTCTGGCTTTAGAGCAGTATGTTAAAGTCTGAAGCCTGCGTGAAAGACTGATGATGTAAAGGTCTCAGATGCTGAAACAGGTCCACAGCTTGCACTCTTTACATCTTTATCTCTGTCCTTATGGACTGCTATTTGGATGGGGTCTCTCGCACATGCTCACTAGAGACACTCGGCACACATCGTCACCGTTATTCCGTCACCACAGGCTGGAACTCGAGTCTATATCCATGTATTAATGCACACACACGGTTTACACACGGTCTGAAAGGTAATAACCTTCTAATGATCTGTTTAAATTACAGATTACATCATTAAACAATGAAAAAGGGGGGGGGGGGGCGTTCACTGTGACCTCCCATGTGACCTATAAAGCTACTGTGCATTGACCTAATTTAAGCAAAAGCTTGAATACATATCACATTAATCCGTTAGGAAGCAAATAATGGGGCTGCAGTTTTATTGATATAATGAAGTTACTTTAAAAAGATGAAGAGGCAGATAGATGAAGAGGCTATTTTTTTAAATCACCTGATAACATAAAACACTTTGGCTTTAACCGACACGCCTAAATTGTGTTTCATTGAGTCCTGTTGCCATAAAATATAATATTTCAATCTAAATTTAAGCGCCTGGTCTTGACGTCATGCATTCCTTAGACAGAAATGATCAGATGGCCCACTAGTTTATCATTTTAAGCAGGCATCACTGGCCTGAATCCTTATGATAATATGTAATAGTGATCCTTGGTTGCTCGAAGAGCACGTGGAGAACAAATCAGCTGTGTTCTCAGGCAGAGAGAGATGGATGGCACATGATCACTTACTATCAATCACAGCAGCGCTATTCAATCATGGGCCTCTATTAAATCATTCATACAGAGGAGGGGCGGGAGCGCTGCTCATCAGCACTGCATGAGCAACAGATTATAAATAGGAGGCAGCAGACGTCAGGTGATTTTAGAAAGACGTTACAGTCCTAACTCACTATGTGATTAAGGCGGGATACCTAATGGGATTTGGAAATGAAGAAGGGAAATAGTTTTTTTTATAGTTTTTTTATTAAAGACAATGTAATTCTGTAAAACAAATATAAGTTCTCCTTAAAGAAAAGAATTTTAATGTTGATACAAACTGAATGTGAGCACTTCTCGTGAGTTGTAATGTAAAGAAGCATGTGAGAGCTGCGTGTCATCTCTGCACGAGGCTTTTGCATTTATATAATGTCCTGATATAACAGCAGCTTTATATCCACATTTGAGAGACAGGCCAGCATGTGTGTCTCTGCTGAAGAGACTGAAAGAACGAGTGAGATTGTATTTCAGGTAACTGCTACACTCAGAGCACGACGCTCTAAAGGAAACTGCCACGAGAAGTCAGCACGCAACATTCAGGGGAATTATCCTCAAGCAGAGGAAGCAGGGAAGTCAGTCAACATTTAGAAGTAAAGACCGAGAACGAGAGAAAAGAGACGAACAGAGAGCAAAAATAATGACCATCTTCAGAATGAGAAGCAAAGAAGAGGAAGGTAAAGATAAAACACCGGACAGATGGATGGATGAATGGATGGATGACTAACGCTGCAAATCTGTGAGCGGCGCTGTTCACATTGCGAGAGTGACGTTTGGATGACAGAAGTAACAGAGGGGCTGAAAAAGAACTGGGAACGAAGACAAAGACGCACAACCAATTACATAAAAAAAGGCTTAATGGCTCATTTTGAGAGATTCAATATGATTTGTTCAGCATTTGAAGGTTTTAAAAGGCCGTGGGACGTCGCTTCAGACGTTCGATATTTAACAAACAAGAAGACGATGAGCACCGCGGCCCGACAGACTGATGATCTGCATGTTCTACTGATAGAGTGAATGTGGGCAGTACGAGCCGGTCCTTTCACCCGTCCACCTACTCACCTATTTATCCAGCCAGTCATTCATTCAACCATCCATTCATGCTTCAACTCACACTTTGTAAATGATGCAAAGGAGAGAATGCGTTTAAACGGAATATCATACACATTTAAAATACGATGAAACAGTCAGATGAAAAATGCAGAGGTTCTTACACAATGTGGTACGCCAGATAATGATATGGATATACAATACATTTTATTTTCACATATATTTTGAGAATGCATTTAAACGGAATATCATACAAATTTTAAATCAGATGAAAAAGTCAGTAATTTACTTAAAAGTAAATTAAAGTTAAAATTTAGAATAAAGATTTTGTGTTTTATATGCAGACCGGTGTTTAAAACAAGGGGGCGGCTGCTGTAGAAATGAGTATCTGGTACATACAGAACCCGGCAGGCGCAGTGACAGCTGCACGGAAAGTTGAGTTTGGGTCCTGGTGTGTTTCACACATCAGATGAGCTTTTTAGTGGTAAAATGTGCTTGCTTAGTGCAAATGAAGGCACGGAGTTAAAATGCACAACTGCATGGCTTTGTCTTAGCTGCTGTCAGACTCACAGCATAATAAGGACATAGGGGACTCTGTGAAGGAAAAACAAGCTTTAAAGAACAGAAACTGGTCTCTTCTCGCTTTTTTTAGTTTGGGAAAAAGCAGCACATTACTGTTTAACTATTTTAAACATAAAACCAATGTGGAAAATGTCAAAAATTAAGGAATTAAGGCAACCAAAATCTTCTATCCAGTCTAATGCAGAGGTTCATCCACGATGTGGTACGCCAGATAATGGTATGGATATACAATACATTTTATTTCCTGATATATTTATAATTTGGCCACTAGATCAGCGTTCACTTTAAAAAACGGATTAAATTACGTTGCAAAAGTTCAGATCATTAGCGTTTTTGTTTTTAATAAACGCATTTATAAATCAGACCTTGTTTTTCATTAGTGTTTATAAAAACAATACGACACCCAAGTGTCAATTTAGAGCATTCAATTCACCTTGAATACATGTTTTTGGACCGGAGAACCCAGAGGAAACCCATGTGGACACGGGGAGAACATGCAAACTCCACCCAGATTGGCATTTGAACCTAGACCGCAGGGCTAAGAGGAGAACATGCCAACCACTAACCACCGTGCCGTCCTGGTTGTGTATTATTGTGATCTGTACTCTGCTGTGAGTCGCGCCCAACAATCCCTCTGCTATTGTGATTTATTCAGACTGAGGCCACGCCCCCTCGTACCTCATTGCTTTGATATACACTCACACCTGACTGATGTTTGCAGATGTTGCCCCATGATGAGAAACAGAGGTGGAACGTTAAAGTTTTGGTTTGATAAAGGGTTCTATTGGTCTGAACAATTGAAGAACCACTGATCGAGTATCATTCCTATTTTTAAAAATGTATATGAGGCAACAATGACATCACGGCTGGTCCAACATTTAATGATGAGAATGTGCAGCGTTACAGAGATACAGTACATAGACCTTCTGAATTCAGTGATGAATAATGGTTGCCAGTGTTTATGTGCACATGAAGCAGCAGCTGATGCAGTACATGTATGATCTGGACGTGATATGCTTCCATGATGATATCTGACTGCCAGGCCACCATCGCTTCATCCACGTTATGTAATCCTGCAGATGGTGTTTATTAGAGGGACACCTGGTGGCTGCCTCACTGTTTGAACGTTGATGTGGATCTGATTGACAGGGCTGCGTTTGCAGCTTCTCTGGGAGCCACTGGGACTTCCTCTCTGT
This sequence comes from Corydoras sp. C115, assembly GCA_019802505.1. Lineage (NCBI taxonomy): Eukaryota > Metazoa > Chordata > Actinopteri > Siluriformes > Callichthyidae > Corydoras > Corydoras sp. C115. Next base: position 34,690 of record JAFMOC010000385.1, on the reverse strand, counting down.
CAGGTATCTTCACTAATTGGAAGAGCTATTTGCAACGTTGAACTCAGAAATATGTGACTTTCTCTTTACATTTAAATTTATTTAAATGATCCAAAGTTTATCAGCTATGTCTTTATATCACAGGAAATGTTATAACAAATCAAACACCATGAATCATGAGGTTTATATCAGTCTGATTTACTGAAACCATCCATCCATCCATTATCTTCCATCTTCATCCTCTATTGGGGGGGGGGGTTCCCCATGCCCATCCAGGGGAGAATGTTTCGGGCGCTGGGCAGATACACCCAGGACAGGGGGGCAATCTATCACCGGACACACACTCCCTCACACAGACACACTCTATATGGGGCAATTTGGAGAATTCAATTGACCTTGATCCACGTTTTTGGACTGTAGGAGGAAACCCTAATAAAAAAAAAACCCACACGGACACAGGGAGGACATGGAAACTCCACCCAGATGGGGATTCGAACCGGGAATCCCTAGCGCTGAGAGGAGAACATGCCAACCACTAAGCCACCGTGCTTCCCATTAATTAAAACCTTATTTCAGTAATCTTTAGCAGGCCGTCACCCACACAGCACACACAGAACAGTGAGTATGAACGCCGCTCTGTCTCAAGAAAGGACAGATTTATGTATTATATCACGTTTGGAAAGAAACTATATTTATTTACTACATTCAGCAGAAGTCCAGTCAGCTTTACTGTTTAATTGCATGTCTCCGTTCCCTCAAATGAAAGCAGTTTCATAGAATGAGGCGTCGGCGTCTGAGCAGAGGGAAACGGGTCGGAAAGTGTAAGTTGCTACTGAAAGTGCTGTGAGCTCGAGTCGTTATCCAGCTGCTAATTGTGTGTCTCTGCTCAGGACTCAGCATAACAGCTACGGGGCATTTTATGACCTGGATGTAAGACAACAACCCGCACTGAAATTGTGCTGATCAGCAGAATCTCATCCTGCACTGAACATGTTCAAACCCCCCGTAATGTGCAGCATCACAGACACTGTACAGACCAACGTACTGCACCACCTACAGTACACCCACAGACGTTTGTCCTTCCTTAAAACAGCTTCCACACTTCTGAAAAAGCTTTCTATGAGACGTTGAAGTGAGTCTGCTGAACGTTCTCTCCATTCATTCAGTAGAAACTCACTCAGCAATGTCGTGATGGATCACACTTATAAGTCTTATACAGTACTGTATGATGTATGAACAATAAAAAAAAAAAAATCAAGTGAATAGTGTAAAGGGTTACGGTAGAAGCATGCTGGCCTTCTGTGACAACAACGAGAAGTAACTGCTTACACACACAAAGAAAAAAAATGTGGTAATCATATTTTAATATAATTATAATTTCCAAACAAAAGAATCATAGATATTTCATGAGTATGGGTGTATTATATTCATTTTAAATAATATCCCATAATAAAGCAATATTTAATTTTCCACATTCTAACATTTTTGGACCTAAAAACCTTCATTAAACTTATAATGCTTATCATATAAAAGAATCCCACAGTCCAGCTCCAAAAAACCCTTTTAATAAATAAAAAATAGCAGGCATCATTGAATTGTTAATCTGGCAAGCACTGGGACCCAGAGGCACACTGCCACCCAAACAGAGTCCAGACTGTTGCTTCAAAGCATCTTTCATGTCCAACAGCGTAAATTAGTCACTTGCTCTGAAGCCCCAAAATGGGGCGACAACTTCACAAGTAGCCCTGATGCATCATCCCCCCCCCCCCCGTCCGTCCGTCACACAGAACGGGGGAGCCAGAGTCAGCCGAATTCATTTCTTTACGTAAATCAGGAGAACACGCAGAACCGAGCTGCCGTCTGGCCTGTTCTTCAGATGGCCGGGTTAATGAAACAGAACCGTATCTACAGAGATCAGCGGACAGGACTGGAGACAGCGCCAGGTCGACCACAGCCTTCACCTTTGCACTGTACATCTGTACATCTGCACTCTGCTGCTGACGCATCAGGTTCTGTGTATACATTTCACTGCACGTTAAATATTACAATACAGTACAACACGAGGCATCACTTATTAAATTCAGCTTTCATTTCAAACTCAGAACTCAGCCCCAGCCCAGCGGCGTGATGCTGACCCAGAATTAATGACTGAAAATGACTTTCTTCTTCATAAACAGAGCACACGGCAACATGATCGCAGTCTCTGGGTTGATGAGGCCGTTGTAGGATCTGCATGTGTCTGCGGTGTGAATGAATGTGCAGCCGGTGTGTGTGTGTGTGTGTGTGTGTGTGTGTGTGTGTGTGTTTTTTTATTATTTTTTAAAGTCAGCTCAAACGTGTGACGAATGCCGTGCGCAGACAGACACACAATGCAACAAAGGGTCGATAAATCATCCGATTCAAGCCGCTTTCTCTCTTTATTTTATAAAGTGCTTCAGGTAACAGAGTGTGTGCATCTGGAGATCATAAAAATACATACGATCCAACATCACGGAAATAGAAATGATAAAAGACTGATGAGCTGTCAAAGCGTGCCACGCCAAACAATGCAGAGATATCTAATAGGCAGGGGGGTTATTTTTGGACAAAGCCTTCGTTATCAGATTATTTGTGGTAAGCATAAAGCGTGCTCCTGCTGAGGTGGCGGTGTCTTGGGTTTAGACTTTTACTTCCAGCTGAGAAAAGCAGAATACCTGAGCTCTCCGGATTACAGCCCGCCACCACCCGCCCATCACGCCCGCCACCACCTGCCGCACAAAGCAAAGCTACACCTTCCTCCATCACTGACACATTCAGTCCTTCACCTGTTTGTACATGAACTTACACTTATTAACATCTACAGAACCCCCCCCCCCCCCCACACACACACACACACACATACAGGGTTATTCATGATTCCTAAATTCATTCATTATCGTGGGGGGGGGGGGGTTCCCCATGCCCATTCAGGGGAGAATGTTTCGGGCGCTGGGCAGATACACCCAGGACAGGGGGGCAATCTATCACTGGGCACACACTCACTCACACACACACACTCTATATGGGGCAATTTGGAGAACTCAATTGACTTGATCCATTTTTTTTGACTGTGGGAGGAAACCGGAGAACCCGGAGGAAACCCACGCGGACACGGGGAGAGCATGGAAATTCCACCCAGATGGGAATCCCTAATGCTGAGAGGAGAACATGGCAACCACTAAGCCACCGTGCCGCCGATTCCTAAATTGTTTTGTTAATTGATCTCTTATAGAAACAGAACTTTAGATATTGTAGATGTTGCAGAATACAGAAGTTTAAACTGATTGATCAGCACAGTGAACGTGAAGCCTGGTTTAACTCCACAAACCGAACATAAAGCTGTACAATAAATAAAACCAGACGTCATTTAGCTGGAACTCTCCTCTCATGCAAAGCACCTGCACTTTATCAACTGTCAGGTTCCATACAGAACCATGCACAGTGCAGACAGGGAGGGGACTATATCTCAAATAAGCCATCACAGATGGACCTCGGAGTAGAGCATGGTGACACAGACACATGGTGTGAGGGAGAGTTAACAAATTAGGGTCATTTGTCTTCAAGTGTGTTTGTCTGGAAGGCGTCACACATCAAAGAAGCGGCAGAATCAAACCATCACCATTAGAACTGTTACACTGCAACCACATGGCCAAAAGTAAGATTATACAAACAAGAAACTACAAGAGTGTGTGTGTGTGTGTGTGTGTGTGTGTGTGTGTGTACAGGTATATAATAATAATAATAATAAATCATTTTATGTATTTAGCACTTTAAGGGACCTCAAAGACGCTTTACAAAAACAAATAAAGCAGTAAATCATTAAAACACACGACATATTAAACATTAACGCAGTTATACAATAAGAAACGCAAAATTAAAAAGCAGAAACAGAAATAAAATATCTAATTGAAATAAATTAGAGGTTAAAAGCGATCCAAAACAGATGGGTTTTAAGAACTGATTTAAAAGGTCGGAGTTCGGAGGTGCCACGTAAAAGGCTCCATCACCCCGTATAAAACTCATGAGGTTACGGTTAATGTTCAGGTCTCTACGACACATAAAAACAGACGCCTGTGTGTTTGGCCTGCAATGCAACCTCGCTGTCCTCCTATTAGTGATGGGATAGGAAGACAAACCTAATCAGAAAAGTGGCTGACAAAATTAAGAACCCATCCGATCATAGAACATAACACATGTTCCTCAGAGTTCTCCTGACTGACACATGAACCTCCAGCAGGGCTTTAAACCGTCGGGAAGTGCGTCCCCTGCGGACGGAGCGTTAACTTAATTAATAAAACATGGGATATGACCCGAGTGTCCAAACGTCTATTTATAGACATTCAGTTTGAAATGTCAGACTGTAACCGAGCATTTTAATCAACATTTTAAACATTTAGCCTGATGAAATACCAACGAACGAAAGGAGGGAGTCTCCACATCACTCTGAATGTTAAAATGAAAACTCATTTGATGGAAGGAGAGTGTTTGAGATTGCACGCTGCATCTTTCAGTCAGAACGACAGATGATTTGTTTTCTGAATTGAACTGAGTGATTGACCTGAGCTGACTGTACTATAAATCCACGTTAAGCCTCTTCTGCACTCCTTACGTTCATTACATTTACATCTAGCAGACGCTTTCATCCGACCTGACTTCCAAATGAGAACATAACCAAGTCAGAAGATAAAGAACAACCAGCTCCACTGTGGAATTATCAAACCTGATCATGATCTCAGCGGTGTTTTCAGTTGTTTCTTAAAGATGCTCAGTGACTCCGCCTTATGGAGAGAGTTGGGAAGATGGTTGCTCCATTTGGCAGGGGTGAAAGCAATGGAGTGAGAATTGGTGGAATCACCAGGCGACAGTCATCACTAAAGCGAAGTGAACGATTCGGAGTGTTATTTAAAACTATAGAGTGAAGGTCAGAGGGGCCAGATCCAGAGGTTGTCCTGTAGATCAGAGTCAGGGTCATATACTGAATGCAGCAGCTACACTTACAGGAGGGTTCACGCCTGCAGGTTTCTTTATTAATTCATTTTAAAATAAAGAAAACTCTACTCTGTGTAATTAGGTTCTAGTTTCGTATTCAGTTTCTACAAAATCAACTTCAGATCAGAACGTCTTAATCTTTATATCAATCATCTTTTCAAAGTGTCCCCTGAATAATAAAGGTAGAACATGTTTTAGTGTGGCACTGTTTGGTGTGTGTGTGTGTGTGTGTGTGTGTGTGTGTGTGTGTGTGTGTGTGTGTGTGTGTGATTAATGCATTGTAGGGATGAAAACCAAAAGGGGAAAAAGTTCTCAATGTTAAAAATGACGGTGGAAAGACGGACAGCTTATCAAATGCTCACTCCTGTTATTTCAGCGCAAAAGTTTGCTAATTATACGATGTGAGAGGTGATGAAGGTGGAGCGGGGCAGCGAGATGCTTCTGATAAGATGTCCTTGGCACAGGCAATGACACCGTTTCATCTTTACAACAAAATGAACAGCAAGTGGCTTGTTAGTCCGATCCACATTTTCACCAGAAATCTGCTCATCCCTCCCTCGCTCTTCCTCTCAGCCCCCCTCAATTCCAAATCTGAGGTACCCAATATGGAGCCCTCATTAGGACACAAAATGGCGTCTCGTGAAGAGAAAGAGAGAGAGAGAGTCTAAGAGAGTGTGCATAACACAGAGAAGTGGCAGAAGAAAAAGTAGGAGACTGGCAGATAAAACGAAAATGAGGTGCTTTAATATAAGCTCTGAACTCCGAAGCACAAAGCTTTCTGCTGTAAAGTGGAATGCAGGTGATCAAAGAACCACGGATGGTGGAACCGGCAGATGTGCATGACGGAGAAACAAAACTCTAAAACGGAGCTGCATGATCAATCAGATTCAATCAGCACATCAGCACATTCTTAAAACAGGGTTCAGTACAGATGTGAACCTGTGACATGCAGCTCCAGCCTCTGTTCACACTCACAGTCTGAAACAGCACTCCGAAAATTTAATTAAGCAAAATTATTTACTACTGATCACTACTGTAATGTGTTTAGATTAGTTTACTTTAATTGTGTTTTTAAAGTTTAATGTTTGTTGTCTTGGAGGTCGTGCAGAATAAGAATTTCACAGTACAATATAACGCTGTTTCTTATGCTTCTTATGACAATAAACTCTTAAATCTTAAATATAAATAGTTTAATTTCACTTAGGTCGGCACGGTGGTTTAGTGGTTTAGCACGTTCGCCTCTCAGCGCTAGGGATTCCCGGTTCGAATCCCCATCTGGGTGGAGTTTCCATGTTCTCCCCATGTCTGCGTGGGTTTCCTCCGGGTTCTCCGGTTTCCTCCCACAGTCCAAAAACATGGATCAAGTCAATTGAATTCTCAAAATTGCCCCATATAGAGTGTGTCTGTGTGAGTGAGTGTGTGCCCAGCGATGGATTGGCGCCCTGTCATGGGTGTATCTGCCCAGCACCCGAGACGTTCTCTCCTGGATGGGCATGGGGAACCCCACCATGACCCTAATAGAGGATAAAGCGGGAGAAAATGAATGAATGAATGAATGAATGAATAAATAATTTCACTTATATGCATTCTGGGCGACTGTGCGCTCACAGTTTGATTAAAGTCCTCTCGTGGTCCGGCGTGACCGTGCTCCGGGGTTTTAGAGCATGATTGGTGGAGTTTGGTGTGAAATGTCATGACTGGTCCACAGAACCAAACCTTAATGCCAACACCTCTGAAATGAACGACAACAGATTCTCACGTCCAACATCAGAGTCGGACTACACGAGGGACCTGTTCCCACAGAAGAACGTCAGAACCCTTCCAACAACGTGGAAGCTGTTAAAGCTGTGCAGAAAAATAAGAAGTTCAGTGTACTGTAATGGGCGTGTCTCCATATATTTGTTCATAGACTCTGTCTTTCATAACGATCTCTCACCCAACTGCACAGCTCTGATCAGAATTTGCCAGATATCTCTCAGATTATTTCATATTCATGTCTAATATTTGTTCCAAAGTAAATACATAATCAACATTTTTGGACACCTCATCAGACAGAATCATGTCTGGGACTCTGGAGTCATTCATTGATCAGAACACCCGAACAGATGACAGATTTTTTGGAGAAACGCTGCCCATATGGTTTTCAGGATTTAAAAGCAACTTGCGGGGCTGTGTTTTCTAACAATATCATTACGTTTAACCTTCATACAGAAATAACTCTCAGCAGTTCTCTTACAGATTTAAATCACTGTTATTCCTCAGGAATGAAAACAGATTCAGGTGCAACAGAATCACAGTATTAATATTAATATTAATAAACAGATCATCATTAATGCAGATCAATGTGTCCATTTCATTTTGAGGTTTTCTTTTAAATTAATGAAGCACAGAAAAAAAAGAGGGCCGTCGGTGTGTGAGTAAACAGTTCAGAGGTTTTTTACCAAGATTCCAAATGTCACCCAGGACTGGTGCCTTTATAAAGTCTTCAACATTACACATAGTAACTGACTAAATCTGAATGTATCCATGGTAACAACAAAAAGCATGTGATGACATTTGCAGTGGATTTTTTTAAACTTAATAAAATCTGGCTTTAGAAATGTTGAAGGTGAGACCTGTTTCTGCTGGAAATCAGATCTGCTCACAGTGCGTGCCTTCTGCTGTTAACCTGCTGAATGATGTCATGTACATACGCCAAACCTTTAGGCATGTAATCCATTATGCATGGCACACACACACACACACACACACACACACACACACACACACAACACCCAAGAGGTATGTATAAATTATATGCAATAATGTCATCATGTTTTAGTGTAGATATAGTATATATGTGTGTGTGTGTGTGATTTATGATTAAATTTAAATTTATGATTAGATATCAAAACAAAGACCTTATAATAAAAGCAATCCACCACAGAAACAATAAAGACATGATTATTATTTGTAATATTTAGCATTGCAAAAAAGAACTGTAGTTGTAAATTATAATTGTAAATGATAAAAGTATTATATAAAGTGAACAACGAAGAGAATCTGGGTGTGAAACATGATAACGTACATAATTCCAACACATTTCAGAAGTGAAAAACAGACGTGCCTTCCAAGCACAGAAATGAAAATTGGGTTTCCCAATCCCGACGGTACAGTGGAATATGTAGGGCATAGTGATGGAAAACTGGACCTGATGCAAGTCAGTCTGAAGAGCGAGAGAGAGAGAGAGAGAGAGAGAGAGAGAGAGAGAGAGAGAGAGAGAGAGAGAGAGAGAGAGAGAGAGAGAGAGAGAGACAGAGAGAGCGAGAGACAGAGAGAGAGAGCTTTATATTTATATACAGGATAAAGAAGAAAGTGGAATAGCAGAGTGTTATCAGGTGAAGGTCTGTTCACTGGGACCGGTGTGACTACAGTTAACTGGAATACAGTCAGCTGGAAAAACAGAGTGAATTAAAAGGCTGCAACACACACACACACACACACACACACACACACACACACACACACACACACAAACACACACACATACACAACTTTTTATTTTAACCTTAAGAGGAATTGTTTAGTAATAGAGCTAACTGCCCAAAAGACTGAGATCCGGAGATTCCTTAACAAGAAAGAAAAATCATAAAACAAGAAAAATCATAGCTGAATCTTCAAAATACAAATAAATATAAAATAAACCCTCTGCGTTGTTCTATTTTCTGGTAATGTTTTGTTCAGTTGATGAACATTTGCGTGTTTGTAAAATGATCATCTTCTGTTAAACTGCTCGGTTCTCAACCAAATGATAATAAGCACGCACTCGTCTCAGAGCCAAAAGTCTGTCGTAAATTATTCTCCTCTCCATTTTTTACACAATCGCTTCATCTGCAGCTTCTGACTTTCAAAAGAGAACAAGCTCTCGCTTCACACTGCGCACGCTGACGGAACCATCACGTTATAAAGTGACTATTGTACTCTGACAATTACAAAATACACAAGCAGGTGTTATAGCAGACACAGCTGCAGTGTTCCTGGACACACATACACACACACACACACACACACACACACACACACACACACAAACACAAAGGGGTTGTTTCTGTTTAGACCGATTTTCTACAAAACTTTAAAAAAATTTAAAAAAAATAAACTTCCTCCCCCTCTCTCTCTCTCTCTCTCTCTCTCTCTCTCTCTCACACACACACACACACACACACACACACACTGATTCAAGATGGGACTGCCAGAGAGTTTGACAGTGGGGCAGATGATGGATGGTAAGGTCTGTGACATGACAGAGAGAGGTATGGCTGCTCTCTCTCTCTCTCTCTCTCTCTCTCTCTCTCTCTCTCTCTCTCTCAAAAGTAATCTCTCTCAGTCGCCCCCCCCCCCCCCCCCCCCCCATCCTCTGCTGATCTGCATCTCTCCTTAGCTGTTAAAGAAAGCCTAGAATTTAGCAGACAGCCTCCCTTGTGTTAATTACATTTCATCACCTTTCTAATTAAAAGTGCAGTTTAATGAATTCTCGCTCGTGCACACTGGTAGCTCCAGTCGTGATAATGAACGAGAAACGTCCATCTATAGAATCTTAACAAGGTGTTAAAAATATGTGTTTTATTTTCCTTAGCAGAGGAATGAGTGAGCTGGAGAGGAGTTTATTAGAGTTAAAGTAAAATCTCTGACATTTATGTGAGGTGTTGCAAAACGGACCAACAGAGAGCATTCTCTGATTACGGCTGGTACAGAAATGAAAACGATGGATGATGCTCTGATGTTTGAACTTTAGATGAAAAGCAATGCTGTATTTAATAATACTAAAGAGCAAAAGACAAAGTTGCATTCTGAAGAGAAATCACACTAATAAAGCAACCTAAACCTAAAATCAGGGGATTTGAGATGAGGACCTGGGTGACTGAACCACAGAGAGCCTCACATAAGATAAAACACTACAGAACATCACACCATAAGCTTTCTGTTCTTCAGGACCACGGACAGCAGCTCACTCCTGTGTTTTTCAGGACAGCGGACAGCGACCAGCGATCAGCCACCTAAATGCAGGTTGTTCTAATTCCTCCCTGTTTAACATTCCCTGTTTCCAATTTCAATTAACAAGCTTGAAAGTTGTTTGATTTAAGACAATAAGTTTCTTTAATTTAAAACTTTAATGCTTTAAAATGTTAAATATAGAAACACTAATTATTTTATATAATAATTATTATATAAAGGCGGCACGGTGGCTTAGTGGTTGGCATGTTCTCCTCTCAGCACTAGGGATTCCCGGTTCGAATCCCCATCTGGATGGAGTTTGCATGTTCTCCCCGTGTCCGCGTGGGTTTCCTCCGGGTTCTCCGGTTTCCTCCCACAGTCCAAAAACATGGATCAAGTCAATTGAGTTCTCCAAATTGCCCCATATAGAGTGTGTGCCCAGTGCCCCCCTGTCCTGGGTGTATCTGCCCAGCACCCGAAACGTTCTCCACTGAATGGGCATGGGGAACCCCCCGCCCGCGACCCTAATATATAGGATAAAGTGGAAGATAATGGATGGATGGATTATTATATAAATATTTGTCTCATTTTGTTTCTGTGTTATATGTCATCTACATAATTGTGAATTTTTCTTGTATATATAGATCTCTATTTCTATTGAATATTATTATTTTAACTTGTTTCTTTTAATAACTAAATCTTTTTTTAACTTTCCTCTCTTCTATAACTTGCTGCTGAGAATGTGAATTTTCAGACAGCAGGACAAATAAAGGCTTTTACTTCTAAACTATACTGCATACTATACAATTTACTTATCATTTTACTGGCGATGTTAATAACTATGGGTAACGTGTGTAACTCCAACATTTCTGTATATTGTAGATGCTCATAACCCAATGTGAATTAGAACATTAGAAGCAATAAATCTGTTCTAATCATGTTCCCCTCCATGTTGAAGATGTGCAGCATTCTATCAGAGATCCCACCCCCTCCATCTTTATCATGTCTATGTTAATGATTTGTAAATAAATATAGATGGTCCTGGACTGCAGGGCGGACAGGGGTAGGGAGTGAGTGTGTGTACCTACATTAGCATGCAGTGATATATCTGCGGCTGAGCGAGGTGGCCAGCTGTTAACACCGTTTCACACGGCAGAGTAAGATGACACCATTACACCGGTGCATATGCAAACGAGCCAGACAGACTGATATGTTCTGATTAATCGTGCTCCTCACCTGCAAAGCTATAAGGCAGCAAGCCTGACCTCATCATGTCCCTCGTGTTGTTTCATTTATTAAAAGTAAATGACTAATTTGTGTTTCACAATTGTGAATTCTCAAAAGAAGAAACCTCAATTCAGATCAGATATGGAGCACAGCACACGGATATCTGCTCTCAAAATACCCACAAAACATCACACACACACACCAAAGGCAAGTGTAAAGCCACAACATGTCCACCTGCTCCAAGTCCAAGTCCAGAAAAAATATCATCCAATTAAACAAAATGTCCCTTGAACTGCAGTTACTAATAAATTCATGAATAATCACATTAGAAAACAAAGTGCTTTATTTATTTTATCTAAGCAATAGTTTCATTTGTTACTTTAAAGGTGTGTCACACTGGAAAGAACAATCCACTTATCAAATTAAATCTACAATTATGTAGCCAGCAGCATCCTGTAAGGTTTAAGGGATAAATAAGAGTCTGAAAACAGATAGGGAACTGTCATTACAGCCACACACATTCTATTTATACATTCTATAATATAGCACACTATACCTCGATGAGCATATGAGCATCTACGGTTAATAAGAGATCCAGTTTTAATTTTAAAAACTGCTTAAACTTTATTCATAGATACAATAAATGTAACACTTAGACCAAGTCAGGTAGTTACTACCTTACATTAATAATATTTAATCAGTTATAATGTTTGTAAGTTCAGTCGTTTAACGTTACTTTATAAATCAGAAGTATTAAGTTGATAATGAGACGCTGACCCCAAAAAAGCACAAAGACAGAGAGAAGATGAGAAAGAGGAGCGGGACTGAAATAAGGTATTATGAGTCTGTCTTCTTTCCACGGGGCAGCTTTGCGTTGTTTATTGTTCTGAAAATGCAGACTGCATCTTTGAATAACAAATATGTTGTGGTTTATAGATGCCTGGCTTCAAAGCCCAGTCCTACGGCTGTAACCCACTAAACACTCCAACTCTGATGGAGAAGGGCCAGCAAATATAATGCCAATAAAAATTAATGCTGTCGATTCTTAGGGCAACACTCATAAAGTGCCTTTTGTGTGTGAGAGTGAGAAAGAAGTGAAAGAATTTTTTTTAAATTATTATTATTATTAAAGAAATTCAACGGCTTTGGAGAATTTTGAAAGAAATCATAAGTGTCCAAACGGCAGGTCAGAATTCTATGGACATATGGAGCCGGGGTACACAGTTTATGTAAAAGCCTGCCTGCGAGTCCTGATTACTTGACACACTGCCAGAAAGCTTCCATCCAGACTGGCCGAGCTTGAGCAATATAAAAATAAAACAGCCACAATGATGCAGAGGGTTCACCTCACAGCAAAAAGGTCCTGGGTTCGAGTTCCAGTCTTTCTGTGGGGAGTCTGCATGTCCTCCCTGTGTTTGTGTAAGGGCCCATCAGGAGTTCTGGTTTTGAACCACATTCCAGACTCATGTAGATCTTTCCTGACCCATGATGAACCCCCCTGGGGTGTTTTAATGGACCTGACGTACAAATGGTAAACAAGGTTGGTCTTTATAACACACCAAATAAAGCGAACGTCAGTGTGGAGGAATGAAAAGTGACCAACTGTGTAAAACGGCAGCATCAGTAAACGAAAAAGAAAAGCACATTTTAAAAATGTGGAAGCAGCAAAATGACATCCATCTGCTGCGTCCGTCCGGCTCACATTGTTGTGTTTAATTGTCCCAGCTGGCACACGGAAGAGCAACATTATACTGTGTTTTTATTCTCCCTTTGCTCAGGGAGTTAACCAGCACTACCGCCAGCTTACTGGGCATTCCACTGGGCACTGCATGAGATGGACACGATGAAAAACACACACACATCTGTTTGACACACAGTGATTTTCCATTGACATGAACGGGTAATAATAAATGGTTACATGTGAAGATATTCTCAGCCAGAAAAGCTATTCCATTCAAACCTGATGGTCTAGAACCCTGGAACCTCAGAGGTCAGTCATACCAGGTGCTATGGCTGCATCACCACCTTTTAAACGAACACTAATAAAATATTAGGAGTAAAGAGTAAGAAGTAAGTGAGAGTGAAACTGCTGCACTGACCGATGTTTAAATGCTTTCTTGCAAAAATAATCTGAATTGTCAGAGGAGTTAACTCGGTTCTTTTTCTTGGAGACCTGACAACTGATGCACCTCAACAAGCGTGTGAAGTTGTAGACTGCTATGTTTCCACGTGAAACGCACTCAAAAGGCACTGCACGCACAGAAACCCTCCTCGTACTCTGCAAACCACTCAGCGTCCAACTTCTTAAGGGGAGAAGTGGCATTCAGTCATGTGAGGAGGAGCAATAACCAGTCTGCGCTGCCTTAAATGCATGCCGCCTGCTCCCCACAGCAGCCAGAGCCTGCACCCCGCCTGCAGCACCGTCCAAGTGACCCTCACTGTTTTAAAAAATCTAACTTCTGAATTTTAGTATTAAACAGCCAATTCCAATTCGGCTTGAGAGTCAGGTACAATCATCATGTGTAGCCATCGTTTCAGGTCTGATTAACTCTGTTAACCTTCAACAACCCCGAGTCTCCACCCGAGTCTCCACCCGAGTGTCCACCCGAGTGTCCACCCACTCTGAGTGAAAGCAGAAACTTTACCTGATATAGACGCAGACTGATGAGAGCACAGTGTGACAAACGGAACAAAAATACGAGAATGCAGCCAAAACCTCCCTGTGCATTTAAACATTCATTCATTCATCCATTATCTTCCGCTTTATCCTCTATTAGGGTCGCGGGGGGGGGGGGGGGGGGTTTCCCCATGCTCATCCAGGGGAGAACGTTTCGGGCGCTGGGCAGATACACCCAGGACAGGGCACCGATCTATCGCTGGGCACACACTCACACACACAGACACGCACACAAACACACTCTATATGGGGCAATTTGGAGAACTCAAATGACTTGATCCATGTTTTTGGACTGTGGGAGGAAACCGGAGAACCCGGAGGAAACCCACACGGACACGGGGAGAACATGGAAACTCCACCCAGATGGGGATTTGAACCGGGAATCCCTAGTGCTGAGAGGAGAACATGCTAAACCACCGTGCCGGCTCTGTATTTAAACATTTAAACTAAAAAACTAAAGAAACTATAGTTTACTCCCAACCTCACTGGAATTAAACCAACTTCTGTCACATTTACTGATTAATCTGGTGTAGCTAGTTTGGTAATGTTGTAGTAATATTATAATTATGTTTCATGACATTTATCTAAAATAATTAGTAATCAAACTCATGCCAGCGTGGAGACCTGTTTATTCATATCGGCAGTTTATTCAGACACATCTGAACCCAGTAAAGATCTCAGGTGACTGGAGAACATCTGCTCGGTTCTGATCGGATGTGTCTTAATTGTCTTTGCCTCCATCTGCATCTTTGTTCAAATCAGATTCTGTTAACGCTTCATAATTTGCCTGAATTAGAAAACAAACTCTGCAAATGAACCTCTCTATACATCGTTCTCTTCACATTATTTACCTTTTCTTTAGAACCCTCACGTTCCGTTCTTGTTCTTTCCAAAGTGTAGGGTCATGTCTAAATAAATCTAAATGTTTTATATGATAAAATACAATCAAAGCATTAGATTCATATTCAGTCCTTTATTAAATGACATCTGAAAGAACAGAAATCAGTAAATTAAGAAATGTTTTTTTTTTGTGTGTGTGTGTGTGTGTGTGTGTGTGTGTGTGTGTGTGTGTGTGTGTGTGTGTGTGTGTGTGGGGGGGGGGGATTACAGATGGTAATTCCAATATTCCTCACACTGATTTCCAATCAAGTGCAGATCTTTGGTCCTCACCCCCAAACACAGCGTATAAATGCCCGATTCCGTCCGTCATGCACGGCGGTGCAGAGTTGATGATTCGGGTTTGTTGTGAGACCGGGGGACCGGGGGACCGGGGACCTGGGGACCTGAGGCGCTTGCAGGAATTGAGAAGACAATGCATTTCATCTAACTCCAGAATATTCTGGAGACAAATGTGCAGAGCAGCAAATCAATACGGCTGAATGGCTGAAGCTCAAAAAATGATAAAGTCCAGACAGAAACCTCACCGAGATTCAGTGCATTTTCATAATTTTATCAAATCGATTAACTAAACATCTCTATCCCCGAAAGACTGAACGATGACACAGACGATCATTTAATGTGGATTTGAATTGTAATTAATTAAGAGAAGTCCAATCTCTCCACTTGGTTTGTAATTATTGTTGTAAGTTTATTTTCTAAAGAACAAACTCACAAATGAATCTAATCCCAGCTTTGATCCCGTTATCTCTCAGTGTTCCAAGAACTGTGAAAGAACTCTTCAAATATAATCCAAGGCTCAAGGCCCAGACAGGCTGAAGAGGTTCAATTGTTGTTCTCAGAGCTTAGAGAGAGGATGAGGAAAAAGAAAAAAAGAAAAATACAGATAAACTGCTAAAGTTCTAACATTTTGATATTATTTCATGTATTTCATTTAATGAAATATATTTCTTATAGTAAATAATGAACACAATGAACATCAAAGTACAATCTACACACGTATACCTCTATATCTGATTACTGACATTAGAGCAACTATGTGTAATTATTTAAGAATTTAAAAATTTTTTGCTACCAAGCAGTTTATGAATGAATCCTGATGCAAACCTCTTCTTTATCCATGTTGGAATCCAGCACTCAAGTGCAATAATATGTACACCCCCAATGGATGGGACAATTCAACATTTACTGCTGCCCAAATAATCATCACATATTTCATCTAAATAAAAGAAATGAGGGTAATTTTTTTTTTTTTTAATAATTTGTCTAATCCTGTTGCTGAGGATCTGCATGGATGATCACATGTATTTCATTTACAGAATGTTTCCCACTCTTATTCAGGTTAACAGAAGCAAACCAAAATGTGAGGAACTTGAAACAGAATCTTGCAATCTTATAATCTTGTAATGCGTGTGGCTCCAATACAGTGACCAGATGTCCCATTTTATACAGAACTGTCCCACTTTTAATATGGACCTAAAAATTCTGTAAAACCCTAAAATGCCCTGGTTTCTGCATTCACAAACAAATCATGCCAGTTTTCTCTATAATACCTAATAAATCTATTATAAAAATAAATTTAATTAACATGCAAAACAAAACTAAATACAACAGTGATTGGGTTGGTGCATGTGTGAGTCAATTAATGAGTCAAAAGCTGCTAAAAAAATATATGGTTTGTCTGGAAAATTCTCCACACAATACAGAAGCACATATAAACATGGAGTACAATTAAGGGCTTAACAATAAGTCATGTTAGTTTTGGACCCTCAGCATTCAGATCATCAGTCACTGAGGTATCACTGCCCTGAGAATGTATAAAAACATACATCTTAAGAGCCCCATCCATCTTGAGGTTGACTCTATCTTCCCTGCAGATACAGGGGCAGCAGCACGTCCCCGGTGAACTCCCTGGTGCACGCTGCCTTCACCCGCATAACAACCTCAAGGACCAGAATTAAATCTGGTCACTATGGCACAGTGAACCTGCGGACACCCGGCGCATGGCAATGACCACGCGATGAGCCTAAATACTCTCAACAGTGGATCAATCAAACAACCGCGAGGGCAGAATGTTGCCTCAATTCCCTTCTGAGGTAAAGATGAAACGTGTGTCAGGTTGACTTTGTAAAGTTGCTAACGTAAACTCCTGTCACTACATCCAAATCCATCCAGGTTTCATCATGCCATGAGCGCAGTCAGAGCATCCGCAGCCAGGGGCAACCAACCCCCGTGTTTGAGTGAGGGCCAGGGAGCATTTATATGATGCTCTATAAATCATACAGTTATGTGTTTTTTCGGTCTCATCTGATCTGTGCACTGGATGTTCTCTAAAGGAACTGTGGCTCTCTCACGTAAGGTTCCATTTCATTCAGATTGAGCTTCTTTAGCCAACATTCAATTTTATTACAACCTCCATCACTCCTGTCCGCCGAGGTTTGCTACCACACAAACATTAAGATCTCTGAAATTGGACATGTAACCTTGAAGTTGTCCATACATTTCCACACATATATATATATATATATATAATATATATATATATATATATATTTATATATATATATACATATATATATATATATATATATATTATATATATATATATATATATATAGTATATATATATATATATATATATATATATATATATATATATATATATATATATATAATATATATATATCTCTCCATGCTCAGAATAAGAACAGAACCTGAAAAACAGAGTTTAGTTTTGAACCGGTTAAAGTCGGTGATTTGTACAAAACCTGTTACTGCCACAAGTTAATTATTAAAGCTTTGAGAAACTGCTGGAGTTCAGTTTAAAATAATGATTTTACTTTTACATTAAACACCAGAGTGTGTCTGAGAGGAAGTGAGAGACGCAAAGTAAATAATGTGGTAATGCTGCTGAGCTGCAGCTTTCATTAGACATTTACTGAAGAGTGAGCATGGTTTAATTACACTCCCTGTAAAACAGACACACTTTCTTTATTTCCCTTAGTGTGTGTGTGTGTGTGTGTGTGTGTGTGTGTGTGTGTGTTGCATACCCAAATGCTTAAATACTTCTTGGTCTTATAACATCAGTATTTTAGACTACTAGTATTTTTAATAAATGATTTTGTCTTTTTTGTCTTTCTTTACATCGGTGTCCACAGTGATGACTGAAGTCCCTCTGTCCTTATTTTTTATTTTTTTATGTAGGTTTTCTTTCAAAAAATGTTTTTAAATAATTTTTCATGCTGTTATACTTAATCGAGCAATGTGAGATAACAGGGTATTATTATCTTTTATAAAACAGGTCATTCCGGTCCTTAAACAGCTCTGATTGGTTGAGCTGTTTGTCCAGCTGTGACATCACTAACACTGACACACCTCTGAGCACGTCACATGTGAATGTGGTGAAACATTCACAGATTAATATAAACAGTGAGTTATTTCTCAATAAGCATTAAGCTGGTATCCCGTTACTCAGCAGTCAGCGTTCACTTTAAAAACTGGACTAGATTACATCATGGAACCACACCAGTAATTTCATAAATAAATTTTATTATTATAATAATCTATAGCTGAGTGCATGTGAGGTTGTGTATTATTGTGAATAATCACAGTAGAGAGCTGTAACTGCACGCCGCTGCGCATCTTTCCCGTAATTTATTCAGAATAACGCACGCCTCTCGTGTCTTATTAACCTTCTTAAGCCCTGAAGGATGTCCCCTGTTTAAATTCAGTCTGCTCTGATCCACTCGGTTTGGTTCAGTGTGTGTGCCGTCACCGCGCTCCGAACGCTGGAGCCAATCCAGCGGCAAGTCATTCAGAATGAGGATAAAATGCGTGTTGGTAATGTAAGCTGGCAGTGTTCTTTAAGTCAAATTATTTCAGCTAATGGGGCTTTTAGTCATGAATGCTGCCTGTCCCATTGTGTTGAGTGTGATGATATGGCTGAATACACTGCGTGCTAAAAGGTGTGTGTGTGTGTGTCTTATACACTGCTACACAATGCAAAACAGTGGGTCTCACGTTCAGTGTGTAATGTTGGTGAAGACAAGTCTAACAGCAATGTGCACACTGAGAAACACTGAGAAATGTCCATCTAAACTGAAAGCCTTCAGAACCTCATCCTGCTCACTGGAGCATCTTCAGATTTAAAAGCCAGCCAACGATAAACTCAAGCTTATTTATATGTGTTCATTCTTAATTGTGATGTGAAATGTTCAATCACAGATTTCAGGGCTTTTAAATATGTATGTATAATATGTATATTAATAATATGTATAATAATAACATTGTGATGGATTCAGCGAGAAATTGTCCTAAAGAAAAGCAACAAAATAATTTATAAATTAAACTAGACTTTGATGAACACCCTGCAATTGTTTAGATCACTAGAAATGAATTACACATCGTAAAAAATGTCTTTACTTTTTACTATTGCCACTAAATGAAGGTCAGTCTCTCTCCTCAGTGATGAGGTCCTCACAAGTTCCCACAGTGAGGTACCTCACCCACAGTGAGGTACAGACACGACCTATAACCCAAAAATGCATCTCTTTTGCTACCGGTGACATTGAGGACTTTCTATTTATAGTGTACTGGACACCATCACATCTCAATAAGCTCAACAATCTGTGCAGATGTTCAGGGGTGAAAGGTCACCAAACACCATGGCAAAGACAATTAGTTAAACTGCGAAGGTCAGTCATGAGAATGTCCAGTGCAGCCATGTGTGTGTACATGAGAACGAGGGCGAGCCGTACAGTAATGACGTAAGGTCATCGTGTTCAGCACTCTTTGTGTCTACCAGGCTTAATGACCCCTCCAGAGAGTCAAGTCTGTCTGTTCTGCTGATCTTACAGTGAGATTAATGCCCTCACTGTGTGTGTGTGTGTGTGTGTGTGTGTGTGTGTGTGTGTGTGTGTGTGTGTGTGTGTGTGTGTGCCCACTCCACCAGCTAGTCCTACATACTGCACAGCACTAATTAAGTCTGTTAACATGTGAAACCTAAAGCACATTTGCTGGAGATCTGAAGCTGCCCAGCGTTTCAAACAATGGTCAGCATCATCAGTGACTAAAAACGGCGGCGAACAGCAGAGGACGAGGAATTAATGAGTAAGAAAAAGTAAGAAAGTCAGATGAGATGAGAAATTCCGGAGGATCCGCTCGGTTTGGACCCAGAGAAGAAGTTTCTGCACTTTAATTACTCTTCCCTTTTCCTATTTGCTCATAGGAACGGGACAATGATTTATGTTCTAGTCTTCTTAGTAGCAGAACACAGGCTACAGTAAAAATGTGTCCCGTATTATTTCTCATGTTCCTCTGAGAAGCAGGGAGCTGAAGTGAATAAGAGAACTGTACCAATGTAATATTCAAATACCGGCAATTAATCTGACTTTAGGAAAGAATTTTTTAAAGCCTTGCTTTGAGAATATAAACATTTTCTTTGAGGCCGATTTGCTCAATAGAGACGGTTCTCCTGATTTCACGTGGATCACAGATTCTGTTGTAGTATAACGGAGTCTAAAAATCTGATTGTTCCTCGTCCAATCTTCAATATTTCTGGTGCATATGTTTATTATTAATGACTCTGTACCATAGAGGATGATTCTCTAAAATGTGACACTGATGGGACCGACGGGAGCCGAGTCGAACACAAGTTTAAATACTCTGTTGGCACAAGTGTGTGTGTGTGTGTGTGTGTGTGTGTGTGTGTGTGTGTGTGTGTGTGTGTGTCATACAGGTCAGATCACACAGTGTAGGGACCTAGATGACTGACAACGATTAAGGACGGCGGAGGCTGTGATGTCAGTAGGTGTTTAGTGTTTTTTAATCAGACAGCTGCTTTAGAAATTGCATTTAAATAAAATAACCCTGCTGCTCCTGCTGACATTTTAGAAAATGAACGGTATGACTGACCGTGAAATGACACCACACACATGTATATACACAAACACATGCTGCTGACAACTTTGGGCTATATTAGAATGAGCGAGCGAGTGACTGAGAAAGAGAGAGAGAGAGAGAGAGAAAGAGGCAGAAGCAAACTGTCTCTACAGGCATGAAATGTGATTCATTTCAGAGCTATCCAAGCAAAGTGTGTAATCGCAATGATACACTGCTGTAATCCATTTAAAACAGCTCGGCTGCCAAACGCATCTCACACACACACACACACACACACACACACACACACTATAGAAAATACACAATATCTTTATTGTGCATTTCCACTGATTTGTAAACAGTTTTAGGATCTCTAACATTCACCTCTTAACACCAGAACCTGGAAAACTGTCTGACCTCCAAAACTTCTTAATTCATTCATTATCTTCCGCTTTATCCTCTATTAGGGTCGAGGAGGGGGGGGTCCCTCCCAGGGGAGAACGTTTCGGGCGCTGGGCAGATAGACCCAGGACAGGGGGGCAATCTATCGCTGGGCACACACTCACTCACACACACACACACACTCTATATGGGGCAATTTGGAGAACTCAGTTGACTTGATCCATGTTTTTGGACTGTGGGAGGAAACCGGAGAACCCGGAGGAAACCCACGCGGACACGGGGAGGACATGGAAACTCCACCCAGATTGGGATTCGAACCGGGAATCCCTAGTGCTGAGAGGAGAACATGCCAACCACTAAGCCACCGCCCCTAAATTAAACATATTAAATAATAATATTAAATTAGAGAGGATTTTAAAGTATTTATTACACGATGCCACTCATCATCCTCAGATGGCGCTCTGCTGACTGCTGGTAAAATAATTTAACATGGAAATCACATGGCCTTGAGACTTTAATGTGATATTCATGTTAAAATGAGACAACTGTTCAACTGAGAAGCATGTCAGAATCAGTCATTACATAAAATACAGATCTGAGAACAGATCAAAAGGAAAGATAATCCTCTATTCTGACGTTAAAGCCTCAGAGTGAAAGACCTGAACATTAACACACTCCCATGTCCTTTCTAACTGTCCAACCTCGTCAATAACTTCTGATCCAGTCTTTACTTTCCGCTGCAGACAGTGGCCCTCTTCATGGACAGCCTCTCAGACGCCCAGCATCTGTGTGTGTGTGTGTGTGTGTGTGTGTGTGTGTGTGTGTGTGAGTGCACACTTGTGTGTAAGTGTTTTAAATGGCTCTTTGCTTGAAAGCTCTCAACGCAAATTTAATTTGCACCTCACTCTGATCCCTTTCTGTCAGGGTCAGTTCAGACTAATGGGCCTCAACACGGCCTTCCTGAAGGCGGGAGCACCGGCAGGAAACACACTGCAGCTTTAAAGTCACTTTAACAGTATGGGTGTCCCCCCCCCCCCCCCCCATGGCATCTCAATTCATAACTAATGATTAACTCAGGACTATAGCAATAACACAAACACATATATAAATTATATATGCTATAAATTAACACGCCATGAAGTGTTTCATACAAAAATGTATATAAGAATACACATAAGAATTTCTCCAAACACACTTTAAAATCTTACAGAAAGCCTTCTCAGACTGAAAAAAACACTGCATAAAGAAATTCAGCATTAAGTGGGATGTGATTAAAAACCCTGCAGGTCCTCTGTCATTTTGGCTGCAGGTTAAACAGATCAACCCACTTAAGACTGTTTCAAATGATTTCATAAGCATGATATTAATGTGTGCCTTTGCCTGCAAGTATTACATGGCTGTGTGTGTGTGTATGTGCGTGGGGGAGAGGGTCGTGTGTGTGTGTGTGTGTGTGTGTGTGTGTTCTGACATGTCTAAGAGAGCCAGTGAGAACAAGCAGGGATCAGGATGGCAGCATCTGTAGAAAGTTGGCAGGGCGGAAAAGAGGAGAAGTCTGACAGATTTAAGGGTGAACTCCCTGAGACATACCATGCAGCTCTTGATACTAGCTGCTATGCGCACACACACACACACACACACACACACGCACACGCACACGCACACACACGCACACACACGATGCTCTCAGAATGCAGTCTGTAAAGTTATCCTTTACTCTACAAACCAAACTACAGTAAATATATTGATTGAAGGAATGCGGTGACATTGAGGCTCAGCCTGCATCAGTGATCCACGTCTACATCTTTTCTTCTAAATAAAAACACGCCGTCTGTGGCTTTAATGAAATAACTGACAATAATCAGCGAAGTCTGTCCTGTATGAATACTTCTTCCTATACATTCGCCGTCTTTACTCTTCATCATTCAGCAGTCGCCACGGTGATGAACTCACGTTTTAGATTTTGGCCCTGTGCTTCACGCCTGATGTGCTTCCTGACACAACCCTCATCCTCATCCCCCGGGGGGGGGACACAGACTATAGGGGCAATGTTGAGCAGCAGATTCACCTTAAATCCATGTTTTTGAACTGTGGGAGGAAACTGGAGAACCCGGAGGAAACCCCTGCAGACACGAGGAGAATATGCAAACTCCACCCAGATCGGGATTCAAACCGGGAATCCCCAGCACGGAGAGGAGAACATGCCAAACTCTAAGACACCATTTGTCCTGAATGAAAACAATCCTTTAAAATTCTCTGTTGATCTGTTTATCATGTTATCACATCATACAATAATATAAGGTCCCAAACACTGTTGCACAGATGTGTGTGTGTGTGTGTGTGTGTGTGTGTGTGTGTGTGTACCCTCCTGCATGGCAAAATTCTCTATCAGAACTAATCCACCCTAATGCCATTACTTGGTCTGATTCCTATGACATTAATTAGCACTTTGTTACTGATCATGGCTGAGATTACCTGCTCGTCCCTCTTCTCTCCTCCATCACAGCAGATGGTGTTCGCTCGTCTTTCCTGCCTCCTCACTCTCATAACCAACTGCTTAAACCTGAGAACAGCAGCGCTGAAATACAGCAGACGTGTTCGCACGTCACGCAGAAACATAAAACATTACGCGATTTACAGAACAACTCCACTGGTCTTTGAAGGAACAGTTTGGGGAAGGCCCTTTTCACTTGCCAACAAGCCATACAGATGCTGTTGGGTGAGGTTGGTGTTACAGAACTGGACATGTCTGCAGATCATCAACCCGCTTTAATGAACAACAATCGCACACCAGACACCCTCATCCAACATCAGTGTCTGACCGCTTCCAGATCACTGGGCAAACGTTCACACCGACACGCCGTCAATGGATTAAGAACATAATGAAAGCTCCTGTAGGTGCATAACGCAGGACAGCATACGTTTCAATCATACACTCTGCTTTTGGAGATAATATTTCTGGGGTATATTATATTGTATGTTAATAAGCCACAATGTCCATTTATGGGGTAAAGTTAGCCGACGCCCCGATTCTGACCACCAAGGGCACTTAGACAGATGCTGGATGCCCTGCATTAAGGAAGGGCAGCACAATAAAACACTAAAACCCATTTGTCCAGGGGGTGGAGGAAGGAGCAGAGCTGTCGTCAGAACCGTGGGGTTAGGTTCCACGCTTTGTTTTATTATCAGAGGTGATGGATGCTCTCTGAGGTCCAGTGACGTGAGGGTGTGGTAGTAAGAGAGGTCTCCGAGGTATAATCTGTGCTTCATGCCCTGCGGTGGGCGTGGCGCGTGTCATGTGGTATTAAGCAATGCTTTCATTCTGATCGCTTTAATATCTTTATCTTTTCTCCCGTGGTTACGGCCGTCATTCTCTAGGGCTGTCCGCCTCGCAGATCCAGATCATAAATATTATCTATAAACAAAAACCTGGCACGGTGGCTTAGTGGTTTAGCATGTTCTCCTCTCAGCAATAGGGATTCACGGTTCGAATCCCCATCTGGGTGGAGTTTCCATGTTCTCCCCGTGTCTGCGTGGGTTTCCTCCGGGTTCTCCGGTTTCCTCCCACAGTCCAAAAACATGGATCAAGTGAATTGAGTTCTCCAAATTGCCCCATATAGAGTGTGTGTGTTTGTGTGAGTGAGTGTGTGCCCAGTGATAGATTGGCGCCCTGTCCTGGGTGTATCTGCCCAGCACCCGAAACGTTCTCCCCTGGATGGGCATGGGGAACCCCACCCCGACCCTAATAGAGGATAAAGCGGGAGATAATGAATAAATGAATGAAAAAGCTGATATTGGGGTAAAAAGGTGATTAGGATGGTCTCTCTCACGCCCTCCCTGATCACCGTACGGGTTCCTTTACGTTTAAACTGTGTGTGCAGATTTTCAGATTAACAGCATATAGGTTACAAAGAGTTTCCATATTCAAATTCCCAGCCCAGCCCTTAGTGGTTTGGCATGTTCGCCTCTCAGCGCTAGGGATTCCCGGTTCGAATCCCCATCTGGGTGGAGTTTCCATGTCCTCCCCGTGTCCGCGTGGGTTTCCTCCGGGTTCTCCGGTTTCCTCCCACAGTCCAAAAACATGGATCAAGTCAATTGAGTTCTCCAAATTGCCCCATATAGAGTGTGTGTGTGTGTGAGTGAGTGAGTGTGTGCCCAGCGATAGGTTGGCGCCCTGTCCTGGGTGTATCTGCCCAGCGCCCAAAACGTTCTCCCCTGGATGGACATGGGGAACCCCCCCCCTGCGACCCTAATATTGGATAGAGTGGAAGATAATGAATGAATGTTTCTCATGTTGTGAATGTAATTTTCTGAGCATGTGATGGCAGATGGAGATGTACGCCGTGGCTGCGGGGGTTAATTAGTGGAACGGCCTCCGCGCTTCAACGTTGGAGAGAGGTGAGAGAAAAGATCACGCTCGCCATCGTTTCGCCTTCCTGACGGCGTCCTTTAATGCTGCTGCGCCACTCTCCATTCCCTCTTCACTTCTACGACTTTCTCACCTCCAACCGCTCTCTCTCTCTCTCTGTATCTCTTTCTGCGAGACCAGTACAGCAGATGGTGCTTCTCAGTCAGGCCAAGCTGTTCTCCATCTCTGCGCCCTTCCCTCTCTCTCTCCGCGCCTCTGTGGTTCTCTGCGTTTCTGAGAGCCGCGGTTGTCTTGTGCACGATGACATCCTGCTCTCTAATTGATTTCTCTTGTTCACGTCACCCGAAAGAAGCTCGCTCTCTCAAAATGTGGCTCTCTGTGATTTTTTCTTATCTAGAAGTTCCTCGGTTCCGTTATCTGCTTCAGAGGATTGCATTTGTGAGCCATGTTTTCCTCTGTGAACTCTAAAGAGATTAAGACGAGCTGCAGGACTTAAACTCAGGAATACAACTAGTACTTAAGTCAGAATATAAATACCAACAGCAGCAAACACATCAGAATACAAAACACACACACACACACACACACACACACAGAGACGATCGAGTACCTCTGTGAGTTAGACTCTGATTTTTCTTTTTTTTTTTAACCTGAGCTGTCAGAGAGATAGTGGATGACAAAAACTATCCTGTTCTGCTTGAGCACGTTTGTAAGATAAACTGTACGTACAAAAGCAGTGTGACACTTACACACAGAGCCCACAGTAAACGCGCCCTCCCTCCACAGCTACAACACTCTCTACTCTCTTTGGAAAGATTCCTACATGGTTTTTTTTTTTGTTTTTTTTAAGTGTGTCTGTGGCACAGGGCTGTAATTGGGCGGAGCCTGTCGACAGGAGGCAAGCATCAGGTAAACGGTAACACCTGCCTGTCAGTAATGCCTTTAATTGCCCCTCCCCTGTGTTTCTAGTAAAAGAAGGAGAGGGCTGGAAAGAAAGAGGAGACCTGAAATCTCAAGCTGTCGCAGGTTTGCAGAGCTAAACTTTCTAATTCTGTTAAAACACACCAATCATTCCGTTAAGACCCTCGTTTGGGAGGATGGCTGTCAAGCTAGGACAAAAAAGATGATCCCCAAACCTTTTTACACAGCGTTTTAAACGTACAGTTGAGTGATTGAGTTTCTAAACCTCAAAACTAAATAAAGCACCTAAATTTGAATGATTCTAATGTTCACCCCAAATACCACAGACTGAATCAAAACCATACAGACCACAGCATCTCAACCAACATCTCTAACCATTATGCAAGGTTCATATAACATTTGACTTTTAAACAAGAAATAATCACCAGAAAATGATCTCGTGTTTAAATCTGTAAGTGAGGATACAACAATAGCTTTTAATTCCTTTTCTGGCATAGTTGGAACAGTGGGAGATCAAAGCAGTGATATTTAGAAAAACTGGGGGCCAAATCACAATGAAATAAGGTTTTGAACATGTATGGACTGATGGTTTACAGTTCTATAACGCAGGATGTTGCTGGATTGGGATTAGATTTATAACAGAATAATCACATGCTTCACTAAAGCTAAAACGTCAACGTCCATCATCGTCAGGTCAGAATTCTGGATCATAATTTCACTAAAACACAGAGTTCTGGAAAATAAAGACAGTAGAGCTTTAATGTGCCCTCATGTAAATATATTATATAGCTACTATGTATAAAATATTATATAGCCCTCATGTATAAAATTATATAGCTCCTATAATAACAATAACATCCTAAAGTCTGATGCAAAATTTTAACTAGCTTTAAACATCTTTCTGATTTTCATATCCACCGTATAAACATCACAGGAATGGGCTTCATGTCACCTGACCCCATCACAAACCACCAATAATCATGCAGGAGCTGCAACCAGGAGAGTGTGAATGGCCTTAAAGAGGCTTTAAGAAGACCATCAGAGGTTACCTCTGTATTGTAATCCCAGTGTTTTAAGGCATTATGTATAATTAATTTGCCCCGTTCGTTATCTGGTGTATTGAGTCTTGTTTCTGCGGCGGCCCCAGAGAAGCTTACTGTCTATAAAAAGTCATCAGCCTGAGCAGACTGCATTTAATTAATCAGGAACATCAGTGGACACGAAAACTCTTATTAAAAATAGTTTTCATTATTAATCCCAGAAGCTCGTTAGTGTACCGTGTTGTGTCGTGGTGTAATGCACTCAGCTCTAAACACCGAGCTGACCTCTGAGCTGAACAGAACACTTTAACTCAGCACATTAAACACACACCGAGAACACACCGCACATTTCCATCAGTAAAAATCATCTGAAAATGTTCTAATATATATAATTACTAAACTTTCTTGTTCCAAAGCAGATGTGTACTGAATAAATATACAGACCTCACTATATAAATAACTGCCTTCACATATTATATTCTTATTTTTCTAAGCTGTAACCTGTAACATGGAATCTAAATACTTTTTTCTACATATTTAATAATATTACACTACATGTTTGAGCTTGACGACATGGTGGCGATGGATTCTGTTCTCTATTAAATTAGGGATGAAACGTGTTTAGAACGTTATGCTGTTCTCATCATGTACACTGAGCACAGACTCTGAATGCATTGCTCTACGTTAGCATCCATCATCACAGCCTTGAGGGTGCTGAGCACCAAGGTTCTGCGTTGCAGTTTTGTATGGAATAGATAGTAGGACACTATTTTAGGGAGCGGGGAGGTCGGCAGCTGTGAGGGGTCAAACTGACTCAGCGCAGGTAGCAAGTGAGCTCTTCCACCAACAACAGCCTCGCTCTCTCTCTCTCTCTCTCTCTCTCTCTCTAGTTTTTAACTCGCACCCTCACTCTCGCATCCTCAGTCCAACTCTGATGAGAAACTCTGCAGAGGCTACATCAGCAAAAATGATGTAATAGAAAAGGACGGTCAGATAAAGTAGATATTTTCATGGGAAGATAGAAGAAGGATGTGGAAAATGTAATGCATTTTGTTTAGAATGAATAAAAACCCTAAAGTATAAGCACCAGGTGTGTCTAATTATTTGTCAGTGTGTGTGTGGGTGTGTTTACCAGTCGGATAATGGGTATTGCAGTGAACATTACAGAAACACAATGCCATATGGAGGCTATAAACAGCCTGTGAAATTCTGATGTACTTGAGAAAAAAAAAAAAAAAAAAGAAAAAACTGTGCGTGTATCTGTTCTGCTCCTCTTACATCATCATCATCATCATCATCATCATCATCATCATCACGCCATGTGTGCATACAGCTGAGGGTGCGCCCTCATGAAAAAGTCTGCACCATGCCTTAACATTGTTGACCTTAAAATGTCCCCGCTCCGATTGCCCGGTGTAATTGCCCCATCCTTGTGCATCTGAAGTCTTAAGTGCATGACTAAAACATGATTAAAACTGAGGGTGAATGTTATTGCAGCCATGTCGGAGATGAGAGTGAATATAAACAAAAAGGTTAGCCAACTGCATTCATCTAATAAACATGATGTTAAACCCCACAGCTACAACAGCATCCACCGTTTTGGCTGAGAGAGTGATTTCAATGATTAATTTAATGCTGCGTTTTAAATAAAAATATATACTTTAGATCAACAGATGAGGCAGCCAGTTTCTTCTGTTAAAGTCTCTGAGGTAACTGATGAGCCTCTGCCTCATGATTCAACTCGCTGCTGAAAGGAGCAATGTGCAGACCCTCCTACCTCATCTGTAACTCCCAAAGCGTGTCAGACCACTGTAACCTGCTCTGCCCCGCCCTCTGTTCTCTTACACATCATCCAAACTCAACATTCATTCATTCAGATGGTTCATTCAGATGAGAATCATTCATTCATTTATTCATTCATCCATTATGTTCCACTTTATCCTCTATTAGGGTCGAACGGGGGGGGGGGTTCCCCATGCCCATCCAGGGGAGAACGTTTCAGGCGCTGGGCAGATACACCCAGGACAGGACGCCAACCTATCATTAGACACTCACTCACTCACACAGACACACTCTATATGGGGCAATTTGGAGAACTCAATTGACTTGATCCATGTTTTTGGACTGTGGGAGGAAACCGGAGAACCCGGAGGAAACCCACACGGACACGGGGAGGACATGGAAACTCCACCCAGATGGGGATTCGAACCGGGAATCCCTAGCGCTGAGAGGAGAACATGCCAACCACTAAGCTGCCAGATGAGAATGCAACCATCCTATTTAAGGAAGAAGTCCATCAGGCGTTCTAATCTGAAGAACGGGGATCCTGCAATGGGGTTCCACGGTCTACCACTGCAACCGTGTCTCCTAATGGTGGCTGAGGTTGACGCAGCAGACATGCATCACAGGTGAAGGTACTGGCTGTGCGGAGTCTCCTGACATTAACTGATTTTGAAGGTATATTCACCTTACGCTCGGTCAGTGTGTGTCCTGAGCCTACCCGGTGTGTGTTGTGATTTTTAAAGTTGAGAAATCTGATGATTTGTTTTGTTTTCATCATTTCGTCCACGTTGTTAATTTTCTTTTCAAAGAGCCGTGGGGTGAGAAATACTTACACTCATTTTAGAAAACGTCGGCCTCCCTCTGGTCAATTTCAGAAGTAAAAATCAAACCCTAATACACATCGTGTGTTTGCAGGATTTAATTAGCGCTGGCAGTTTTCTATCTGGCGCTCATTCTGAGGCACGGCACAGAAAAAGTTGTTTGTTAAGCAGAATGATCTAATTTAAGGCTTTGGGAAAAAGCTTTTTTGTCTCACAAGTCCATCCGTTTCCTTGGCCCAGATCTGCCACCACTGTAGCATTTCACAAAATGAGAGAGAAAGATGGAGAGACACCGAGAGAACCAGAGAAATACCGAGAAGTGTATATAATGATCTAGTTGTAAAGATAGCAGGGTGCACATGGGATTTGTGATGGATAATTAAGGAGACGGCAATGCAGGATAAAAGCGGACTAGAGAGCCTGTACACACACACACACACACACACACACACACACACACTCAATAATTAAGAATTTTGTGAAGCAGAGTTACTTTATTGATGAAAGGTTAATGTTAATCTGCTTTTATTGTTAGTGTGCATTAGGCCGCATCCTTAAACTTTCTCTGGTGTGTATGAGGACAGACTCACACACAGTGACTCACATTCACAGTTACATTTGAGAAGTGTTTCTTCCTGCAAACATCACCTCATCAAGGAAAACAATCCTCCCTCCGCCCCCTCCATACTGCGCATTACAAAAAATAAAAAGGGAATCTTGCTTTTAAAGGTTGGATGCACGAGTCTCAACTGTGAGATTTCACTTTATTAATCTTTATATAATAATGTCACTCTAGAGTTCCTACAACAATACCATTGTAACTACCACATTAGAGACAGTCCCAAACTCTACAAAGGACTTCCAAAATAACTAAATCCACAGGATTTTCACATGCTGCCTTCAGAACAGAGCAGAACAGAACAGAACAGAGGAGGCTGAAGGTTGATATTTAATTAATTACAACTTCCTCTGAACCTTTAACTAAATCCATGCTGCTGAGCTTCAGGTCGTGTTTTGTTGATAAATTGGCAACACTTTTGACCATTCATCAAAATCCACCCATTCATCCACCTCTCTCTCTCTCTCTCTCTCTCTCTCTCTCTCTCTCTCACGACTCTCACAGTCTCTTCATCATCAATGCAACAATTTCTTATGAGCACAAAACCCAATACACTATATGAATCTTGTTTTTTTTTGTTCATATAGTGAATCTTTACGGCTGCACCAGTCTGACCTCCTTTCTGAAATCTAAACCCTCACCTGAAATAGTAATGGTAATGGGAAACTAAACTTTTATCATGGTTCAACCATCACAAGGCCTTACTTTGTAAAAGAGACACGTGTGTGAGGCTTAACATCTGTTTATGGAAAGAAGTTACTATACAACAAAGAAATTATTTTACATTGCTATAGATTAAATTAAATAATAAAAAAATCATGCATGTCTGCAATATCAAAATCATAAGTGTGTTTTTTTTTTTTTTGTTTTTTTCCAATAATCCTATTTATAAGTTACAGTATGTGTATGTAAGTGTATACACTGCACTATATAGCTGTCTGTGTTTTGTACACTGTCACATTATAAAAATAGGACCGGTGATGTCATATTACAAGCAATTTCAGAACCTGTTTAATGGTTTCAGCAACATAGATTTAGCCTTTTCAAAGTTCACACACACACACACACACACACACACACACACACACACACACACACACACACACACACACACACACACACACACACACACACAGGCAGTTAGGTGGAATTAATACGGCAAATAGCTGATAACGCTGCGCCCCTGAGGAGAGATTCACCAATAAATTTCAGGCCATTTCCTCAGCCCTTAAAAAAAAAAAAAAAGAGTGCTGCTTTCGTGATGTCACTGAGCAAGACGGAGGTATGTTAAGATTAGGAAAGCTGGCAATCAAATTAACACCATGTGACATTTAAGGCCAGAGCAACGGATTTCCCAGAACATAATTATGACAGGGACAGTGACGGGGTAAGAGCACTGAAATTTAATTACCACTGGCATCAAACGTTTAGCAACATTCTGATCTGAATACAGCCTTCTGTTCCAAAGCACCAACACGTCATTATTTTATTGGACCTGCTTAAGGTATTAAAATCATATCTGAATATTTACTAACAACCAGTTGTCCTACTTTCAGCCAAACTCTTCAGACACACAACAGATATCTGCTTTGAATATTCATTAAGTTCTCAGGGTCACACAGCTAGAACATAAGAACATCAGAAGACATGAGACCCAGTCAGTAGCACTGACCCCAAAAAAATACATTATACATCAAAAACTAATATGTTCATTTATCAACTGCAGGTGAATCAAACACACTGTGATTCGGAGTTAACCATCTCACATTAAACAACTTAAACAAACAGCAGGAAGGTCGTCGTCTCCCAAACTTATTTATTTCAATGTTTCAAATGTCCAATCGGTTCATTTCAGGGCACCAGTGTGTTGCCCCCTCAGGCCCCTGTGCGGTGCCAGTTCACCGGGGCACTCATATACCCCACTGCCAAGCACATACCGATGTCCCAAGAACTGGGCACAACATTTTAAAAGCTTAAACTAATGCTAGAGTCGTGTTCTTCCCTTAAAAATGACATCATGCTTTTATGATCAATGATGATGGTGCTTGTATAAGATTCATGTAAGATTATAGTACAGGTGGATCGAGGACACACACACACACACACACACACACACACACACACACACACACGGCTTGGGCTTTAGGGGTGTCGTGAGGCCAAAAGCTCCCTCACCTCCATAATAAACTAAATAAATCAGGGCATGGGACACCTCGACGCCGCGCGCACGAGCCTCCCCACGGTCATTACAACTGTTACAGCCGAGAGAACATACCAAACTCTGAACATGAGCAACGAGGCTCCGGCCAGAGCGCAAGAGAGCCTCCAGTACAAGTATGAGCAAAAACACTGTGGACATGAATGAAGTGGACACCCCTCACAGCAGAGGACCGATGAGAATCCAAACCCGGTACTTACTGCACATCCAGAGAGAAGACAGCGACGCCGGGAAACTGCAATTCAACCACACACACACACACACACACACACACACACACACACACACACACACACACAGAAACATCAGGCAGAGCCCACACCAGCCGACTAATTGTTTGTGTTAATAAAAAAAAAGTCTCCGGGATAAGCCTCAGTGCTCGGCACTTACCCAAGCGCACAGGAATGCGAATCCGTCCGAAAATCCAGAGGAGTGAAATCTTCGTTCCCTCGAAATCAGAAGCAGCTAAGCCTGCTCAGTGTTCCTTTAAACTTTCTTAGTCCAAACGCGGGGCTCCGTCCGAGAAACTGCAAAAACAGACAGAACACACACAACATCAGTTCCCTTCAGAACGCCGTCCCGAAAAAAGTGCCGCTCCGTCCGTCCGCGGGGGAGACGCCACGGTACCTCCAGATCCGACAGAGGGGCAGAGCTCAAACAGAGGGCTGCGTCCATCTGAAAACGGCCAGCACACGACCAGCACACAGCCAGCACACCGTGCAGCTGGACAGAGGTGGAGGTCGCTCACTGCGCCTTTACGCAGCCGGAGACGCCGATGGAGAGCGCGAGAGCACTGCGAGGAGCGCGCAGCCACGAGAGAGAGAGAGAGGGGGGGTGAGAGAGAGAGAGAGAGAGAGAGAGAGAGAGGGTGTGTGTGTGAGCGAGAGAGAGAGAGAGAGAGATGTATCAGTGTATCAGATGCTCGCAGTTTCCGAGCGCACCTGCATTTCCATTCCAGAGCCGCTTGATGGCCAAAGCGAAGGCGCTTAATGTCGCTCTGCTCTGCTCTTGTTAATCTCTCTCTCTCTCTCTCTCTCTCTCTCTCTCTCTGTCTCTCTCTCTCTCTCATTCGGCGGTGATTAACGGCTGACAGTGTTTACTTTTCGCATCGGCCGGCCGGATGAGGATCGATGCCGTTTGTTATTGATCTTTTCAGTCGTTGGTGCTGACGCCTCTCCAAACATTGACTCTGGTCTTTGGTAAAGTGCTGTGTGGCCCGAAATGACGCGAGAGGAAGAGTGTCAGAGCTGGAGTGTGATAAACTACCAACTATAAAGGATGAAGGATGGTTCCATCGCAGCATCCACAGGGTTTTAGACTTTCTTCTTTTTGGTCGGTTTCAGGAAACGGGTGCAAGTCCCATGAAACAGCCCCATGAAATAGACGTGACGAAGCAAGACACCCAAATATAAAAAAAAAAATATTCAACCACTGAATCCTGAACTTCACTGTTTTCATAGATTTGTCCAATCCTTTGTCACTTAATCCATATCCATGCCCTAGCCAGGTTTAAACTCGTGTGATCAAAATCTGGAACCAGAAATCTTCCCAAACCAGAATTATTTAAATCAAAATGTTTGAACCCCTTAATTGTAGGTGAACTTCAGTAAATTTGAGTTCAGTAAATCCATTTCTTAGAAACAGGTACCGATAAGTTCAGTGATGTCGTTATAGAGACAGACGGATAAGTTCACAAAGGAACATGATATTTATATCAACGTGACAATGTAACCCATGTGTAGTACACAGTCCGTCTGATATACCTGCAGAATCTCAAGGTTGTTTGAAGTTGGAACACAGCAGGATATCAATAACTCATTCATTCTCAACCATGTCACATTTGGCTTCAGGTCGAGCAGCAAGAACAGTCGATGGCCTTA
>JAFMOC010000384.1:442500-445852 GCA_019802505.1 Corydoras sp. C115 | reverse complement strand
ATCTCGCTCTTTTCAGGGGGGGGGGTGATTTTCCTCCTCCATAAAATACCCCCCCTCCCTCCCAGAAACAGGTTAAGGGTCTCGTCTAATATGCAGTAGCATTATCGGCTCTCAGCGCTGGATATCCAAGTTTGAATCCCAATCTGAGTGAAGTTTGCATGTCCTCCCCATGTCCGTGTGGGTTTATCCAGGTTTTCCGGTTTGTTTTTCCCCACAGTCCAAAAACCGGGATCAGGTGAATTGCTGCACCGAGCACTTTGCCCCCTATTCTTCTGTATGTTGGTGTGAGAAGAAATTGGGTGGGGTGGGGGGTGGGTTCCCCATGCCCATCCAGGGGAGAACGTTTCGGGCGCTGGGCAGATACACCCAGGACAGGGCGCCAATCTATCACTGGGCACACACTCACTCACACACACATCTATATGGGGCAATTTGAAGAATTCAATTGATCCATGTTTTTGGACTGTGGGAGGAAACCGGAGAACCCGGAGGAAACCCACGCGGACACGGGGAGACATGGAAACTCCACCCAGATGGGGATTCGAACCGGGAATCCCTAGAGCTGAGAGGAGAACATGCCAACCACTAAGCCGTGCCACCCCCTGCCAGACACACAGAAAAAAAATGTCTAAAGACATGTATTCACCCCAGAACGTGACGGAGGTGATGCCATTCATTTTCGCCATCGAAAAAAAATCCCCTATAGACCCCCCCCTGAGTGCCATATATGGACATATCTGACTGAGAGAACACAGGGGTCATCCGATTAGGTTCGGTCCTCAACATGCAGCAGCGTCCCGCCGTCACGGACGCATTCACGCAGAACGAGACAACGGGTCCAATCAGATCCCGTTTTAATTAGAACAATGGAGCGAGGCGGTCACTCAGGCGTGGCGGGATGCGAGCCTCGGGGTCAGGCGTCACGCTCCCGTCCCGCGCAGCCTCCGTCCTCCCGATCCGCCGATGCAGCTCCATGTGGAAAGTGAGCAGCGAGCCCGGGACGGAGACAGATGGACGTCGGTGGTACACTGGGAACCGGAGGCGAGCCGCGGCGGCACCGGGACGACCTGAAGAGAGCCTGATTTGGAAGACCCGGTTCTGAGGCAGCTCGCCAGAACTCTTGAGCCCGGAGAACGGGACGAGCTGCCAAAACGAAGGCAGGGCATATGAGACAGCACGGCCACGGCGGCGAGACAAACACAAACGGCACGGCGTGTAATTACAGAGACTTAACATAATTACTGTCCTCGCTCGCCGTGCAGAGTGTTTTGATGTCGCACAGATACAGAGATTTTGTTTTGTCCGCGTCTGAAGCATCCGGACGGTTTTGCTCGCTGGGTTCATCATAATTACTGTGACGACGGCGGAAAACACGGAAAAACATGTGCCGCTCGGATTTCTTTATTATCACGAAGAAAAACAACGTCACACACAACACAAGTCCATTCTGCATGTCCTCCACCTCCCATATTTACATTTACATTTACATTTGGTCATTTATTGGACGCTTTTATCCAAAGAGACTTACAAGGTGAGCACAGGGTTCATCACAACATCCCTGGAGCAATGAGGGTTAAGGGTCTCGCTCAAGAACCCACACTGGTAACTTCAGTGGACCTGGGATTTGAACCCCCAACCTTCAGATTGACACCCAACACCCCAACCACTGAGCTACCGCTCCATATAGATGGACTTTGTTCATTATCTCCCGCTTTATCCTCTATTAGTGTCGCGGTGGGGTTCCCCATGCCCATCCAGGGGAGAACGTCTCGGGCGCTGGGCAGATACACCCAGGACAGGGCGCCAATCCATCGCTGGGCACACATTCCACTCACTCACACCAGACAACTACTCTATATGGGGCAATTTTGAGAATTCAATTTGACTTGATGCTGCATGTTTTGGACTGTGGGAGGAAACCGGAGAACCCGGAGGAAACCCACACGGACATGGGGAGAACATGGAAACTCCACCCAGATGGGGATTCGAACCGGGAATCCCTAGCGCTGAGAGGCGAACGTGGCCACCGTGCCGCATAGATGGACTTTGTAGTTCTATAATTCCAGACTGTAGTCCATCTGTGTTCGGTTGTTTGTTAGTCCCCTGTTGGTTCTCTGTTCTGGCGGCACGGTGGTTTAGTGGTTAGCATGTTCTCCTCTCAGCACTAGGGATTATCCGGTTTCGAATCCCCATCTGGGTGAGTTTCCATGTTTCTCCCCGTGTCCGCGTGGGTTTCCTCGGGTTCTCCGGTTTCCTCCCACAGTCCAAAAACACATGGATCAAGTCAATTGAATTGTTCTCCAAATTGCCCCATATAGTGTGTTTGTTTGAGTGAGTGTGTGTCCAGCGATAGATTGGCGCCCTGTCCTGGGTGTATCTGCCCAGCGCCCGAAACGTTCTCCCCTGGATGGGCATGGGGAACCCCCCCCACCGCGACCCTAATATAGGATAATGCGGGAGATAATGGATGGATGAATGAATGAATAATTACAAAACGTTTCCTAGAAAACCAACAACATTTTTTAAAGACCCATGTTAAACAAACCTCTCTCTCTCTCTCTCTCTCTCTCTCGCTCACACACATACACGGCTCATTTCACTCGTGAGCGCGGTGACCCTGGTCATTATGAACATGGCCTTGATGAAAACAAAAGCTCTCCCGCTGCAACGCTGAGACAAAACTGGACGTGTTTTCTGGGTAAGTGGGACAAGGACGACCTTTGTATACGAAGTACTCCACATTTCAGGTGTTATTCCTGCTGTACACACCTATATACACACACACATACACACACACACACACACACACACTGAATAAACACATTATTAGAGACACTTGTCCTTTCCGAGGCCTCAGATTGATGACATCACTCTATTATATCTTAGAAAAGTGTCTAAATAAAGTGTCTGTCTGCCAAAAAAGGCATTTTATTTACTTTACATATTATAATGTCAACAAGCAGATGTGTTCAACCAAAGTGGCAGGTATCCCAGTATGAGGTCAGAACACGGGGTCAGTAATGATAATGATACATCCCACATGATGAAGCAATGAGGGTCTTGAATAAAGACCCCACATTGGTACTCTCATGGAACCTGGGATTTGAACCTATAACCTTCAGGGTGGGCAGCGCGGTTGGCTTAGTGGTCAGCACGTTCTCCTCCCAGCACTAGGGATTCCCGGTTCGAATCCCCATCTGGGTGGAGTTTCCATGTTCTCCTCGTGTCCGCGTGGGTTTCCTCCGCGGTTCTCCGGTTTCCTTCCCGACAGCCAAAAACATGGATCAAGTCAATCGGAGTTTCTCACAAATCTGCCCATATACCCGCTGTTGTCTGTGTGGAGTGAGTGTGT
>JAFMOC010000384.1:325000-437500 GCA_019802505.1 Corydoras sp. C115 | reverse complement strand
CCGGTTCTTCATATACCACACTTTCCATCCATCCATCCATCCATTATCTTCAGCTTTATTCTATATTAGGGGGGGGGGGTTCCCCATGCCCATCCAGGGGAGAACGTTTTGGCCGCTGGGCAGATACACCCAGGACAGGATCGCTGGGCACACACTCACTCACACACTCACTCTATATGGGGCAATTTGGAGAACTCAATTAACTTGATCCATGTTTTTGGACTGTGGGAGGAAACCGGAGAACCCGGAGGAAACCCACGCGGACACGGGGAGAACATGGAAACTCCACCCAGATTGGGATTCGAACCAGGAATGCCTAGCGCTGAGAGGAGAAAATGCCAACCACTAACCATGCTTACCACCAGGCTTTAAAGGACCAGACCTCACAAACAGTCGGCTGTAATGTGTTCGGATATGAAGCTTTAGGTTGGGGGGGGGGGGGGGGGGTTCTCCATGTCCATCAGAACGTTCCGGACTCTGGGCAGATACACCCAGGGCATGGCGCCAATCTATCACTGGGCACGCACTCACTCACACGCACACTATAGGGGGGCAATTTAGATAGGAGCAATTTAAAGCATCCAATTCACCTTGAATCCATGCCTTTAACTGTGGGAAGAGAAGCGGGCGACACGGCGACTTAGTGCTTAGCATGTTCTCCTCTCAGCGCTGGGGGATACCCGGTTCGAATCCCCATCTGGGTGGAGTTTCCATGTTCTCCCTGTGTCTGTTGGGTTTTTTCCCCAGGTTTTCCGGTTTCCTCGCACAGTCTAAAAACATTGATTCAAGGTGAAATGGCTGCTCTAAATTGCCCCTATACAGTATATGTGTTTGTGTGAGTGAGTGTGTGCCCAGTGGTAGATTGGCGTCCTGTCCTGGGTGTATCTGCCCAGCGCCCGAAACGTTCTCCCCTGGATGGGCATGAGAAACCCCCCCCTCCCCTCCCTCCGGTGTAGGATTAAGCTGAAGGTAATAGATGGACGTTCTCGGTCTCTTGTTTTGATCTGGTTCACAGGAGAACCGGGCCTGTCCCCGGTCTCTCAGAGTGACCGGCTGGAAAACACCCTATCAGATTGCCCCCTCTCCCTCTCTCACACGGCGGGATCTCAGCTTCTCCAATGTCTCTCCAGGAAACCCAAACTCCCAAAGCCGTGCTGATACAGGGAGAACAGGCAACCCACACCAAACGGACCTCGTCCACCCCGCTCTGGAATCCACCCCAGGACCTTCCTGCCCCCCCTCACTACCCCACTGTGCTGCTCACTTGTACGTTTATTCTGTATTTACCACAGAAACAAATATAAGGGTGTCTGCAATTAAGGATTAATCCCCCGGTGCTGCGACAGCATACGGATAATCCAGCGGGATTATAATGCTCGTGTGGCATATGGTACTTTCCTAACGACGGTCACTGGATCCTGCTTTCAGGCTGGGAGGCATTATATTCAGGTGGTGTGATTCGGGGTGGGTGGGGGGGTTGGGGGGGATTAAAGGAAGCGTAATCCGGACAGTTGGCTGAAGGCCACCTGCGCTATACTGAGCCGCCCGAGTCAGAACGGTGGGAATGGGATCGGTTCTGGGAAATGTTGCCGGGCAGGAGAGGCCACACCGCCGGCGGCCGGGCGAGGAACCGACACGGGGCCCTCCCCGAAATGACCGGTTTGAACGCGGACACGGAACCAAAATAGAGCGAAGGACAAGTCGGTATGAAGGTCGGGACGATCTGGGTTCCTCTGTTTAGGTGGTTCACCACAGCGGTGGTTCTGCAGTCGAGGCCCTCAAGTCTGAGTTGCTCAGGTCTGTTCTAGGGCAGTAAGGATAATGGTGGACGGTGGAGGTATAAGGGTCATTTCCATCTTCTCCCCGCGTCAGTCTGGGCTTCCTCCAGGTTCTCCAGTTTCCTCCCATAATCCAAAAATATGGATTCAAGGTGAACTAGACACTCTAAATTGCCCCTATATATATATATATATACACATATATCCATCCATTATCTTCTGCTTTATTTATTATTAGGGAGGGGTTCCTCATGCCCATCCAGGGGAGAACATCTCGGGCGCTGGGCAGATACACCCAGGACAGGGCGCCAATCTATCGCTGGGCACACACTCACTCACACAAACGTACACACTCTATATGGGGCAATTTGGAGAATTCAATTAACCTTGATCCATGTTCTTGGACTGTGGGAGGAAACCAGAGAACCCGGAGGAAACCCATGAGGACACGGGGAGAACATGGAAACTCAGCTCAGTTTGAGAGGAAAACATGCCAACCACTAAGCCACAGTGCCGCCCACATTATATACTGGCACGGTAGCTTAGTGGTTGTTATGTTCTCCTCTCAGCACTAGGGATTCCCGGTTCGAATCCCCATCTGGGTGGAGTTTCCATGTTCTCCCCGTGTCCGCGTGGGTTTCCTCCGGGTTCTCCGGTTTCCTCCCACAGTCCAATAACATGGATCAAGTCAATTGAATTCTCCAAATTGCCCCATATAGAGTGTGTCTGTGTGAGTGAGTGTGTGACCAGCGATGGATTGGCGTCCTGTTCTGGGTGTATCTGCCCAGCGCCCGAAACGTTCTCCCCTGGATGGGCATGGGGAACCCCACTGCGACCCTAATAGAGGATAAAGTGGAAGATAATGAATGAATGAATGTATATATATATATATAGTGTGTGTGTGTGTATGAGTGAGTATGGATGAATTGTAAATATATAAAGGCAGGGAGCTTTCCCAGTCAATAGTATTGGGATAAATTAAGCAACAGTGCCCTCTTGTGGTCATAATGTTATTATTACAGCAACACGTTAAAATAGAGTATAATCCCAGACCCTAATGAAGGTTTAAGTTGAATATAATGAGATAGAATGAGATATTAAACCAGGGCTTCAGCCTCATTAAGGTTCCTGACTAACGGAACATGTAGAACCGCGAGGAAAAAACATTCCAATGAGGCCAAACTCAAGGTTCTAACACACAGGAAAGCAATGTTATGGGGATGTTATTACTTTATTTATTACTCAGTGCTCACAGAAGTCTGGTCTGGGTTCTGGTCGACTGCCGAATGGCTCGACATCTCAGCGTCCGATAGAACCCAGCCCCTCAGCCCCCCCGCTGACGTGTGTACAGCCGTGTTTGGGAGAAACCCACGCAGGAAACCCACGCGGACACGGGGAGAACATGGAAACTCCACCCAGATGGGGATTCGAACCGGGAATCCCTCGCGCTGAGAGGAGAACATGCTAAACCACTAATTCACCGTGCCGCGCTTTCCTACATTCTGTTGTCTAATGAAAAATAACAATAATAAAAGTCGCGGCACGGTGGCTTAGTGGTTTAGCATGTTCTCCTCTCAGCACTAGGGATTCCCGGTTCGAATCCCCATCTGGGTGGAGTTTCCATGTTCTCCCCGTGTCCGCGTGGGTTTCCTCCGGGTTCTCCGGTTTCCTCCCACAGTCCAAAACATGGATCAAGTCAATTGAGTTCTCTAAATTGCCCCATATAGAGTGTGTTTGTGTGAGTGAGTGTGTGCCCAGTGATAGATTGGCGTCCTGTCCTGGGTGTATCTGCCCAGCGCCAGAAACGTTCTCCCCTGGATGTGGATGGGTATGGGGAACCCCCCCCCCCCCCCCCGCGACCCTAATAGAGGATAAAGAGGAAGATAATGGATGAATGAATGAATAATAAACGTCCTGTGTATAAAGCAGATACTGAAATATTCAACCCACCCAGCGACGGTAATCATGCCAAGGTGTCATAAAGTGGAACGGCTCGACATCTCAATGTCCGATAGACGCTTCACCCCGTAGAACCCAGCCCCTCAGCCCTCAGTGTGTGTACAGCCGTGTTTGGGAGGGAACGGGCGGAGCACGGTGGAATGGAGTGATGTGGCCGAGCTGGACGTGGCGGCGGCCGGTGCGAGTGTTCCTGAGGGACTTTTATTTTTTATTGCATGAAAGCAATTCAGAGGAAATGTCTGTTGTGTGACCTTTGCCTCCTCTGGCACGAGGCAGGGTGAGATCACATGGGCCTGCCGTGTGTGTGTGTGTGTGTGTGTGTGTGTGTGTGTGTGTGTGTGTGTGTGTGTGTGTGTGTTTCCATCAAACAATGGTTCTGCCATCTGGCGATGAAACAGGTTCCACACACGAACAACAGAGATCAGCGTGGACTGCAACATGAGGCGTCATTCATTTAGGGGCCATCATTGTTTCTATCCTCATTCATTTCATAAGCTCCGCCCACTTTATAGATGGACATTGTAGTTCTACAACCACAGACTGTAGTCTGTTTCTCTCCTACATTCATTCATTCATTATCTCCTGCTTTATCCTCTATTAGGGTCGCGGGGGGGGGGGGGGGGGGGGGGGGGGGGGGGGGGGGGGGGCC
Organism: Corydoras sp. C115; assembly: GCA_019802505.1. Classification (NCBI taxonomy): domain Eukaryota; kingdom Metazoa; phylum Chordata; class Actinopteri; order Siluriformes; family Callichthyidae; genus Corydoras; species Corydoras sp. C115. The sequence goes on along the minus strand of JAFMOC010000384.1, from coordinate 433,114 downwards.
AATCTATCACTAGACACACACTCACTCACACAGACACACTCTATATGGGGCAATTTGGAGAACTCAATTGACTTGATCCATGTTTTTGGACTGTGGGAGGAAACCGGAGAACCCGGAGGAAACCCACGCGGACACGGGGAGGACATGGAAACTCCACCCAGATTGGCATTCGAACCGGGAATCCCCAACGCTGAGAGGAGAACATGCCAAACCACTAAACCACCGTGCCACCCTCTCCTACATTCTGTTGTCTAATAAAAAATAACAATAATAAAAGTCGCGGTGGTTTAGTGGTTGGCATGTTCTCCTCTCAGCATTAGGGATTCCCGGTTCGAATCCCCATCTGGGTGGAGTTTCCATGTTCTCCCCGTGTCCGCGTGGGTTTCCTCCGGGTTCTCCGGTTTCCTCCCACAATCCAAAAACATGGATCAAGTCAATTGAATTCTCCAAATTGCCCCATATAGAGTGTGTCTGTGTGAGTGAGTGTGTGACCAGCGATGGATTGGCGTCCTGCCCAAAACGTTCTCCCCTGGATGGGCATGAGGAACCCCCCGCGACCCTAATAGAGGATAAAGCGGGAGATAATGAATGAATGAATGATTAAAGTACTGTGTATAAAGCAGACACTGAAATATTCAACCCACCCGGCGACGGTAATCATGCCAAGGTGTCACTAAGGTGGCACTGCGTCCGTACCTCGTACTGAAAGGTGGCATCACGCAGCAGCTCGGGCAGCATCTTCACCCCCAGCTCCTTACTGCCCGCGTCCGAGACGTAATGGAGAACCAGGAGCTCGTCCTCCAGGAAGCGGCCGTGCGTCGCCATGGAGCGCATGGCCACCTGGAACTTGCTCTGCAGAGCGCGGCTCTTGTGGACCTTGGTGAACATCATGAGGGCGTGGTAGGCACGGGGCGCGCCGGGGCCGGGGCCGGGGCCGGGGCCGGGGCCCGCGGCCCGGGCGTCGGTGGAGAGCTCGGCGTCGTTGCGGTTGGAGTTCAGGCTGGCCTGGTTCTGCTTGATTCTCCTGGTCGTGCTGGAGAAGTTCTGCTTCTCTGAGCCCAGGTAGTAGAAGGCGGTGACCGCCAGGGCGGCGGCGAGGAGCAGGGCAACGTGGTGGGGTCTGAATGTGCTGAGCTTGGCGAGGGCAAGAGAAAGAAGACGCAGGAGGCCCATCGTCTCCGACTGCAGAGAAAAAATAAAGACATTCAAAAAGCTGTCCTTTTGATTAGACGTGGTTCCTGCACATCAGTCCAGTGGTTCTTGTTACCGTAGAGATGGACTTTATAGTTCCACAATTACACACCGCTTCTCTGCACACTCCGTTATAAAAACCTTACATTATTATTAACAGGTGCTTCACCACTGCACACAGAATGTGGCTCACAGGACCCTGCACACAGGACCCCAGACCCAAGATGCCACACACAGGACCCCAGACCCAAGATGCCACACACAGGACCCCGCGCACAGGATGCCACACACAGGACCCCGCGCACAGGATGCCACACACAGGACCCCGCGCACAGGATGCCACACACAGGACCCCGCGCACAGGATGCCACACACAGGACCCCGCGCACAGGATGCCACACACAGGACCCCGCGCACAGGATGCCATACACAGGACCCCGCACACAGGGTGCAATACACAGGACCCTGCACACAGGGTGCAATACACAGGACCCTGCACACAGGGTGCAATACACAGGACCCTGCACACAGGGTGCAATACACAGGACCCCGCGCACAGGATGTGCTGCACAGGACCCCAAACCAAAGATGCCATACACAGGACCCTGTGCACACTGGACCCCGCGCACACTGGACCCCGCGCACACTGGACCCCGCGCACACTGGACCCCGCGCACACTGGACCCCGCGTACACTGGACCCCGCGTACACTGGACCCCGCGTACACTGGACCCCGCGCACACTGGACCCTGCGCACACTGGACCCCGCGCACACTGGACCCCGCGCACACTGGACCCCGCGCACACTGGACCCCGCGTACACTGGACCCCGCGCACACTGGACCCCGCGCACACTGGACCCCGCGCACACTGGACCCCGCGCACACTGGACAATGTGCACACAGGACCCCACACCAAAGATGCCATACACAGGACATTGCACACTGGACCCAGCGCACACTGGACTCAGCACACACAGGATCCCACGCACACTGGACCCCACACACACAGGACCATGTTCACACTGGACCCCACACCACAGATGCCATACACAGGGCCATGTGCACACAGAATCCCATGCACACTGGACCCCCCACACACTGGACTCACCGCACACAGGATCCCACGCACAATGGACCCCACACACACTGGACTCAGCACACACAGGACTCAGCACACACAGGACCATGTGCACACAGGACCCCACACCAAAGATGCCATACACAGGGCCATGTGCTAGGTTGTTAAACCATCGGTCTAAATGTTGCCAATCCGGGCCCCTAAGCAGGGCCCTCAGGTCTCACTGCTTAAGGGACGCTGGATCATGCTTCACCCTGCACTCTGACCCCGAAACCAATTAAAATCACTGCACTACATTTACATCACATTTGGTCATTTATTGGACGCTTTTATCCAAAGCGACTTACAAGCTGAGCACAGGGTTCATCACAACATCCCTGCAGCAATGAGGGTTAAGGGTCTTACTCAAGAACCCACACTGGTAACTTCAGTGGACCTGGGATTTGAACCCCCAACCTTCAGATTGATAACCCAACACCCTGACCAGTGACCACTGACCAGTGCAAAATGACAACAATGTAATTGTAATGCAATGCAATTACTTCACTGTCACTGTATTTAAAGACATGTCAGCTGTACCAGCCATGCAGAACCTCACGTTCTCTACGTTCACCAGGAGAACTGGACCTGTAAAGAACCCCTGATCGATCTCCATCAAACACGTTTGGTATCAACTGGACCCTCCAACCTCGTCTCCATGGAGACAAGTACACATCACATCAGATTGCCCTGTAGCTTCAGCTCCCGAATTTAATTCACCTTTAATGGTTCTGCGTCATAATTCCATGTGTGTAATATAGTTCATTATCATATATAAAGCCACTACTCACGTTTACGTCTGTGTTTTTGGGTTTAAATCCAAATGGAGAACATGTTAAACTCTGTGAGCTGCACTAAGCACAAACATCACGTTCTGTAACCCACGCCAAAGCCAAGCTGCAGCGCCAAACTACAAATAGAGTCCCAAATAGCAACCTGCATCTCACAGGAGTGCACTAGGTAGGGCAAAACGAGCCGGAGTGTAATGACGACCTAGTGGCCTTCTTAGGGGTCAGAAGGCAGTTTGAAATACGGCCGAGCTCTGTGAAGCTCGAGGTTTCAGGCGCCGAAAGGACCGATTTGTCTTCGCTTCAGGTGCAGAAAAACATTTTAATATTTATAATTATTTAGTGTTTGTCGGGTTTTGGGTGATATTTGCTTATTTTTTTAAATATATATTTGCAAAAATGCGTAGTTACGAGAGGGGTTTGTTGAATCGCGTTACCGACTGAACGCCTCAGACTTAACACTAAATGTAGTTTTTAGAACAAATCCGTGTTTTTGATGGAAAACAAGCGTGGAGTTTAATTTAAAAGTTACGTTTTTAAAACGTTTTACAAAGATAAAAGAAACAAGCTAAAGGAATTAAAGCCAAGCTACAAACTTTTATTTTGATATTATTTCGCCGAGCAGCCAATCAAAATTCAAAACCAGTTACGTCGCGGGACTTTTGAGATTATTTAAACGGCACATCCAGACTTCAGAATAAAAGCTCCTTCACTGTCGTCTGATAAACACCTGTTAATCTATAATAAAAAAAAAAAAATATCTAACAGGATTTATATAACTGAAATTATTCTTTGGATTTAAGCACGTTTATATATATATATATATATATATATATATATATATATATATATATATATATATATATATAATTATTATTTTTTGTTTAAATACACTTTTAAACTGCTATAAATGTGTTGTAATCTGAGGTATGTTCAGAAACCAACTGTGTATCAGAGTTTGGCTACAAGTTTGGTTTAACGTGGCTACAAGTGACGGCACGGTGACTTAATAGTTGGCACGTTCGCCTCTCGGCGCTGTGGATCCAGGTTCGAATCCTAATCTGGGTTTCAATGTTCTCCCCGTACAGTTCAAAAACATTGATTCAAGGTCAATTAAAAGCTCTAAATTGCCCCATATAGTGTGAGTGTGTGCACAGCGAAGGATTGGCATCCTGTCATGGATGTATCTCCACAGCGTCCGAAACGTTCTCCTCTGCATGGGCATGGGGAACCCCCGCTCCCCTCTACCCTAGTAGAGGATTAATTAATTAATTAATTCATTATCTTCCGCTTTATCCTCTAGTAGGGTCGCGGGGGGGGTTCCCCATGCCCATCCAGGGGAGAACGTTTCGGGCGCTGGGCAGATAGACCCAGGACAGGACGCCAATCTATCGCTGGGCACACACTCACTCACACAGACACACACTATATGGGGCAATTTGGAGAACTCAATTGACTTGATCCATGTTTTTGGACTGTGGGAGGAAACCGGAGAACCCGGAGGAAACCCACACGGACACGGGGAGAACATGGAAACTCCACCCAGATGGGGATTCGAACCGGGAATCCCTAGTGCTGAGAGGAGAACATGCTAAACCCCTAAGCCACCGTGCCGGCATACTAATAAACATATAATAAAGATTATTGGGTGGGTGCATTAGTCCTATCCCAGCAGTGTGACGGAGGTGGAGAAATGGAACTACAGCAGCACTGCTGCACTAACACCCCCCTCAGCACATCAGTGTCACTGCAGAACTGACAAACAATCCACCACCCAAATGATACCTGTTCTGTGATATGGTGCTGAGAGGCGAACGTGACTGTACTAACCACTAAGCCACCATATATATATATATATATATATATATATATAAGCCAGCTTTATATATATATATATTTATATATATATATATATATATAAAGAGAGAGAGAGAGTTAAAGGCAGCCCTTATAAATTTTAGGATTAAAAAGCGTAATGTTTTTTATTTGCATTTCAAACAGAAAATCAGAGGAGCCATGTGTCTTGAAATGGGTTTATTTTTATACATCGTCACATAACACGCAAAGTATTTGGGAACAGACAGGGTTCAAAGCAACTCATCAAACGAGGAGGAGCTTAATGAAGGACTGAATAAATGAGGAGCGTAATGTCGGCGCTTAGCGATAATAGATGGTGATTACAGAGTGCAGTCTGAGGCCAAACCTTTTAAATGTGAGAACAAATGAATACAGAACAAAAAACAAAAAACCAAAACAAAGGAAACTCGGAGCGGAACTCATGCAGGATGGATGTATGGAACGTTATTTGGCCCGTTGTATAGTGCTGAAAAGAATCATACAGGAAAACGTCCTTCAGACGAGACGACGACAAAGACAGACGAAATTACTGCGGAGGACAAGAGACGGAACCGCGAGATGCGTTCCCGAAAAGGCTTTGACCTGCTTTTTTTTTTTTTTTTTTTTTTTTTTACAGCCACCACCTTAAACAGTCGCCTCGATGCTCTACCACCCGACTCGAACATTCACCATCGGTGTGAAACTGCCTATGTAACCTTCAGTGCTATACCTCAAGAACTGACTCCATTTATACACAGTGAGGGTATAGAGCCATGAAATTCAAGTACATTTAAACTCAAAGGTAAAAAAAAATAAACCACACACACACACACACACACACCTGTAACTCGTAGAAAAGACGCCCAGAGTCCAGCGGCTGCAGGTTTTCGGGTTTGGGGTCGATGAAAGATTGTGAAATGATTACATAAGGGACATTATTATTTTTTTAAATGGGCTTCTCAGCGGGTCCAGCCCAAAACCATCTGTAACCTGTACAGACCACACACACACACACACACACACACACACACTAAAACAGAAGCATGCTCTTGATGGCGGTTGGAGGGGTCACTGACTTAACATAAGAAGGAACCCACGGTCAACTCCTCTGATCTGTTTCCCCAATTGGTTCCCGACATGCATTGGGACCACGATGTCCGATCGTTACAAAAAAAGGATAATTAAAACGGGGTTGGGAGAAGAACGACAAAGTGCAAAAGCCACCTGCATCCGTTTGCCGTCGAACTCGTTTGCCTGTTCGTTGGTTTACTGCATAATAAAAAAAAATAATAATAAAATTTTTTTTAAAAAATCGCAAAACTCTGGAATAATAACGTATCTGAAATCATTTTGGTTATTTTCTTTCTTTCTTTCTTTCGTTTTTTAAATAAAGACGCTATATATCGTGTATATTGTCCGCTGCAACGGAATACAGAACGAAAGACAAACGTGACCGCATTCGGAAGGTGAAGGAAAAGAAAAGGCGGCCGAGCCTCGGCGTCGAACCCCGTCCCGCTCGGAGGGCACGGACACGTGTCCTTCAGACGTTCCGCTGATTGTATCTCTGAGTTAGTGGAGTAGTGCTTCGGGTGGCAGACACGAAGGACGTCTGAGGACATCCGACTTTGGTTTGAAGGGACAGAGACGAGCACGCAACGCGGAGACGAAGAGCGGAGTTAGAGATCACGGCCACGGCGTGCTTCTGCTTCACAGCTTAAAACGGGACAAACGGGGGGGGGGGGGGGGGGGGGGGGGGGGTCCGGGGGGGGGGGGGTCCGGTCAGTGGGTCACCACCAGCGGTCCGGTCCGGGGTGAAGTCCGATGGGGTCGTTGAGCCGGATTGGATGGCATGGCATCCAAACCGTGCTGTATTTTAATGAGTCTCCTTTAGGGGGCGCGGCGTGAGGTTTTTTGGGATGCAGGCAGAGAGGTGAACGGGATGCGCCGGGAGACGAAATGCCCAAAAAGTCAGACCCAAAACTGACTTTTGGGGGGGGGGGTCAGTGGGTCACCACCAGCGGTCCGGTCCGGGGTGAAGTCCGATGGGGTCGTTAAGCCAGATTGGATGGCATGGCATCCAAACCGTGCTGTATTTTAATGAGTCTCCTTTAGGGGGCGCAGCGTGAGGTTTTTTGGGCTGCAGGCAGAGAGGTGAACGGGATGCGCCGGGAGACGAAATGCCCAGAAAGTCAGACCCAAAACGAGCCTTCACTATCAAATCTTCACCTCCCACACACTCAGCCACCCCCCCCCCCCAATCTCACTGTAATACACAAATACGAGGAGACTACATATCGTTCCCACCTGCCCCGCCCCGCCCCACCCCGTCCTCTTCAACGTCCCATCGTCCTGCTACACGATCGCCCTGCTGCATCATAAGCACCGGATTAGAGTTCATACAGAACCGTAAAGCTGATCGGTTAATCTGACGGGATTAAAGAGACACCCGGCGCAGATGAGGAGTCCATCGGTTCGGGGACAGTGAGTTTGGGGACACTGCTAAACTGCCCGTCTGGTCGCAGCGAGCACCGCGGCGCCAACTGCACTTGAGGGAGGGAGGTGCGTGCGTCCGGCGTTAAGGCGTGAGTCTCCGAACGGACGGGGACGCCCCGATCCGAGAGCGGAACGACGTATCGTCTCGTGGTTTGTCGTGGACAATACGATGAAGTTAACTAAACAAACAAACCCAACTTCCAAAAGCACGCCGCCACGTCCCCACAGCGCCCCCACGTCCCAACTTACGTATAAAGTAACAACATCATTAATGTCCACATAGCGTCAGTACTGGGTTCCATTCGGACCGGGACGTCCCCGATTCCACAAGCTGGTCCAAAACAGACAAACGACGAGCACCGCGGGCGAAAATGTACAACCAGTCAGGATCTAGTTTGGGCTTAGTACTGTTCCTTGTGGATGCCATCAAGAACTCAAAGAGAAAACCGAAGGACTGGAGAGTTTTTAGTGCTCTGAAGGTAAAGTGTGGGCGTCGCACTGCGTTTTGAGGTCTGGCTGCCGCAAAAATCCACTAGCACGCCAGGTCCTGGGCGGCGGTCCTGGCCGAGAGGGTTTCCATGGCTGAAACGAGCTGCACCAAGAAGACTCGGACCGGAGATCAGTTCTGGGCGTGGTGTCGGATGGTGTGGAAGATCCAGTCCATCTTTGTGGTCCAGCCGCCGTGATGAGCGTCGTTCATCTGCTTCATGAAGTAGTCCAGGGCCTCCTGCTCGCTCTTGTCCAGGGCCAGGGTCTTGCGGATGTAGGCGATGTCGTCGAACGACTGCAGCTCGGGCATCCCGGAGCCCAGCATCATGGAGAAGAGGTTGATGAAGAGGTTGGCGTGTTGGCGGATGGCCAGGTACGCCTTGTAGCACATCTCCTGAAACCTGCCGGGCAAAATTAGAGATTAAGGTCAGTTTTGGAGATTCGGAAACTTCACCTAATGACCTCATGTCATCAGCAGATGGACTAAAAACTGCAGATGCAGAACTACAAAGTCCATCTCAATACATTTACATTTTGTTATTTAGCTGATGCCGTTATCCAACATGGCCTACAAGTACCCCAACTTGGCGATTGGGGTCAGATCACAGTCATACCCCCATAATGAGGGTTAAGGCCCCTGCTCAAGAACCCATATCGGTAAATTTAGTGGACCTGGGCAAGGTAGCCCAGTGGTTAGGGTGTTGGGCTATCAATCTGAAGGTTGGGGGTTCAAATCCCAGGTCCATTAAGTTACCAGTGTGGGTCCTTGAGCAAGACCCTTATCCCCAGCGCTGAGAGGAGAACATGCTAAACCACTAAACCACCGTACCTGCCAGAAAAGAGAACCAACAGGGGACTAACAAACAACAGAACACAGATGGACTACAGTCTAGAATTGCAAAACTACAAAGTCCATCTATATGGGCGCGGTAGCTCAGTGGTTAGGGCGTTGGGTTATCAATCAGAAGGTTGGGGGTTCAAATCCCAGGTCCACTGGAGTTACCAATGTGGGTGCTTGAGCAAGACCCTTATCCCCAGCGGTGGGGAATCCCCAGCGGTGGGGAATCCCCAGCGGTGGGGAATCCCCAGCGCTGAGAGGAGAACATGCTAAACCACTAAACCACTGTGCCGCCAGAACAGAGAACCAACAGGGCACTAACAAACAACAGAACACAGATGGACTACAAACCACAGATGGACTAAAACTACAAAGTTCATCTATGTGGGCGCAGTAGCCCAGTGGTTAGGGTGTTGGGTTTTCAATCTGAAGGTTGGGGGTTCAAATCCCAGGTCCATTGAAGTCACCAGTGTGGGTCCTTAAGCAAGACCCTTAACCCTCATTGCTCCAGGGATGTTGTGATGAACCCTGTGCTCACCTTGTAAGTCTCTTTGGATAAAAGTGTCCAATAAATGACCAAATGTAAATGTAACCTGGGATTTGAACCCACAGCCTTCTGGTTGGTAGCCCAACACCCTAAACACTGAGTGAAGCTGATGGAACGGCCTCTCGCCCACGTACCTCTCGAACTCCCTGGTCTTAGTGCACTCCTGCGTCCCTCCTTTGCTGATGACGATCAGGAAGTCCTGCGTTAGGACGAACGGAACCCGCTCTCGCTTGTAGCCAAACTTCTTCTTCTTGTGATCCAGAAAGTGTCCGAAGTCGATATGAAACAGCTGCACGACAAAACGGGCGTCAACGTCGGCAGCGTGACTCAAACACCGAACCGAACCAAACGGCCGACCCGCCGGCGTTACCTGCCCGTCGTCCTTCACCATGATGTTGCTGTTGTGTCGGTCGCCGATCCCCAGAATGAAGGTGGCCACACAGTAGCCGGCGCAGGACCTCGTGAACAGATCGATGGCCATGTCGTACCTGCGATGAAGCAACAACAACATCATCAACATCAACAACAACAACGCTTACCGACCAAAATGAGCCGAATCTTAAAGCCAGGCGCCAGCGCTCACGTCTCGCCCTTGTTTTTATCCTTCAGCCACTGGTGCAGCGTGGTGCTGTTGAACTGCAGCGCCCCCTTCAGGCCGCCTTTACACTGGATCTGCATGATGGTGTGAGAGCTCCTCACCACTTCGATCAGACCCACGCAGTCGCCGATGGACAGGCAGCCGTACGGAAGCATTCTGGAAGAGCGCGGTCCGTGTGTCAAACCTCATTCTGACGTTTAAAAACAAACGAGGACCTGACGGTGTTCGTACCTCAGGTCTAATCCCTGGTTCTGCCAGATGTTCTCCATGATTTTGATGATCTGCAGTGTCAGCATGTCTTGCCTCAAGTCTGGAATTTAAATGAGAGGCAATTCATTTCAAGTTCACATTAAAAGACACAATTAAATATTATCTGTATTTAAATATACACAAGGGCGGCAGTGTGGCTTAGTGGTTGGCATGTTCTCCTCTCAGCACTAGGGATTCCCGGTTCGATTCCCCATCTGGGTGGAGTTTCCATGTTCTCCCCGTGTCTGCGTGGGTTTCCTCCGGGTTCTCCGGTTTCCTCCCACAGTCCAAAAACATGGATCAAGTCAATTGAATGCTCCAAATTGCCCCATATAGAGTGTGTCTGTGTGAGTGAGTGTGTGTCCAGTGATAGATTGGCGCCCTGTCCTTGGTGTATCTGCCCAGCGCCCGAAACGTTCTCCCCTGGATGGGCATTGGGAACCCCACCGCGACCCCAATATAGGATAAAGTAAAAGATAATAAATGAATGAATGAATATACACAGTACAGCAAAGGTTTGGCCACCCCCCTTCTGGCTCTATTCTCCATTTCCTCCACTTATCATATAGATGGACTTTGTAGTTCTATAATTCCAGACTGTAGTCCATCTGTGTTCTGGTGTTTGTTAGTCCCCTGTTGGTTCTCTGTTGGTCAGGAGCATCACAGAACAGGTATCATTTGGGTGGTGGATTGTTTATTGGCAGTTCTGCAGTGACACTGATGGGATAGGACTAATGCACCCACCCAAATGCACCTGACCACCCAATACTCCCAAACAGATGGACTCTGTGGTGGTACTAAAGAATAAGTGGAGCAAAAAGGGGGCGTGTCCAAACCTTTGACCATTAGAACAGAGTAAAGGGGATCTACACAGTCTTGGCTGATGTACATTCTTCAAGCCTGGCAATAAGTATAAAGTATTTAAACTAGAAGTTCTGCGCACATCTGATGGGACTACGTCAGTTGATATGGCATTGGAGTTTTCGTTCCACAAACCTCAGGTTGCCCAGCTCAGGATTCAGGGGGAGGGAAGTTCATGCTCCACCAGGAACTTCATCTGCACCTAAGCGATGATATCGGGCCTCTTGGCTGAGGACATGATTCGACATTCTTCAAGCCTGGCAATAAGTATAAAGTATTTAAATCTAGAAGTTCTGCGCACTGATCTGCACTGTGGAGGACAGACACCTCGAGTTAGACCGAAAGACGGCTTTCTAGAAACATCAGGCACGTCATGCACTCATCCTTCAGGTGGTTCAGTTCTGCTCAAGTTCTGGAACCTTTGCCCCTTGCTACCAATAACCAAACCCATTCAACCAAATGCTTGGAGGACGTTATCAGTTCCCCCAACCTTCAGTGCATTAGTCAACTAACCACTTGGTTTGATGCTTAATGTAAGTAAGACCAAGGAGCTCGGTTTTGGAGGAAGAAGGGTAGCTAAGAAGGGTAGGAAGAAGGGTTGCCTGGACTAGCGTCAGCGTGATACCTTCTGAGTCTCATCCTTCTTCTCCTGTTTGAGGATGTCGGTGAGGTTGATGAGCTTCTCCATGGCCTCCACCTGTCTGCTCAGGTGCTTCAGGTACATGCCACACGCTCGGCAGTAGGACTCCAGCAGCAGGCCGAAGCGCTGGCTCACCGTCTTGTTGTGCATCTCGGACCTGTGAGGACCACAGTGGGTTTGTTGATCATACTCTCGCAGCGGACGCTAATATTTAAAAGATCCCGCCAAAGGCATTTCCTTCGTCACCCGAACCTTCAGAGCAGAATAAACACACGAACCCGAGTCTGATCAACATCCTGTCGAGGAAGAACCGGACTCACTCACTTTAAATGCCAAAAGAAGAAGTGTCCGATCCTCTGATTGGTCAGAGCCCGCTTCAGAAGGAACCGCACTAAAGGGTTATCCAGATACTGCTCATACTTCAAAACCTTCAAACAGAACGAGGGCAGGACAAAGTCACACGGAATGACCAGCAACTCATTAAAAGAGAACGAGGCAAAACCTAAACCCTGACACCCACAGGATTCCTCACGGATGACGTGGAGCCAGTATAGTAGATGTAGCAACTGTTAGTCTTGAGTATGTATGAATGAATTCGTATGGCAACCGTTGTTTATGAGGGATTATACTACATTTAACAACAGTTATTTAAGGGATTATAGTAGTTGTGGCAACTGTAGTTCATGAGGGATATTATTAGTTGTGACAACCGTTGTTTACGAGGGATTAGAATATATGTGGCAAGTATTGGTAAAGGATTAAAGTGCATGTGGCAACTATTGTTTTTATAAGTATGTGTAGGCACCGCTGTGTATACGGGATTATACTATATTTGGCAGCCGTTGTTTATGAGGGATTATAGTACGTGTGGCCTCCGTTGCTTATGAGGGATTATATTACATTTGGCAGCTATTGTTAATGAGGTATTATAGTATGTGTGGCAACAGTTGGTTAAGGGATTAGAGTATGTTTGGGACCAGTGCTTATGAGGGATTATAGTACGTGTGGCCTCCGTTGCTTATGAGGGATTATATTACATTTGGCAGCTATTGTTAATGAGGTATTATAGTATGTGTGGCAACAGTTGGTTAAGGGATTAGAGTATGTTTGGGAACCAGTGCTTATGAGGGATTATAGTACGTGTGACAACCATTGTTATGAGGGATTACAGTACTTGTGGCCACCATTGTTATGAGGGATTATATTACATTTGGCAGCTATTGTTTATGAGGTATTATAGTACGTGTGGCAACAGTTGGTTAAGGGATTAGAGTATGTTTGGGAACCAGTGCTTATGAGGGATTATACTACGTGTGGCCACCGTTGTTATGAGGTATTATACTATATTTGGCTGCCATTGTTTATGAGGTATTATAGTATGTTTAGCAACAGTTGGTTAAGGGATTAGAGTATGTCTGGCCACCGTTGTTATGAGGGATTATACTACGTGTGGCCACCGTTGTTATGAGGGATTATACTATATTTGGCAGCCATTGTTTATGAGGTATTATAGTATGTTTGGCAAAAGTTGGTTAAGGGATTATAGTATGTCTGGCCACCGTTGTTATGAGGGATTATATTATGTGTTGCAACCGTTGTTATGAGGGATTATAGTACGTGTGGCAACCGTTGTTATGAGGTATTATAGTACGTGTGGCCACCGTTGCTCATGCGGGATTACACTATATTTGGCAGCCATTGGTTAAGAGATTATAGTATGTGTGGCAACTGTTGTAATGAGGGATTATTGTATGTCTGGTCACCGTAGTTATGAGGGATTATATTATGTGTTGCAACCGTTGTTATGAGGGATTATAGTACGTGTGGCAACCGTTGTTATGAGGGATTATAGTAGATGTGGCTGCAGTAACAGTATAAAGGAAGTGGTTTATAAAGCCTGTACCTGGACCAGCTGAATGAGGTACTGCGAGAGCTTGTCGTCAGTGAGATACTTCTCCAGGCAGCGCACCGCAAAGTCCCGGATCATCGGGTCGGGGTAGTTACAGTCCAGCAGCTCCATGGCCTGTTCGGGTTTTATTGCAGGCCAGTCTTTCAGCAGACAGTACATCTGATCACAGAGAAGAAATGGGAATGAGGGTTAAAGGGCGTGGCTCAACCGACCCACACCGGTAACTTCACTGGACCTGGGATTCGAACCTCTCCATGTTCTCCCCATGTCTGCGTGGGTTTCCTCCGGGTTCTCCGGTTTCCTCCCACAGTCCAAAAACATGGATCAAGTCAATTGAGTTCTCCAAATTGCCCCATATAGTGTGTCTGTGTGAGTGAGTGTGTGTCCAGCGATGGATTGGCGCCCTGCCCAGTGCCCGAAACGTTCTCCCCTGGATGGGCATGGGGAACCCCACCACGACCCTAATAGAGGATAAAGCGGGAGATAATGAATGAATGATAATAAGGAGAATGAATCACCTGTGCAACTTCATCTCTGGAGTTCCACTTGACGGCGAGCAGAATCTTAGGGAGGATTTCGGGGATGTTTCCACAGTATTGCCTGAAAAACATTAAAGGAATGAGTCTCGAGGTCCGTCAGTGTTTTATATGTGATTAGAACCCTGCAGAGACGGACGCAGGACACATGGGGGCGGTACCTGTGTCTCCAGAGGAAGTCTTTCTCCTGCTCAGTAATCTCTGAAAGCGGGTCGCGGTTTGCCACCTGCCGCAGTTGTTCCACATCGCCGTCGGTCATGATGTGGTCACGCGCCAGTCTGCTGCTCTGTAGAGAACAACCACGGAGCAGCTTAGAACATCCATCCATTGTCTTACGCTTTATCCTATATTAGGGTCGCGGGGGGGGGTCCCGTGCCCATCCAGGGGAGAACGTCTCGGGTGCTGGGCAGATACACTCAGGACAGGGCGCCAATCTATCGCTGGACACACACTCACTCACACAGACACACTCTATATGGGGCAATTTGGAGAACTCAATTGACTTGATCCTTGTTTTTGGACTGTGGGAGGAAACCGGAGAACCCGGAGGAAACCCACGCGGACACGGCGAGAACATGGAAACTCCACCCAGATTGGGATTCGAACCGGGAATCCCTAGTGCTGAGAGGAGAACATGCCAATCACTAAGCCACCATGCCGCCAGCTTATCATTCATTCATTATCTTCTGCTTTATCCTCTATTAGGGTCGCGGGGGGGTTCCCCGTACCCATCCAGGGGAGAACGTCTCGGGCGCTGGGCAGATACACCCAGGACAGGGCGCCAATCCATTGCTGGGCACACACTCACTCACACAAACACACTCTATATGGGGCAATTTGGAGAACTCAATTGACTTGATCCATGTTTTTGGATTGTGGGAGGAAACCCGAGAACCCGGAGGAAACCCACGTGGACGCGGGGAGAACATGGAAACTCCACCCAGATGGGGATTCGAACCAGGAATCCCTAGTGCTGAGAGGAGAACATGCCAACCACTAAGCCACCGTGACGCCAGCTTAGAACAACGATAATTAAAAAATATCGAGCAGCGCGTGGTCTGCGGTTCAGATGGACTACAGTCTGTAATTGTAGAACTACAAAGTCCATCTTTACAGGACGTGAATATAAATTGTTCTCTATAATCCCGTTAAGCCGCGGTTATTAATAGCGACGCGCTCACCTGTCCAGATTGACAGTAATTGTATCCCATCTCTCTGGATATGATCTTGTTAGCGTGATCCTCTATTGTTGCCATGTCAGGGAACTTCACGGGACAGCTGAAGTGGTCGAACTCCAGCTCCAGACATGGGGTTTCCTAGGCAACAGGGAGAAACCGTCTTTATTGCATCACAGACAGAAATAAGTGATTGTTACGTTGCCGTTTGTAATCGGATTCTATACTCGTTGGGGTATCGGTTGCTGGGAATGCCGGGTACCAAGGGCACGGTAGATCAGTGGTTAGGGTGTTGGGTTATTAATCTGAAGGTTGGGGGTTCAAATCCCAGGTCCACTGAAGTTACCAATGTGGGTCCTTGAGTAAGACCCTTAACCCTCATTGCTCCAGGGATGTTGTGATGAACCCTGTGCTCACCTTGTAAGTCGCTTTGGATAAAAGCGTCCAATAAATGACCAAATGTAATGTAAATGAATGTACAACCCTCTCAGATTATCCTGTAACCTCACTCACTCACTCACTAGTGACTGAGCAAAGTACACACTCACTCACTACCTTTTCTAGTACACGTACTCGAGCGTGGACGAACATGGACGTCCTTCCTACACGTAGTTTAAACGGCTTTAAAACTCATATAAATGACTTTTCCTCCTTAAGGACGAGCCGCAGAGCTCCGAAGCCACGAACCGCGACGACGGAAATCCACCACCCAAATACCACCTGCTCTGTTGAAAGGGGGAGGAGGGGGGTTCCTGTTCTCGACTACATGTAAACGTAAGTGGAGCTGATTAACTGGATGACAAATGTAGGCACAGGGAGGTGGATGTAATGAAGGGTAGCTGAGTGGTTAGGGTGTTGGGCTGTCAATCTGAAGGTTGGGGGTTCAAATCCCAGGTCCACTGAAGTTACCAATGTGGCTCCTTGAGTAAGACCCTTAACCCTCATTGCTGAGGGAGTGGTAGCTCAGTGGTCAGGGCGTTGGGTTCTCAATCTGAAGGTTGGGGGTTCAAATCCCAGGTCCACTGAAGTTACCAATGTGGCTCCTTGAGCAAGACCCTTAACCCTCATTGCTGAGGGAGTGGTAGCTCAGTGGTCAGGGCGTTGGGTTCTCATTCTGAAGGTTGGGGGTTCAAATCCCAGGTCCACTGAAGTTACCAATGTGGGTCCTTGAGCAAGACCCTTAACCCTCATTGCTGAGGGAGTGGTAGCTCAGTGGTCAGGGCGTTGGGTTCTCAATCTGAAGGTTGGGGGTTCAAATCCCAGGTCCACTGAAGTTACCAATGTGGGTCCTTGAGCAAGACCCTTAACCCTCATTGCTGAGGGAGTGGTAGCTCAGTGGTCAGGGCGTTGGGTTCTCATTCTGAAGGTTGGGGGTTCAAATCCCAGGTCCACTGAAGTTACCAATGTGGGTCCTTGAGCAAGACCCTTAACCCTCATTGCTGAGGGAGTGGTAGCTCAGTGGTCAGGGCGTTGGGTTCTCAATCTGAAGGTTGGGGGTTCAAATCCCAGGTCCACTGAAGTTACCAATGTGGGTCCTTGAGCAAGACCCTTAACCCTCATTGCTCCAGGGATGTTGTGATGAACCCTGTGTTCACCTTGTAAGTCACTTTGGATAAAAGTGTCCAATAAATGACCAAATGTAATGTAAATGTACCTTGTTGGGGTTGGAGCCAGTGACGCCGATGGGGTTCAGCAGATCTTCTAATCCGTGGGGTACCGACCACAGGTTCAGTGCCATTTTCCCAGAGACCAGAGTGTGTGTGTAGTCGAAGAGGTTCACGTTTCCCCACGCTAACGGACAGTGCTCCTGTGACGGATGGACATTCCCGCAATCCATTAACACAATCGAGTGCGGAGAACCGATAAACACAGCGTGCTGTTACACGAAACGAATGGAGGCACCTCTTTGATTCCTTTCCTCCCTTTGACGGAGCAGATGGACAGGCAGAGGCGGGCAGCTCGCGGGATGTCGTGGATGTACATGTCGTACATGAGCCATTCGTTCCACCTGCGAGAGCGCGAGAGGAACACATCGTCAGCGCAAATCACCGGTGCAACCCGGGAGGTCCGGAGCCGTATCTGACAAACACCTCGGGTTCGAACAGGGCACGCGCTGGGTGTTGACGTTGTCGCACAGCTGCTCTCCTCCATGGTAGATCCCCGTCCGCACGTAGATCTGCAGGGCAAAGAGGACTTTTAGTATGCAAAAACCAGCGGCCATAGAACACAAATCTGCCCCCCCATGCCCATCCAGGGGAAAATGTAACGGGCGCCGGGCAGATACAACCAGGACAGGGCACCTGTCTATTACAGGGCACACACTCACTGTCCAGGGGCAATTTCCATCCATCCATTATCTTACGCTTTCTCCTATGTTAGGGTCGCGGGGGGGGGGGGGGGGGGTTCCCCATGCCCATCCAGGGGAGATTGTAACGGGCGCCGGGCAGATACAACCAGGACAGGTCACCTGTCTATCACTGGGCACACGCTCACTGTCCAGGGGCAATTTCCACCCATTCATTATCTTACGCTTTACCCTATATTAGGGTCGTGCAGGGGGGGGTTCCCCCATGCCCATCCAGGGGAGAACGTTTCGGGCGCTGGGCAGATACACCCAGGACAGGACGCCAATCTATCGCTGGGCACACACTCACTCACTCACTCACACACACTCTATATGGGGCAATTTGGAGAACTCAATTGACTTGATCCATGTTTTTGGACTGTGGGAGCAAACCGGAGAACCCGGAGGAAACCCACGCGGACACAGGGAGAACATGGAAACTCCACCAAGATTGGGATTCGAACCGGGAATCCCCAGCGCTGAGGGGAGAACGTGCCAACCACTAAACCAGGGGCACTTTGGAGCAGCCGATTCACCTTGAATCCATGTTCTTGACTGGGAGGAGACCAGAAAACCCAGGGAGAACATGGAGACTCCACCCATATCGGGATTCGAACCGGAGTCTTTTTAGCTGTGGTCTCTCCTGGTTCTTAGTAGAGGTTCTAAACCCTTGCGGACCAACGCACCTTATCGATATCCCGGATGTTTACGTTGACGTATGTCGCACAGAGAACCCGTATCCTCAGGTTGCTGTTAATGGTCCACAGAGACTTGCTGGAGGCCTCGCCGTTCATGTACGGCGTTGCCGTGGAGATGCGGCGGGAGTAGGAGGGCATGGTGAACGTGTCCATGGGCAGCTGAGAGTATAAGCTGTCTTTAGACATCAGCATTAGGTTGGGCATCCGGCCCAGCATGATGCAGCTCCTCACGTACTGCGGGGAACAGAGGGAGGGGTTCCATTAGTCATCATGATACAAACAAGCTACAGCACCGTTCAAACCTTTAGACACGCCCATGTTCTCAGTTCCAATTCCTGTAAAGATGGACTTTGTAGTTCTGCAATTCCAGACTCTAGTCCATCTGTTTGTGTTCTACAGTACATACTGTGTACGTCCCCTTTACTCTGTTCTAATGGTCAGAACCCCAATAGTACCACCACAGAGCAGAGGTTATTGGGTGGGTGCATTCGTCCTATCCCAGCAGTGTGACTGAGGTGGAGAATTGAAACTACAAAACCCCCCTCACCACATCAGAGTCACTGCAGAACTGACAATAAACAATCCACCACCCAAAGGATACCTGTTCTGTGATGCTCCTGACCAACAGAGAACAGAGAACCAACAGGGGACTAACAAACACCAGAACACAGATGGACTACAGTCTGGAATTGTAAAAGTCTATATGATACGTGAGGCGGCACGATGGCTTAGTGGTTGGCATGTTCTCCTCTCAGCTCTAGGGATTCCCGGTTCGAATCCCCATCTGGGTGGAGTTTCCATGTTCTCCCCGTGTCCGCGTGGGTTTCCTCCGGGTTCTCCGGGTTCCTCCCACAGTCCAAAAACATGGATCAAGTCAAATGAGTTCTCCAAATTGCCCCATATAGAGTGTGTCTGTGTGAGTGAGTGTGTGCCTATTGATAGATTGGCGTCCTGTCCTGGGTCTATCTGCCCAGCGCCCGAAACGTTCTCCCCTGGATGGGCATGGGGAACCCCACCGCGACCCTAATAGAGGATAAAGCGGGAGATAATGAATGAATGAATGAATGAATGATAAGTGGAGGAAATAGAGAATGGAGCAAGAAGGGGTCCAAATTTCAGACCGGTTCTATAGATGGGAGGTGGAACCACAAAATAAAAATAAGTTTTATTATCTATATTCAGTTTAAAACATCATGAGACGTTCAAATCAGTTATGCCTCTAATAATCAGCCAATCAGGTGGCAGCAGTGCATGTAAACACGGGTAAACACCGAGCCAATGAGCCGTCAGCTCTGTGTACCTTGTACTGACTGATGGGGTATTTCTCCAGCAGGTACTCGTCGCAGCCGCACACTTTCAGAATGTATTTGCCCTGGTACTCCTGCACGCACATCTTCAGCTGCTCGGGCGACAGCAGCATGCTGCGCGTCTTCTTCCTGATGGCTTCGGCGATGACCTGCTCGGGGACGCAGTCGTGGTTGATCTTCAGCGTGTACTTCTGCTTGTCGTTGTTGGGCGAGACGATCACCCAGATGACCACGATGATCTGACCTGCGGGGGTCGTGGGGTTCAGTCCGATTACTGGGCACTATAGATCAAAAGCATAGCAACCTTCTGCTGACGTGGCACGGTGGCTTAGTGGTCAGCACGTTCTCCTCTCAGCACTAGGGATTCCCGGTTCGAATCCCAATCTGGGTGGAGTTCTCCCCGTGTCCGCGTGGGTTTCCTCCGGGTTCTCCGGTTTCCTCCCACAGTCCAAAAACATGGATCAAGTCAATTGAGTTCTCCAAATTGCCCCATATAGAGTGTGTATCTATGTGAGTGAGTGTGTGCCCAGTGATAGATTGGCGTCCTGTCCTGGGTGTATCTGCCCGGCGCCCAAAACTTTCTCCTCTGGAAACCCCTTGTCCGTGGGTTTCCTCCGGGTTCTCCAGTTTCCTCCCACAGTCCAAAAACATGGATCAAGTCAATTGAGTTCTCCAAATTGCCCCATATAGAGTGTGTGAGTGAGTGAGTGAGTGTGTGCCCAGTGATAGATTGGCGTCCTGTCCTGGGTGTATCTGCCCAGCGCCCGAAACGTTCTCCCCTGGATGGGCATGGGGGACCCCCCCCCCCCCCCCCTGCGCGCAAGGGTAAAGCGTAAGATAATGAATGGATGGAAATTGACCTTATTGCTGACTAATCCATACATCACATTATTACATTACTGACATTATTATTGAGGTTGTGACTTATTGTGAATAAATCACAGAAAGAGATATAACTGACCTTATTGCTGACCTAATCTATACACCCCCCACCCCCACCTCCCATGTAAAGGCAAATCACCCGAGCTGGACATCACACAGGACCGACGCCCTTTACCTTTGTCCAATTTGCCATAGATGTGTTTGGGAAGCTCTTGCGACGACTCCACGTTGGGGGGGTAAACATACAGCGCCCGACTATGCGGTCCGTTAGCGTCTCGGAGTTCCACTGAGTCTTTGCAGACGTTTAGTATGTTCCGCCTGAAGTCCTGCACCTCGGGATCCTTCACCAGGTCGAACTCGCAGATGGGCATACCGATCGCAAAACCTGTGAGAGACAACGTTTGATTGTGTTAGTAAATGAGGCTGCAACTAAACAACAGGACACTAGAGGGAGTGTGGCATGATTAAATAGCATCACAGCCGCGAGCCATTAATCCTTAATCTTCATTAGGAAATCTTTAGAGGACTAATAAACATTCATTCATTCATTCATTCATTATCTTCCGCTTTATCCTCTATTAGGGTCGTGGGGGGGGGGTTCCCATGCCCATCCAGGGGAGAACGTCTCGGGCGCTGGGCAGATAGACCCAGAACAGGGCGCCAATCCATCGCTGGGCACACACTCACTCACACAGACACACTCTATATGGGGCAATTTGGAGAACTCAATTGACTTGATCCATGTTTTTGGACTGTGGGAGGAAACCGGAGAACCCGCAGGAAACCCACGCGGACACGGGGTTTCCAGAGGAGAACGTTTTGGGCGCTGGGCAGATAGACCCAGGACAGGGTGCCAATCCATCGCTGGGCACACACTCACTCACACAGACACACTCTATATGGGGCAATTTGGAGAACTCAATTGACTTGATCCATGTTTTTGCACTGTGGTAAGAAACCGGAGAACCCGGAGGAAACCCACATGGACAAGGGGAGAACATGGAAACTCCACCCAGATGGGGATTCGAGCCGGGAATCCCTAGCACTGAGAGGAGAACATGCCAATCATTAAGCCACTGTGCCGCCCTACTAATAAACATATAATAAAGATTATTGGGTGGGTGCATTAGTCCTATCCCAGCAGTGTGACTGAGGTGGAGAAATGAAACTACAAAAACCCCCCTCACCACATCAGTGTCACTGCAGAACTGACAATAAACAATCCACCACCCAAATGATACCTGTTCTGTGATGGTGCTGACCAATAGAGAACAGAGAACCAACAGGGGACTAACAAACACCAGAACACAGATGGACTACAGTCTAGGAATTATAAAACTACAAAATCCATCTATATGGATAAGTGGAGGAAATGGACAATGGACCCAGTAGAGGGCGTGTCCAAACTTTTGAAAAGGTACTCTAAAGAGGAGTCAACACCATATAGAGGTTCCTTACCGATCTCCCGGTTCAGGATCTTCTCTTCTCGGTTCCCCACCGGCTCGATGACCTTCAAGAAAGGCTGGAACAATCGGAGATCGCACAGTCTCCTCGTTTCATCGTAAAACTCCTCGCGCTCGGCCTCCTGCGTCACACTCACGAATATGTAGGAGGCCTCCTCCTGCAGCAGGTGGTAGAGCGGACACTTGCGCGCCTCCTTGAACAGGTCGTGTTTGATGGTGACCAGCGTGGACTCCCGGAGGCACTCCAGGGTAACGATCATGCCGTTGGGTAACAGGCAGTCCACCAAGATCTTCGGCGGCATCAAGTGGATGCCCCATAGTTCTCCAGAAGAGGGTCTCGGAGGCATGGCGTCGACTCCTCGGGCTGCTCAAGTCAGCCTCCTTAGTCCCTGAAGAAAAGACGACATGTCAGACCTTAATGTGGGTTCTGCTTCTTTACGTTTGGATTCATTCGCTCATCGAACTCGAAATCAGTCCAATCATTTAGGAATCCGAGTCACATGAACCACATCTTATTGAACTCCACCTAATAATAGCGCCCGCCGCCGTTCAGAAGCCCACAGCATTGTCCGAGCTGGAAAGGCATTCGAGGCATGACACCCGAGCCTCGGTGGAGTCAGTGAGACTAGATTGTTTCGGTCAGATAGCATGCGCCCAGCCGGCTCAATGGTGTTACTCCGGCCTGTTGCCTCAGTAACAACACAACGTGTCGTCCAGCAGCTGACCGGAATTAAGGTACCACCTTATTTACTCTGCAATTACAAGAATGTATTAGTCAGCGAGGGGCGAGTCACTTTCTTCCACATGGAGCCCAGAACATTTGGCACTTCTACTGAAGTGGGTGACTTGTTTTTCCGCTCTGTAATGACAGCATCCAATCAGTCTCACTGACAAGTGTAGGTCCTAATACGATAAGCCACTATCTATAGTGTGTGTGTGTGTGTGAGTGTGTGTGTGAGTGTGTGTGTGTGTGTGTGTCCGTCCTATACAAATCCACATGTTGCTTGATCACCACGACATTGGATGTATTTACTCTTTAGGACCTTGCAGAGGTTTATATACTCTATACCAGGGGTGCTCAATACGTCGATACGAAGGGGTGTCAGGTCGAGATGGGGGTTTGAGAAAAAAAAAAGCGTTTATAACCCCCGTCTCTCTCACTGTTCCCAAAACCGGCACCTGGCCACGCCCCCGTGCCTAAATCCAAAGCACAGCCTCGAGAATCATCTACATTGGATTCTGTTTTATGTTTTTACACTTAATTTGACTGACAAGACGAGTGAAGGAGTAAAAGGTTCCACTTTAATTTAGAGTGGGTGGAGTTTGCACGTTCTCCCCGTGTCCACGTGGTTTTCCTCCGGGTTCTCCGGTTTCTTCCCACAGTCCAAAAACATGGATCAAGGTCAATTGAATTCTCCAAATTACCCCATATAGAGGGAGAGTGAGTGTGTGCCCAGCGATAGATTGCCCCCCCTGTCCTGGGTGTATCTGCCCAGCGCCCGAAACGTTCTCCCCTGGATTGACCCCGGTAGATCTCGATGACCTGTCCAATGGAAAAGTAGATCTCGGGCCAGAAAAGTGTGGGCACCCCTGCTCTATACAAACACAAGGAGGCGACTCAATCAACAGTTAGGGTGTAAGTGGTGTACCGATTATCGTAAGGCTTCGCTGTGTGGAGCGACACATTCATCTGTAATGCCTAAGTACGAATCATGTGCAATAGAGATGCAGCTTTAAATCACTTTTTATTTGTTGTTAAATGCCGTTTTTTTAATAGGTCATAGGGGGGCGGCATCGGTGGACTTGGTGATGTTTAGGGCATGTTCTACCTAGCTACAGCACTAGGAGCGCAATGTCCCCGGTTCGGATCCCCATCTGTGGTTGGAGATTTACCATGTTCTCACCCGTGTTCCACATGGTTTCCTCCGCGATCGGGTTCTCCGTGTCTCTCCCACAGTCCGAAAAAGCGTTATGCCGCATCAAGTCAATAGAAGTTTCTAGCCATAGTTGCCCCCCATAGATCCGAGTGTGTCTGTGGTAGTGATCGTGTGATGCCCAGTGATAGCCCAATTGGCGTCTGCTGTCCTAGATGTATCTTGCCGCAAGCCCACCACGGGCAGACGTTCTCATACCCTGGATGGGCATTGGTGAACCCCCCCCACACACACAACCTCTAAAATATTAGAGGAGTAACAGCGGAAAGATAATGGAATTGGATGGCGTAATTAATGGCTGGAATATATTTACTCTGAATCGAGCGGAGAGACATGTAGCCATTATATCATCTTTAGCGAATCTCTTCAGGTCGTCAATAGACACGACTCGCTCACTATGCATACTGATTTTGTATTGTTCATGTCACCTCTTCTAAGATCTATTTGGAATTAGAACGCAGCCGTCTGCCATTGAATGTCTGTACACTTGTAAAAAAGTCACTGAGAGCTTATATAGCGTTTTGCATGTCAAAGCAGGGGTGCACGCCACGTTCCTCCAACCTGTCAATGCAGATTAAGCACAAATGACAGTTTCGGGACCACTGAGCAGCGGCATCGACGATGGCCACGTGAGGTGTCGGCACGTTCCGCCTGGAGATCCAGGCTGACCAATCCCAACCCTGGTTTGGAGTCTTCCGAATGTTCTCAGGCCCGTATTCTATGACGTGTTATGGTTTGTACTTCCCGGTTCTCTAGACGTTCTGCCTCGGCGCCTGCCCCTCCTGAAATTGCATATGCCCGCCGCCGTCGTGTTGAGTAAGTCGTGAGATATTTGGTGTGTCGACCCAACAGTGATAGATTGGACGTCCCTTGTTCCTGAGTGTGTATTCAGACACAGGTGCCTGTAAATGGTTCATCGGCTCGCCGCATGGGCAACATGGGTGGGAACCCCCCCACACCACATCACTATAGTAGAGGGATGTAAGCTTAAGATAATGACGATAGATACAAGATAAGCTGAGTGGCGAGAGATTTATGAACCTGATAGCGAATGGAAACCCTCAACCTGGAATTGCTATTACTAAGCGGTTTTCTCGGATCACGCGTCTTGCAAAGTTGGAGCCAGGCAGACATTGGGATAAGGCCACTTTCCTTCTTCCTTGCTAGACACAGCCCGGCCTTATTCCTTTAACGTTTCCCCATTCTTCTAGTACCTTCCAAGAGGAACCCAAATCCAACTGAAGCTAAAGGGTTGTAGCTCAGATAGAATAAAATATCAACTCCTCATTGACCCTGCTGCTTTTTACAAGCAGGATGAACAGCAAGAGTATGCTGACATGTATGCCAGGAGGGAGCGAGAGATGATCGCTATCACTGATGATCTGTAACAGCACCATAAATCACGACAGTTAATAAGTATGGTTGTCCAATTACTTCATCAAGGGGGGGGGGTAGTATGTACTTTGGGTTACAAAGTGGGGTGTTGGGTGAAATATAAAACGTGCTGACTTATGGGGCAACCATCCATCCATCATATCCCTTTCGATTTATCCTCTAACGAGGTGTGTGTGTGTGGGGGAGGTAGGGGTTTCACTATGCCCATAGCACCCAGGGCCGAGCAACGTTTCCGGGGCTCCTACGCGCTGGTAGATACACCGCAGGGGGGGACAAGGGCGCCAATCTATCGCTGAGCACAACAGACAACAACCACGGAAACACACTCTAGGGATATTGGGGCAATTTTGCGATGAATCCAATTGTACGGCTTGGAATCCATGGTTTTTGGACTGGTGGAGTAGAAGCGTCGCGATAGGAACCCGAGAGAAATCCCATAGCGCGCATGGGGAGAGACATAGGAAGATCATCCACGGCCAGATTCAGAGCTATGTCGAGATCTGGGAATCACCAGCCGGCGCCGAGAGGAGGATGAACATGCCCTAACCACTAAGCCACGGTGGCCAAAAGGGGCCCCTTATCAAAATAATTAAGTACGATCAATGTCCAATTATCTTAAGCTTTATCCCTGTACTAGGGTCGACGGCGGGGGGGGGGGGGGCAGTTGTGGGGGGGGGGGGGTCACACCACTACACTCCACTCACACAGACAAACACACTCCCTATATAGGGAGCCAATTTGGAGAATTGACCTGTTTATTTGATAGTTTTAGGACTGTGGTTGGAAACCGGAGAACAACGAGGAAACCCACATGGACACGGGGAGGGGGGAGAACGGAGGTGGAAACTCCACCCAGATTGGGATTCGAACCGGGAATCCTAGTGCTGAGAGACGGAACAATGCCAAACACCGACTAAGCCACGGTGCCGCCCTATGAAGGCCCCCCCCCCCCCTCCCCCAAAATATTGACTAAAACAGAACGATTATGTAGGTTAATACACAGTGCGGACTTATATCGATGAATTTAATACAACTTTTAATAAAAAAAAAGAGAGCCGAAAAACAAACACGCTGCTGCCGCGAACACCCGCCCAACAGCAGCCCGGTCTCCTGAACTTAAAGATCCGCAAACAAAGCCAGCTGGTTCATATCGGCTCTTATAAACGATATATCGCTTTAGAGTTATCATAGTGCAGATATTTAATTGCGGTGTGGGTTTGGGAAGTCAGTTTATTAATCACCCGATCTTTAAAACGCCATTACTGAACCGACCGGCTGGTCAGGTCACGTAAAGCCTCAGTTTTCAAACGAAAACTAATATAAAACTCCAATGTCATGAGGCAACACACGCTTTATTGCTTCTTTCCTCCCCGCTGAGTCGGTTTTATGTGACCGAATAAACAAAAGCTGTCAGATAATCGCGTATTATTCGATATATACACCCAACTAACGCGAGTCCGACTGGGTATGCATACTAAGGCACTTCGTAGTAGGTGAGGTCGCCGCCCGCTAACAGCGGCGTTGTGTACTCGTTAGTACACAAGTATGCGGCTCTGTGGGGAAAGCGAGCTGGCTATTAGTATAGATAGATAGATAGATAGATAGATAGGAGTGTCCCCACCGGGTTTGCCCCCAAATAAACCGTAAATGTTGATGTTTATCAGCATGTCATTTAGGAATTATCGGTGGAGATTTTATATATATTTATATTTTGGTGTTAAACAGCAATTTGGGTGGAGGTTTGGGGCTGAGCACCATTTGGAAGCTATTTAGCTTCCAGGCTAAAGCTGGCTAAAGTTGCCAGATTCGGAGAACTTTGGGAACAATTCCTCCTCTTATTATTTATTATAAATGGCGAATAAACACAAAGGGATGGGGGGTGAATAAGAACAATGTTAGGTAATGTTAAGTAATTAAAAAAGTTATTGAAAAAAAAGCATAGCGGTTGGGGGGTTACGCACCCTGCTCTCGGATGAATCCGCTGTCCGCACTCTGCTCTCCGGTCTCGGGGTGAACTCGGGCGCGCAGGCTGCACTCAGGCCTACCCGGCCCGGCCCGACAGGCGCAGGCTCTCCATAGCAACCCCGCACCGCTGTAAGCCCGGCTCGTTGGTCTTCACTCCAGCAGCAGACGGAGGAATCCCACATTACTGTCCGAAAGGGAAGCCGATCGTCTCCGCGACGGGGCTCATGGTCGGTCCGGAGGGGAAGCGGAGAGCGCGGTCATTGATCCGGGCGTGAAGCGGCTGGCGGCGGAGCGCGTCTGCAGATAAACAAGCTCACCGCGGCGGCGGCGCTGAGGGACGCGCCGTCATGCGTTCAGATGGGAAGCTGCGACGGTTGTGAGAGCGTTTCTGAGGATCCGCCACTCAACCTCACTGAGAGAGGGTGTCCGCGGCATGGACATTCCCCTGAATGTGAGACCAGACTGGAAAGAGCTTCAGAAGTTCTGCAGAACTACAAGAACCACAACTACAGAACTACATCTCTGCGCCTTCTCTACTGTATGCACTTTATATTAGGTTCATACTGTGTATATATCATGGTCATATCATGTTCATATCATGTATATATTATGTTCATGTCATGTAGATATCATATTTATTATTTATTACTTATTAATTAAATGATATGCTTTATTATATATAGTATATATATATATATATATATATATATATATTATATATATATATATATTCATTCATTCATTATCTCCCGCTTTATCCTCTACTAGGGTCGCGGTGGGGTTCCCCATGCCCATCCAGGAGAGAACGTCTCGGGCGCTGGGCAGGTACACCCAGGACAGGGCGCCAATCCATCGCTGGGCACACACTCACTCACACAGACACACTTTATATGGGGCAATTTTGGGAATTCAATTGACTTGATCCATGTTTCTGGACTGTGGGAGGAAACCGGAGAACCCGGAGGAAACCCACGCAGACACGGGGAGAACATGGAAACTCCACCCAGATGGGGATTTGAACCGGAAATCCCTAGCGTTGAGAGGAGAACATGCAAACCACTAAGCCACCGTATATATCATGGTCATATTATATCATGTTCATATTATGTATCTAGGGCGTCACAGTGGCTTAGTGGTTGGGATGTTCTCCTCTCAGCGCTAGGGATTCCCGGTTCGGATCCCAATCTGGATGGAGTTTCCATGTCCTCCCCGTGTCCGCTTGGGTTTCCTCCGGGTTCTCCGGTTTCCTCCCACAGTCCAAAAACATAGATCAAAGCCAATTGAATTCTAAAAATTGCCCCATATAGAGTCTGTTTGTGTGTAAGTGTGTGCCCAGCAATGGATTGGCGCCCAGCACCCGAGACATTCTCCCCTGGATGGGCATGGGGAAACACCCCCCCCCCACAACCCTAATAAAGGATAAAGCGGAAGATAATGAATGAATGAATGAATGAATATTATGTATCTACATTTAAACACTTCTCCTCTCCATGCACCAGTTACTGTTATTAATGCACTTTATGTAAATAATGTATATATTGCACTTCTGGTTCTGGTTCTATGCTAACTACATTTCATTGGCCTGTATTTGTACTCTGCACAATGACAATAAAGTTGAATCTAATCTAATCTAATCTAATCTAATCTAATCTAAAAGAGACTAAACTACACATTAAGATAGACCTTTATTTGTCCCACAGTGGGGAAATTCACATTCTCAGCAGCAGTTACATTAGATGAAAGGTGAAAATGTATTTGGTCATTCGAAAGAAATTTAAAAAACTAGGAAAAAATTTAAATACAGGTCGAAATCTATATATACACCATAAATTCTCATTTTCTCATTTTCAGTTATGTACAGACATATAATAAAGGAATAAAATGAAACAAATTTTGCACATATGGTATAGTTTGGTATCTGATTAAGCAGCAGACCGGTATTGCACACAGATGATTGAAATGTATTGCACCATCAATGATACATTTATTGCAGTTATTTTTAGTTTGGTTTGGAGTGATTACTGAGAGCAGTGCTGATTGTTCAGTCTAACTGCAGCAGGAATGAAGGACCTGCTGTAACGCTGCCTAACACACTTCAGATGACGCAGGTTCTGCCCAGTGCTGCTAGAGTCCCATGCCCATCCATAAGGGACCGTTTCAGCTCTGGCCAGATAAACTAAGAACAGGGTACCAAACTTTTGGGCACACACTCTATAGGGGCTATTTAGAGCAGCCAATTACCTTGAATCCATGTATTTGGACTATATATATATAAGTTTTACAATTTATCTCCACTTATCATATAGATGGAATTTGTAGTTTTATAATTCCAGACTGTAGTCCATCTGTGTTCTGGTGTTTGCTAGTCCCCTGTTGGTTCTCTGTTCTCTGTTGGTCAGGAGCATCACAGAACAGGTATCATTTGGGTGGTAGATTGTTTATTGTCAGTTCTGCAGTGACACTGATGTGGTGAGGGGTTTTTAATGCAGCAGTGCTGCTGTAGTTTCATTTCTGCACCTCAGGGACACTGCTGGTATAAGACCCCTATAATGCACCCACCAAATAACCCCTGCTCTGTGGGGGTACTATTGGAATCCTAATCTTTGCTCCAAGGTGGAGCAACTAGGTGGATGTGTCTAACACAGTACATAGTGAGTGGAAAATACGTTTTTGAAACCTCCACCACCATCACCCTAGTGTGGCTGCAGCACTGAAAAATGATCAGCCACCCTAATACCCTAATGACACCTGATCTCCAGTGGTTTTACCCAGCACAGGTTCACCAAATGTTTAAACTTTTATATATAACTGTTATGAATTCTGGGCGACACGTTCGCCTCTCAGCGCTGGGGATTCCCGGTTCGAATCCCCATCTAGGCGGAGTTTCCATGTTCTCCCCGTGTCCGCGTGGGTTTCCTCCAGGTTCTCTGGTTTCCTCCCACAGTCCAAAAAACATGGATCAAGTCAATTGAGTTCTCAAGATTGCCCCATATAGATTGTGTCTGTGTGAGTGAGTGTGTGCCCAGTGATAGATTGACGCCCTGTCCTGGGTGTACCTGCCCAGCGCCCGAAACGTTCTCCCCTGGATGGGCATGGGGAACCCCACCGCGACCCTAATAGAGGATAAAGCGGGAGATAATGAATGAATGAACGTTCGCTTCTCAGCGCTGGGGATTCCCGGTTCGAATCCCCATCTGGGCAGAGTTTCCATGTTCTCCCCGTGTCCGCGTGGGTTTCCTCCCTCCCACAGTCCAAAAAACATGGATCAAGTCAATTGAGTTCTCCAGATTGCCCCATATAGAGTGTGTCTGTGTGAGTGAGTGTGTGCCCAGTGATAGATTGGCGTCCTGTCCTGGGTCTATCTGCCCAGCGCCCGAAACGTTCCCCTCTGGATGGGCATGGGGAACACCCCCCCTCCCCCCAGACCCTAATATAGGATAAAGCGGAAGATAATGGATGGATGGACGTAATGAATTCCCAATGCCGTATTTATTCATCTCCTTTAATGAGCATAATGAGTTGCAGTGAGTTGTGAGGAGCTGATGATGATGATGATGATGATATTGAAGATGATGATGATGATGATGGTGATGATGATGAAGATGATGATGATGATGATGGTGATGATGATGATGATGAAGATGATGATGATGAAGATGATGAAGATGATGATGATGATGATGGTGATAAAGATGATGATGAAGATGATCTGATGATGATAATGATGATGATGATGATGATGATGATGAAGATGATGATGATGATGAAGATGAAGATGATGATGATGATGATGATGATGATGATGAAGATGATGATGATGAGAGCGGTCTGCCTCCTCCAGCAGCCGAGCCACCTTTGAATTCACTTCGCCCTAGGAAGTGGACTGAACCATCTCGCTCGAGGGGGTGTTCATTTCTCAACGCCGCGTCATTCCACCGACCCGGCGTTTTCTAATAAAACAACACAAACTATTCTAATCCCCATCTTTCCCCTTTGATCTCTAAATGTAGGAAAACTGTACCCAAAATGCTGTTCCTCACGCATCCCGCTAACGCCTCCACATCGCGGCTCCCCCCCCGTCGGCCATCGCCGGGTCCGGCGGCTGCCCGTGAGAGTCGGGCAGCGAGCTCCGGAGGATGCGCTGAGCTGAAGATGGCGATGAACGTGAGGAAAGCGGATGGATGTTATGACGGTGCCGGCTTCCTCAACCTCCATCAGCTGCAGGCGGCGAGTTACGGCGGCGGCCGGGATTATCTGAGTCGGATAGCAGGTAGAGTCCGCGCCGTCGTGCTTCGCGGTGGGGGGTTCGTGGTGGGGGTTCCACTGATGATGCACTGCATCATTCGCGTCTGCAGTGGAACCTGGACGTGGAGCTTCTCAGCTGCCCTCTGAAGAAGTTCTCCATTCACACTCCATTCGCACTTTTGGTGGGGGTTCCACTGATGATGCATCATTGTCCTTATGAGCGCTTATAACAGGCGTATGATCTGACCGATCATCTATAATTGATGATTGATGGAGAACGTTCTCACCTGAACGTTCCTGATTGCCATCGCAGATCCGATTCCTCGTGCTGCGTCCTCGGTGGACATGTCTGGACATGTCTGCTGAGTGGAGACAGATTTCCTGTAGACAGAACTGCAAGATGTTCCTCTGAGTGTCTCCACACACAGCACGATGGCTCAGTGGTTGGCATGTTCTCCTCTCAGTGCTAGGGATTCCCTGTTTGAATCCCAATCTGGTGGAATTTCCATGTTCTCCCCGTGTCCGCGTGGGTTTCCTCCGGGTTCTCCGGTTTCCTCCCACAGTCCAAAAACATGGATCAAGTCAATTGAACTCTCCAAATTGCCCCATATAGAGTGTGTTTGTGTGAGTGAGTGTGTGCCCAGTGATAGATTGGCGCCCTGTCCTGGGTGTATCTGCCCAGCGCCTGAAACGTTCTTCCCTGGATGGGCATGGGGAACCCCCCCGCGACCCTAATATATAGAATAGGGCAGAAGATAATGAATGAATGAATGTTAACGGGGGGGAAGGGGGGGGGTTGTCTTAGTGGTTGGCATGTTCTCCTCTCAGCACTAGGGATTCCCGGTTCGAATCCCAATCTGGTGGAGTTTCCATGTTCTCCCCGTGTCCGCGTGGGTTTCCTCCAGGTTCTCCGGTTTCCTCCCACGGTACAAAAACATGGATCAAGGGCAATTGAATTCTCCAAATTGCCCCATATAGAGTGTATCTGTGTGAGTTTCTGTGTGTGTATGTGTGTGTGTGTGTGTGTGTGTGTGAGTGTGTGCCCATAGATTGATAGATAAACGTTCTCCCCTGGATGGTCATGGGGAACCCCCCCCCCCCGCAACCCTAATATAGGATAAAGCGGGAGATAATGAATGAATGAATGAAAGGTTTAGTGTTTAGCATGTTCTCCTCTCAGCGCTAGGGATTCCCGGTTTGAATCCCAATCTGCGTGGAGTTTCCATGTTCTCCCCGTGTCCGCGTGGGTTTCCTCCAGGTTCTCCGGTTTCCCCCCACAGTCCAAAAACATGGATCAAGTCAATTGAGTTCTCCAAATTGCCCCATATAGAGTGTGTGTGTGTGAGTGTGTGTGTGTGCCCAGTGATAGATTGGCGTCCTGTCCTGGGTGTATCTGCCCAGCGCCCGAAACGTTCTCCCCTGGATGGGCATGGGGAACCCCCCCCCCCCCACCGCGACCCTAATATATAGAATAAAGCAGAAGATAATGAATGAATGAATGTTAAGGGGGGGGTGGGGAAGGGGGGGGTTGGCTTAGTGGTTGGCATGTTCTCCTCTCAGCGCTTGGGATTCCCGGTTCGAATCCCAATCTGCGTGGAGTTTCCATGTTCTCCCCGTGTCCGCGTGGGTTTCCTCCGGGGTTCTCTGGTTTCCTCCCACAGTCCAAAAACATGGATCAAGGTCAATTGACCTTCTTTAACCACCTACACAGACGAGCCACGTGTGAGATCCATGACCTCACCTGCTTCCCCGGCTCGCCTCTCATCCGCAGATCCGGTTCTGTGTCCACAGCAGGGTTGGACATTACAGAACGTATGACGGGATCGATCAGATGAATCAGAATGTCACCATTAGCCAACAGTTAGAAACTGGAAACTGGAACGTTACACGTCTTTGTCACGTCAGACTCCGGCGTCAGGTGTTTTCTGGCTCTGCCGTCTCGCTTACCTTTTACATTATAGATGCCTTAAAAGGAAATGTGGTCCAAACTCCGTCTGCAACGTCAGACAACTCGTGGAAAATAAAGTGCTTCAGTTAGGGATGTGACCTCATGCCAGACGTGCTCATGTGTGAGGTTATATCTGGATGTTTGTTCTTCGATGTTCCATCTCCTTGAAGGGAAGAGTGTTTAACAGGAAACTTCAAAAAAGTGATTCTCCTGCCAGTTGCTATGAGGTCATCTTATCATTCATTCATTATCTTCTGCTTTATCCTCTATTAGGGTTCCCCATGCCCATCCAGGGGAGAACGTTTCGGGCGCTGGGCAGATACACCCAGGACAGGACGCCAATCTATCACTGGACATTCACTCACTCACACAGACACACTCTATATGGGGCAATTTGGAGAACTCAATTGACTTGATCTGCGGCATGGTGGCTTAGTGGTCAGCATGTTCTCCTCTCAGCGCTAGGGATTCCCGGTTCGAATCCCCATCTGGGTGGAGTTTCCATGTTCTCCCCGTGTCCGCGTGGGTTTCTTCCGGGTTCTCCGGTTTCCTCCCACAGTCCAAAAAACATGGATCAAGTCAATTGAGTTCTCAAAATTGCCCCCATATAGAGTGTGTCTGTGTGAGTGAGTGTGTGTCCAGCGATGGATTGGCGCCCTGTCCTGGGTGTATCTGCCCAGCGCCCGAAACGTTCTCCCCTGGATGGGCATGGGGAACCCCACCGCGACCCTAATAGAGGATAAAGTGGAAGATAATGGATGAATGAATGAACAATTGACCTGATCCATGTTTTTGGACTGTGGGAGGAAACCGGAGAACCCGGAGGTAACCTACATGGACACGGGGAGAACATGGAAACTCCACCCAGATGGGGATTCGAACCGGGAATCCCTAGTGCTGAGAGGAGAACATGCAAACCACTAAGCCACCGTGCCGCCGGTCATCTTATCATCTTGCGTAATCTTTTATTATAGTTGCGTGCCGGGGAGGGGTGGGGTCCACCCAGGACAGGACACCAATCCATCACTGGGCACACACACACACACACACACACACACACACACACACACACTATATAGGGGCAATTTAGAGCAGCCAACTGACCTTGAGTCCAGGTTTCTGGACTATGGGATGAAACCTGAGGAATCAGAATAAACCTAAGCAGACACAGAGAGAACATGGAAACTCCATTCAGAACGGAGTTCTAACCCGGATCCCCAGAACTAAGAGGCGGACTTTGTTGTTTAGGTTTATTTAGACTAAATTTAGACTAAATTTAGACTAGTGAGAGATTACTGGAGAACCTAGAGAACCTGGCAGAACCCCGAACCCCATCAAATGTTTGGACACCAATGAGAAACAAAGGTCTTCTTCCCCAACATCAGTGTCTGACCTCATATATCCTCTTCAAAAAATCCAACACAGGGCGGCACGGTGGCTTAGTGGTTGGCACGTTCTCCTCTCAGCACTATGGATTCCCGGTTCGAATCCCCATCTGAGTGGAGTTTCCATGTTCTCCCCGTGTCTGCGTGGGTTTCCTCCGGGTTCTCCGGTTTCCTCCCACAGTCCAAAAACATGGATCAAGTCAATTGAGTTCTCCAAATTGTCCCATATAGAGTGTGTCTGTGTGGGTAAGTGTGTGCACAGCGATGGATTGGCGCCCTGTCCTGGGTGTATCTGCCCAGCGCCCGAAAACGTTCTCCACTGGATGGGCATGGGGACCCCCCCTCCCCCCCCCGCAACCCTAATAGAGGATAAAGCGGAAGATAATGGATGAATGGATGAAAATCCAACACTCATCCCAGATTCTCGTAGAATAATTAGGCTATCATGCAATGTGATGTCATCAAAGTTCTGACCGCTGTAATCTCAAGGTGTCCAGGTGCTCTTGTCCACATAGTCATTCATTCATTATCTCCCGCTTTATCCTCTAGTAGGGTCGCGGTGGGGTTCCCCATGCCCATCCAGGGGAGAACATCTCGGGAGCTGGGCAGATACACCCAGGACAGGACGCCAATCCATCGCTGGGCACACACTCACTCACACAGACACACTCTATATGGGGCAATCTTGAGAATTCAATTGACTTGATCCATGTTTTTGGACTGTGGGAGGAAACCGGAGAACCCGGAGGAAACCCATGCGGACACGGGGAGAACATGGAAACTCCACCCAGATTGGGATTCGAACCGGGAATCCCTAGTGCTGAGAGAAGAACATGCTAAGCCACCGTGCCGCCCTGTCCACATAGTGTTTGTTAAATTTAGGAAACGTCCCGACGGAACACGGAGGTTCATTAATGCAGTGATTTTTAATTCCAAACCTAAAATGTTGTAGAGTTGGAGCAGGGAGCTCAACCCGTCCCTCGGTACTGTGTTTGGACGGAGAGGACAGAAACAGTGAAGTGTCCCATCCCCCCCACGGGGTTAAATATGGAAGCTTCAGATTGCTCACTGAACTGTCACATCGCGCTTCATCTTTTATTTGCTGCACTCGACTAAATGCAGCACGCTTGAGAAGCGTTCGCTGCTGAGAGCGGTTTTTAATATTTTATTAGATTTAAAAGACGATTTACAGCCTCAGACTTAAAGTGCATTATAAACAAGAGCATCACTTTATTAAAGCAGTTAAGAGTTTACACTTATACACTCATCATCCACCTCACGGTTTTAAAGATGACCATCGAGCTGCACATAGAGCTGACCATAGAGCTGGACATAGAGCTACACATAAAGATGACCATAGAGATGGACATAGAACTGCACATAGAGATGACCATAGAGCTGGATATAAAGCTGCACATAAAGATGACCATAGAGCTGCACATAGAGCTGACCATAGAGCTGCACAAAGATCTGACCATAGAGCTGCACATAGAGATGACCATAGAGCTGGATATAAAGCTGCACATAAAGATGACCATATAGCTGATCATAGAGCTTATCATAGAGCTGATCATAGATCTGCACATAGAGCTGACCATAGAGATGCACATAGAGCTGATCATAGAGCTGGATATAAAGCTGCACATAAAGATGACCATAGAGCTGATCATAGATCTGAACATAGAGCTGACCATAGAGCTGCACAAAGATCTTTCCATAGAGCTGCTCATAGAGCTGGACATAGAGCTGCACATAAAGATGACCATCGAGCTGCACATAGAGCTGGACATAGAGCTACACATAAAGATGACCATAGAGCTGGACATAGAGATGAACATAGAGCTACACATAGAGATGAACATAGAGCTGGACATAGAACTGCACATAGAAATGACCATAGAGCTGACCATAGAGATGCACATTGAGCTGACCATAGAGCTGAACATAGAGATGACCATAGAGCTGCTCATAGAGCTGGACATAGAGCTGATCATAGAGCTGCACATAGAGCTGGACATAGAGCCGGACATTGAGCTGACCATAGAGCTGACCATAGAGCTGAACATTGAGCTGCACATTGAGCTGGACATAGAGCTGCATATAAAACTGCACATAGAGATGACCATAGAGCTGCACATAGAGCTGACATAGAGCTGCATATAGAACTGCACATAGAGCTGGACATAGAGCTGCACATAGAGCTGGACATAGAGCTGCACATAGAGCTGGACATAAAGATGACCATAGAGCTGACCATAGAGCTGATCAAAGATCTGAACATAGTGCTGACCATAAAGCTGCATATTAAGCTGCTCATAGAGTTGACCATAGAGCTGACCATAGAGCTGGATATAAAGCTGCTCATAGAGTTGACCATAGAGCTGACCATAGAGCTGCACATAGAGCTGACCATAGAGCTGCACATAGAGCTGCACATAGAGTTGACCATAAAGCTGACCATAGAGCTGACCATAGAGCTGCACATTGTAGTCCCCCTATCACTTGCTCTCTCCTCTCCTCTTGAATCCGTGGTTCCACTTTGCTTTCAGGTCCAGATTGTGTTCTGAAGTCTCCTCTGGATCTAATGGGTCAGCAGCAGCAGCAGCCTCAGCGCTTTCAGCCCGTTTGTCCAGCCCAGGCCATCGGACCAGCGCCGGTAGTTATGCCCCCAGACACTCTTGCCTTTGCCCTGGGCAGTGCTCTGGCCGCCAAACCTCCCCCTCACATCCAAATGCTCCCGAACCCTGCCGTCAGCGTGCCTCCCACGTCCAGCTCCATACCTCCTGACAGCGAGTGCCATGCGACGGGCGGCGATCCGGACGCCACGCTGGAGGAACTCTGTAAACCTCTGTACTGCAAACTGTGCAACGTTACCCTTAACTCCGCCCAGCAGGCGCAGGCCCACTATCAGGTAAACACTGACACTGCACGGTGGCTTAGTGTTTAGCATGTTCTCCTGTCAGCAGTAGGGATTCCCGGTTCGAATCCCCATCTGGGTGGAGTTTCCATGTTCTCCCCGTGTCCGCGTGGGTTTCCAACGGGTTCTCCGGTTTCCTCCCACAGTCCAAAAACATGGATCAAGTCAATTGAGTTCTCCAAATTGCCCCATATAGAGTGTGTCTGTATGAGTGAGTGTGTGCCCAGCGATGGATTGGTGTCCTGTCCTGGGTGTATCTGCCCAGCGCCTGAGATGTTCTCCCCTGGATGGACATGGGGAACCCCCCCCCACGACCCTAATATAGGATAAAGCGGAAGATAATGAATGACACGCCCCCTACCTGCTGCATTTAATATGGACTTTGTAGTTCTACAAGTCCAGACTGTAGTCCATCTGTTTGTGTTCTACAGTACATACTGTGTACGTCCCCTTTACTCTGTTCTAATGGTCAGAACCCCAATAGTACCACCACAGAGCAGGTAGTATTGGGTGGGTGCATTAGTCCTATCCCAGCAGTGTGACTGAAGTGGAGAATTGAAACTACAAACCCCCCCCCCCCCCACATCAGTGTCACTGCAGAACTGACAATAAACAATCCACCACCCAAATTATACCTGTTCTGTGATGCTCCTGACCAACAGAGAACCAACAGGGGACTAACAAACACCAGAACACAGATGGACTACAGTCTGGAATTATAAAACTACAAAGTCCATCTATATGATAAGTGGAGGAAATACAGAATAGAGCCAGAAGAGGGCGTGTCCAAACTTTTAACTGGTCATGTAGACAGTTTTGATCCCTTTTTTTTTTTTTTGATCACAGTTTTGAAGGAGCTGAATCAGCAGATTTGAATGAGGTGTCTGTTGACTTTTGATTTTAAGATGCACTTGGCTTAGTGGTTTAGCATGTTCTCCTCTCAGCACTAGGGATTCCCGGTTCAAATCCCCATCTGGATGGAGTTTCCATGTTCTCCCCGTGTCCGCGTGGGTTTCCTCCGGGTTCTCCGGTTTCCTCCCACAGTCCAAAAACATGGATCAAGTCAGTTGAGTTCTCCAAATTGCCCCATATAGAGTGTGTCTGTGTGAGTGAGTGTGTGTCCAGTGATAGATTGGCGCCCTGTCCTGGGTGTACCTGCCCAGCGCCCGAGACGTTCTCCCCTGGATGGGCATGGGGAACCCCCCCTCCCCCGCGACCCTAATAGAGGATAAAGCGGAAGATAATGAATGAATGAATGAATGAATGCTTGAGGTCATTTGGGCCTGAGAGCTCATCTCGTCCTTAATATGCAAATGAACATAAAAAGAAATAATATAATGAAATAATGTGTGTGCAGTGACTCATCAGGAGCTGAACTGAGTCGTGAATCATGACTCGTCGTTTTGTTGCAGGGAAAAAACCATGGCAAGAAGTTAAGAAATTTTTATGCCGGCAGCCAGCAGCCACCCCCCGTACGCATACCTGAGGACGCAGAGCCGGTTCCACAGCCTTCTGTCTCCTCTCCGCCC
Source organism: Corydoras sp. C115 (assembly GCA_019802505.1). Classification (NCBI taxonomy): domain Eukaryota; kingdom Metazoa; phylum Chordata; class Actinopteri; order Siluriformes; family Callichthyidae; genus Corydoras; species Corydoras sp. C115. Next base: position 393,833 of record JAFMOC010000384.1, on the reverse strand, counting down.
ACAGAGACTGGCACCGCAGTGGGCAAGCCGGTAAACATCCACCCACACATGCCTGCGCTGTTTGTTCGGCAGTCGTTTCAGGACCGAGCCCTGCTGCTTACCTAGCAACGTTCTGCACGGAATAAAGGGCAGACAAAAGTGGGTCCGTCCCACAGAGCTCACCCCTTCGTACCCTCTCAGAGTCGTCTGTGGTTCTGTGGAAATGTAAAGATGATCACAGGCTGCAAACGAATCACCCAGCCTTTCTCCCAATGATGTCATAATGCCACCAAATGTCTGTGGTTTGGTTTAGGTTCAGTGGCATGTTGGCGTTACTCAATTACTCATGTAACTCAATTACTCATGTAACTCAATTACTCATGTAACTCAATTACTCATGTAACTCAATTACTCATGTCATTTAATTACACATGTAAATTAATTACACATGTAACTCAATTACACAGGAAAGTCAATTACTCATGTAACTCAATAACACATGCAATTTAATAACTCATGTAACTCAATTTCACGTAACCCAATTACACATGCAATTTAATTACACATGTAGCTCAATTACACTTTTAACTTAAATACTTATGTCATTTAATTACACATGTAAATTAATTACACATGTAACTCAACTACTCATGTCATTTAATTACACATGTAACTCAATTACTCATCTAACTCAATTGCACATGTAACTCAATTACACATAAAACTCAATTACTCTTGTAACTCAATTACACATATAGCTTCATTACACATTTAACTTAATCAGACATCTTACTCAATTACTCATGTCATTTAATTACACGTTACTCAATTACTCATCTAACTCAATTACTCATCTAACTTAATTACTCATGTAACTCAATTACACATGTAACTCAATTACTCATGTAATTTAATTACACAAGTAACTTAATGACTTATCTAACTCAATTACTCAGGTAATTAAATTACACATGAAACTCAATTACACATGTAACTCAATTACACATGTAACTCAATTACACCTGTAACTCAATTACTCATGATACTCAATTACACATGTAACTCAATTACTCATGTAATTTAATTACATAAGTAACTTAATGACTTATCTAACTCAATTACTCAGGTAATTAAATTACACATGTAACTCAATTACACATGTAACTCAATTACACCTGTGACTCAATTACACATGTAACTCAATTACACATGTAACTCAATTACACATAAAACTCAATTACACATGTAACTCAATTACTCATGTAACTCAATTACACCTGTAACTCCATTACTCATGTAACTCAATTACACCTGTAACTCCATTACTCATGTAACACAATTACTCATCTAACTAAATTACTCATGTAACTCAATTACACCTGTAACTCAATTACTCATGTAACTCAATTACACATGTAACACAATTACTCATCTAACTAAATTACTCATGTAACTCAATTACACATGTAACTCAATTACTCATGTAACTTAATTACTCATGTAACGCAATTATTTATCTAACTCAATTACTCATGCAATTTAATTACACATGTAACTCAATTACTCATGTAACTCAATTACACATGTACTTTGTAACTCAATTACTCATGTAACTCAATTACACATGTAATTTTAATAACACATGTAGTTTGGAACTCAATTACTCATGTAACTCAATTATACATGTAACACAATTACTCATCTAACTAAATTACTCATGTAACTCAATTACACCTGTAACTCAATTACTCATGTAACTCAATTACACATGTAACACAATTACTCATCTAACTAAATTACTCATGTAACTCAATTACACATGTAACTCAATTACTCATGTAACTTAATTACTCATGTAACGCAATTATTTATCTAACTCAATTACTCATGCAATTTAATTACACATGTAACTCAATTACTCATGTAACTCAATTACACATGTACTTTGTAACTCAATTACTCATGTAACTCAATTACACATGTAATTTAATAACACATGTAGTTTGGAACTCAATTACTCATGTAACTCAATTATACATGTAACACAATTACTCATCTAACTAAATTACTCATGTAACTCAATTACACCTGTAACTCAATTACTCATGTAACTCAATTACACATGTAACACAATTACTCATCTAACTAAATTACTCATGTAACTCAATTACACATGTAACTCAATTACTCATGTAACTTAATTACTCATGTACGCAATTATTTATCTAACTCAATTACTCATGCAATTTAATTACACATGTAACTCAATTACTCATGTAACTCAATTACACATGTACTTTGTAACTCAATTACTCATGTAACTCAATTACACATGTAATTTAATAACACATGTAGTTTGGAACTCAATTACTCATGTAACTCAATTATACATGTAACACAATTACTCATCTAACTAAATTACTCATGTAACTCAATTACACCTGTAACTCAATTACTCATGTAACTCAATTACACATGTAACACAATTACTCATCTAACTAAATTACTCATGTAACTCAATTACACATGTAACTCAATTACTCATGTAACTTAATTACTCATGTAACGCAATTATTTATCTAACTCAATTACTCATGCAATTTAATTACACATGTAACTCAATTACTCATGTAACTCAATTACACATGTACTTTGTAACTCAATTACTCATGTAACTCAATTACACATGTAATTTAATAACACATGTAGTTTGGAACTCAATTACTCATGTAACTCAATTATACATGTAACACAATTACTCATCTAACTAAATTACTCATGTAACTCAATTACACCTGTAACTCAATTACTCATGTAACTCAATTACACATGTAACACAATTACTCATCTAACTAAATTACTCATGTAACTCAATTACACATGTAACTCAATTACTCATGTAACTTAATTACTCATGTAACGCAATTATTTATCTAACTCAATTACTCAGGCAATTTAATTACACATGTAACTCAATTACACATGTACTTTGTAACTCAATTACTCATGTAACTCAATTACACATGTAATTTAATAACACATGTAGTTTGTAACTCAATTACTCGGGTAACTCAATTACTCATGTAATTTGATTGCCAACTGCTAAGATACATGACGGCTTTGTGTTTATAAAATGCTGAAGTGTGTTTCTTTGATCTGTCACTGGAAGCGTACCAGATTGTTCTTAAAAACCAATGTTCTGCTGCAGGTGTCCTTCAACGGCCCCAGCAGGGTGATCCTGGCCACGGAGAACGACTACTGTAAACTATGCGACGCCTCCTTCAGCTCCCCCGCCGTCGCTCACGCACACTACCAGGGCAAGAACCACGCCAAGCGGGTCCGACTCGCAGAGGCCCAGCACAACGCTGCAGCCCCGTGAGTCTGATCACAGCACAGAAATAAAAACAGATTCATACTGCATGCTGGCTTAGTGTTTAGCACGTTCTCCACTCAGCTCTAGGGATTCCCGGTTCGAATCCCCATCTGGGTGGAGTTTCCATGTTCTCCCCGTGTCTGCGTGGGTTTCCTCCGGGTTCTCCGGTTTCCTCCCACAGTCCAAAAACATGGATCAAGTCAATTGAATTCTCAAAATTGCCCCATATAGAGTGTGTGTGTGAGTGAGTGTGTGTCCAGCGAGGGATTGGCGTCCTGTCCTGGGTGTATCTGCCCAGCGCCCGAGACGTTCTCCCCTGGATGGGCATGCGGAACCCCACCGCGACCCTAACAGAGGATAAAAGCGGGAGATAATGAATGAATGATGAATGAATGTATTCATTAAAAAGACCTGCACGGTGTTGTGGTGGTTCACACTAGAGATCCAGGTTTAAATCCCGATCTGGGTGGAGTTTGCATGTTCTCCCCATGTCCCCATTAGGGTTCGCCGGTTTCTTCCCACAGTCCAAAGGCATAGATTTAACGTGAATTGGCTGCAATGGGGCGGCACGGTGGCTTAGTGTTCAGCATGTTCTCCTCTCAGCACTAGGGATTCCCGGTTCGGAGTTTCCATGTTCTCCCCGTGTCTGCGTGGGTTTCCTCCGGGTTCTCCGGTTTCCTCCCACAGTCCAAAAACATGGATTAAGTCAATTGAATTCTCAAAATTGCCCCATATAGAGTGTGTCTGTGTGAGTGAGTATGTGCCCAGCGATGGATTGGCGCCCTGTCCTGGGTGTATCTGCCCAGCACCCGAAACGTTCTCCCCTGGATGGGCTTGGGGAACCCTCCTGCGACCCTAATAGAGGATAAAGCGGAAGATAATGGATGGATGAATGAATGGCTGCGATGGATTGTCCTGGGTGTATCTACCCAGTGCTTGAAATGATCTCCGTCCCCCCGCCCCGCAACCTAGTAGATGATTAGGTGGTATAGATAATGAGATGAGAGAGAACGTTTTCATAAGTGCAGTAAAGTTGACACCCATCCTGTGGACGTTGCATTACTTTACCTTTATCTTCCGTCTGGCGTTACTCTGATAACGTTGGGGTGGGGGGGGGGTGTTTAAACTGTGGTTGGGGACAGTTTATGCAGGGTAACATTCAGCTCGGCGGCACGGTGGCTTAGTGGTTAGCACGTTCGCCTCTCAGCGCTAGGGAGTTTCCATGTTCTCCCCGTGTCCGTGTGGGTTTCCTCCGGGTTCTCCGGTTTCCTCCCACAGTCCAAAAACATGGATCAAGTCAATTCATTCATTCATTATCTCCCGCTTTATCCTCTATTAGAGTCGCGGTGGGGTTCCCCATGCCCATCCAGGGGAGAACGTCTCGGGCGCTGGGCAGATACACCCAGGACAGGGCGCCAATCTATCACTGGGCACACACTCACTCACACACACACATACACACTCTATATGGGGCAATTTGGAGAACTCAATTGACTTGATCGGTGGCACGGTGGCTTAGTGGTTATCACGTTCTCCTCTCAGCGCTAAAGATTCCCGGTTTGAATCCCCATCTGGGTGGAGTTTCCATGTTCTCCCCGTGTCTGCGTGGGATAGACCCAGGACAGGGCGCCAATTCATCGCTGGGCACACATTCACTCACACAGACACACTCTATTTGGGGCAATTTGGAGAACTCAATTGACTTGATCCATGTTTTTGGACTGTGGGAGGATTCGAACCGGGAAACCCTAGTGCTGAGAGGAGAACATGCTAACCACTAAGCCACCGTGCCGCCGGATCAAGTCAATTGAATTCTCCAAATTGCCCCATATAGAGTGTGTCTGTGTGAGTGAGTGTGTGCCCAGCGATGGATTGGCGCCCTGTCCTGGGTCTATCTGCCCAGCACCCGAAACGTTCTCCCCTGGATGGGCATGGGGAACCCCACCGCGACCCTAATAGAGGATAAAGTGGGAGATAATGAATGAATGAATGAACATTCAGCTCTCTGTTCCACAACTCATTCCATCAGAACCCACGTCTTCAGACCACTTTCTTAACCTTTCTTTACTTTTTGATATTCAGTAAACTTCTGTCTTGTTCCCAAGCCAGCCCATAATATTAACTGATGTTGCATACATTTGAAAAACAACAAAACGTTCTGTTTTCTGTGGCAGAGACGCCACGGATGCCACGCCAAGACGTTCCAGGAGCGACGCAAACGAGTACAGAGTGTGTAAGAACCGCAGGACTCAGATGAATAACACTATTCCAGGTACTGATTCAGAACCACCTGCCTGATCACATGTTCTATACAGAACAGTTTGGACACGCCCCATTTTTTGTCCATGTAAAGATGGACTTTGTAGTTCTCCAATTCCATTCTGTAGTCCATCTTATTGGGTGGGTGCATTAGTCCTATCCCAGCAGTGTCACTGAGGTGGAGAAATGAAACTACAAACCCCCCCTCACCATATCAGTGTCACTGCAGAACTGCCAATAACCAATCCACCACCCAAATGATACCTGTTCTGTGATGCTCCTGACCAACAGAGAACAGAGAACCAACAGAACACAGAGGGAAAACAGATATATTTATGCTTGTGTGTGCCATCCATTCATTCATTATCTTCCGCTTTATCCTCTATTAGGGTCGCGGGGGGGTTCCCCATGCACATCCAGGGGAGAACATCTCAGGCGCTGGGCAGATACACCCAGGACAGGGCGCCAATCTATCGCTGGGCACACACTCACTCACACAGACACACTCTATATGGGGCAATTTGGAGAACTCAATTGACTTGATCCATGTTTTTGGACTGTGGGAGGAAACCGGAGAACCCGGAGGAAACCCACGCGGACACGGGGAAAACATGGAAACTCCACCCAGATGGGGATGCGAACCGGGAATCCCCAGCGCGGAGAGGAGAACATGCCACCCTTGTGTGTGCCAATGAGACTAAATTATAGTTTATAAAACATATAGAAGGGGCAGCACGGTGGCTTAGTGGTTGGCATGTTCTCCTCTCAGCACTAGGGATTCCCGGTTCGAATCCCCATCTGGGTGGAGTTTCCATGTTCTCCCCGTGTCCGCGTGGGTTTCCTCCGGGTTCTCCGGTTTCCTCCCACAGTCCAAAAACATGGATCAAGTCAATTGAATTCTCCAAATTGCCCCATATAGAGTGTGTCTGTGTGAGTGAGTGTGTGCCCAGCGATAGATTGGCGTCCTGTCCTGGGTGTATCTGCCCAGCGCCCGAAACGTTCTCCGCTGGATGGGCATGGGGAACCCCCCCCCCGCGACCCTAATAGAGGATAAAGCGGAAGATAATGAATGAATGAAAAAAAACATATAGCAGTCGTTTGTTTGTTGCAGTTTGTAAACTTTAGCCGCTCTGGTTCTCGGCGGCGCTGGTCTCTGGTCTGCAGTCGCAGCGGTGACGTGGAACGCTACATTTTTAACCGGCTCTTTGGCAGCGGGCCGCGTTCAGAAGCTGGCATGGGTGTTCCAAGATAGCAGGCCAACCTGTGGGTACCGTGTTAGTAGTGCTAAACGCGGCGCCAGGCCTTTGGTGTTTGCAAACCGATCCGGCGGCTCGCGTCAGCCCGGCCCTTTGAACGTCACCCGCGTGGTGGCAGGTCTCGAGCCCACACTTGCCCTCACTGACCCGGCGCGCACACACCGTGCGCTGCCATCGCCTCCTCACTCGCACGCGCTCCAGTGATTATGATACACAGGGCTGGGTTTTAAAAAAGGCAGCTCCAGAAATAGCCACACGTTCCATTCCCGTCTATAGAACCGGCTCCTTATTGCTGCTATCACTGGGCACACATTCATTCACACATACACACTCTACATAGGGCAATTTGGAGAACTCAATTGACTTGATCGGCGGCACGGTGGCTTAGTGGTTGGCACGTTCTCCTCTCAGCGCTAGGGATTCCCGGTTCGAATCCCCATCTGGGTGGAGTTTCCATGTTCTCCCCGTGTCTGCGTGGGTTTCCTCCGGGTTCTCCGGTTTCCTCCCACAGTCCAAAAACATGGATCAAGTCAATTGAGTTCTCCAAATTGCCCCATATAGAGTGTGTATGCGTGCGTGTCTGTGTGAGTGAGTGTGTGCCCAGTGATAGATTGGCGTCTTGTCCTGGGTGTATCTGCCCAGCGCCCGAAACGTTCTCCCCTGGATGGGCATGGGGAACCCCCCCGCGACCCTAATAGAGGATAAAGCGGAAGATAATGGATGGATGAATTGATTTCATCCATGTTCTTGGACTGGAAACAGGAGAACCCAGAGGAAATTTCTCAATCCGACCAGCCTCCCTCAGAAACCTTCATCTGAGGAGCACCAGAGAACCAATTGGACGTTCTCCCAATGATCAGATCCTCACCAGGCCTTAATTCTTCCATTCCTGAAGCGTTTGGTTCTCCTGCTTACTTCCAGCACCTCTTGTATTAGAACCATTTGTTGTGGAGCAAACAGCTGCTGTGTATTTCTATTACACAGGAAATACTTGGTGTAGCAGCAGTTAAATAATCCCCAGTCTGGCCTCCCAACTATCAGATATCAGCATACTGATTTCCCAGCGTGTCTCACTCTCCCCGTGCGCTTTTCTTTTCTCAAATCCAGGGCCGTATTACAACCCCCGGCCGAGGCAGCGGATCCCCCGGGACCTGGCCATGTGCGTGACGCCCAGCGGTCAGTTCTACTGCTCCATGTGCAACTCGGGTGCCAGCGACGAGGCCGACTTCCGACTGCATCTCGAGAGCAAGCAGCACAAGAGCAAGGTGTCGGAACAGCGCTACCGCAGCGAGATGGAGACCCTGGGCTACTCCTAGACGGCGCCCCCGAGAGAAAGAGACGCCCACTGTCCATGAGAACGTATCAGCAGACTGATAAAACTCTGTTACAGCGGAGTTAACGCTTTGCGGGCGATACGTGGACGTGGGATCGTCGGGGAAGAAAGAAAGGAAGCTACCTCTCGCAGAATACGTATTTTTAACCTTAAAAAAATGTATTTTTAAGAATATGGGACCTGAATACTGGATGGGATAGCTTTCGTCACCCAATGTGGAATGACCCAGCAATGAAGGCAGCTTTCCACGGTGTTTAAATTAAACACCAACAATCACTCGGCCAATCGGAGAAGCCGGTGGTGGCTTTAAAGCATTATGTTATAAGTTATTAATGTAGACCATAGTGGAAATATAAGGTTTAAAAAGGTAGAATTCCTCACAGGGATTCTTTTTTATATATAAAATGTATATTTATTAACACGATATGTTAAATACTATGAACAAGGTTGGAATATTAAACCCACACTTGACTTGTCTGATGAGTGGGCGGACTGGATTAAGGATCACCTCACTGCTTCTGTTACATTGGCCTGTTCTGGTGGTTCTAAGCCAATATAGAAGCAGACAGGTGGGGCAACCCGGCACATCTGACTGCTTATGCCAAACCCTGTCTGTGGAAGGTGAAAGGAATCGGTCAGTATTAGATGTTCGATGCTTTGGACACCAGTGGACGGCACTCCCTGAACATTGGTGGGAGAAACAAGAGTATGTTGGGAGGAAAGAGGGGGATAGGAGGGGGGCTGTCCCGAAAAAAAATGCACTCCTGGGCAAATACAATGGGCCAAATCGTACCAACATAAGTTGGACATGGGAGATCTGTCAATAAATAGCAAGGATTAAACAAATTAACTGAAAAAAATTCAATATTAATTAAGTTTTTGTGTGTTTTATGTACAAAAAAATGTGGACAGGCCCTCCCCTCCCCCTCTTTTTCGATTGTCTATGTCCACCACTTACCATATAGATGGACTTTGTAGTTTTATAATTACAGACTGTAGTCCATCTTTGTTCTGTTGTTTGTTGTTGTTGTTTGTAGAACTACAACGTCCATCTTTACAGTACGTGGAACTGATACAATGGACAAAAAGTGGAACAACGAGGGGTGTGCCTACATTTTTGAGTCCTGCAGATTTCATTTCAAGCCCGAAGTCTACGATCACATTGGGGTTTGTTTTCGTCCGTGCTTTTGGAAAGACCAGGCTTTTCCTGTGTGGGGCAGGAAGTGGTGACCCCCACGTACATACACACCGTCCCCAAAGACACCCCACACTCACACACATCCCTCTTCCTTCTGCCAAAAGCTAACGTCCACTTTCACAAAGTCCATCCCAGAGCGCTGATCTTTCTTTTTTCCTGAATGAAGGCGTTTAATGTCTCTGTTAATGAAATCAAACATGTGCCTTGAGAAATGAAAGACTTTGGGAATTTATGGAAGTGTAAAGGAATCAGGGGCTGCTGGGTTTCTGGCATAAAAATATACACTATTAAAAATGTTACGCGATAATGTGATAAAGTACTTTAATACAAGTATTGTACTGTAGGTCTCATTCTGACCAAGGGATGACTGAATAAGCTGATTTAATGCCATTAAAATATTCTGAACAGACTGTTGTCTCATCTTATCTTGACCACTTCATCCTCTACTGGGGTTCGCTATGCCCTTCCAGCGGAGAACCTTTAGGGCGCTGGGCAGATACACCATGTTTTTGGACTGTGGGGGAAAACCATAGAACCCGGAGAAAACTCACACAGAAACACGGAGAACATGGAAACCACTGATTTCGGGATTCAAACCATTATAACAAAGAAATAAAAACGTACAATGTCATGCCATCAAAGCAGGATTCTTTCTGCTCCATGTATTGTCCATATTATCAGATTCATGTATTGTAAAGGGCAGCACGGTGGCTTAGTGGTTTAGCATGTTCTCCTCTCAGCACTGGGGATCAAGGTCACTTGAATTCTCCAAATTGCCCCATATGGAGTGTGTCTGTGTGAGTGAGTGTGTGCCCAGCGATGGATTGGCGCCCCGTCCTGGGTGTATCGGCCCAGCCCACGAAACATTCTCCCCTGGATGGGCATGGGGAACCCCCCCCCCCCCCCCCCGACACTAATATAGGATAAAGCGGAAGATGATGGATGGATGGATGGATGTATTGTAAAGATGGACTTTGTAGTTTTCAACAATTTCAACATTCATTCATTCATTATCTCCCGCTTTATCCTCTATTAGGGTCGCGGTGGGGTTCCCCATGCCCATCCAGGGGAGAACGTCTCGGGCGCTGGGCAGATACATCCAGGACAGGATGCCAATCCACACACTCACTCAGACACACTCTATATGGGGCAATTTGGAGAATTCAATTGACTTGATCCATGTTTTTGGACTGTGGGAGGAAACCGGAGAACCCGGAGGAAACCAACGTGGACACGGGGAGAACATGGAAACTCCACCCAGATGGGGATTCGAACCGGGAATCCCTAGTGCTGAGAGAACATGCCAACCACTAACAAAAACAACAGAATTACAAGTCTAATTGTAAGACTACAAATTCCTTCTATGAGATGGGTGGAGAAAAAAGATAATGAACCAGTAGAGGGCGTGTTTCCGAGTTTTTGCTGTATGTATTGCGTTTCCATTGAGAGCCAATTGTCCACTCGGCCTTAAATCTGTAATTGCTTATAACAGATGAACTGTTAATGACTTTAACACGCCATAAACACTTTTATTTGAATAATCTAATATAAAGGTTCGCCTCAGGTTTACCACACTAAACTCTCCAAAAAGAATCGATTCAGAAGAACGATTCGTTCGTAGGTCACTGGCAGAGGTTACTTAAACGTTAACGTTACTCAGCGTTTTGTCGTTTTTTCGTATTTTTTCTAAGTTACGTCGTGTTTTCATCACGTTGTTAAAAACCCACTAAGAAATGAGTGGAAGAAGGTTTTAAAATGAAGGAGACCACCGCTGATATCCACAATGTTGCCAGGTATGTATTCTAATATACATAACATTAGTTTCTCATTAAACTGTCAATGAAATAAATAAATAAATAAATAAATAAATAAAAAGCAGAAAGGACACACACACACACACACACACACACACACACACACACACACACACACACACACACACACACACTATACAGGAGCAATTCAGATAGGGGCAATTTATAGCAGCCAGTTTATCTTAAATCCATGTTTTGGACAGTGAAATTCATTCATTCATTCATTCATTATCCTCTATTAGGGTCACGGTGGGGTTCCCCATGCCCATCCAGGGGAGAACGTTTTGGGCGCTGGGCAGATACACCCAGGACAGGGCGCCAATCCATCGCTGGGTACACACTCACTCACACAAACACACACTATATGGGGCAATTTGGAGAACTCAATTAACTTGATCCATGTTTTTGGACTGTGGGAGGAAACCGGAGAACCCGGAGGAAACCCACGCAGACACGGGAGAACATGGAAACTCCACCCAGATGGGGATTCGAACCGGGAATCCCTAACGCTGAGAGGAGAACGTGCTAAACCACTAAGCCACCGTGCCGCCCGACAGTGAAATTTTTTTTTTAAAAAAGCAGAAAGGACACACACACACACACATACTATACAGGAGTAATTCAGATAGGGGCAATTTATAGCAGCCAGTTTATCTTAAATCCATGTTTTGGACAGTGAAACCCCACGGGGAGAACATGCAAACTCCACAGATAGTGTAGGGAATGTGGATGTTGTTTTGTGTGATGTATTTTTTAAAGTTCCATCCATTATTTTCCTCTTTATCCTCTACTAGGGTCGCGGGGGGGGGGGGGGGGGGGGGGGGGCATGCCCATGTCCATGCCCATCCAGGGCGCTGGGCAGATACACCCAGGACAGGACACCAATCCATCGCTGGACACACACTCACTCACACAGACACACTCTATATGGGGCAATTTGGAGAATTCAATTGACCTTGATCCATGTTTTTGGACTGTGGGAGGAAACCGCTGAACCCGGAGGAAACCCACGTGGACACGGGGAGAACAATTGGAGAATTCAATTGACCTTTTTGGAAAGGTGTTTATACGTGACGTCACAGTGGGCGTGACTGTGAGGCAAGTGGACTGCGTTTTAACTGGATTTTATTTAGTTTATTTTACTATCTTTATTTAAACCTGATCCGGTCACTTTATGCGTTTTAATAACTCATTAATATATTAATTAATATATCTCATGTATGGTCAATTTTAGAAATGAACCACGCGTGGGTCAACAGCTCTGTCCGCGTCCACGCGTGTCCAGAATGTTCATCAAAGGCGGATCACGTGATCAATCTCACCGACGTTCAACTTTCTGAACGCCGCCATGTTCCGATTGCTTTTAAAGGTGACGTCAAACGCGTCATCGGCTATTATAAAAAAAATACACTTTTCAGTTCGTACTATTATACAGCTTTTATAAATAAGATTAAAACATACAAATCTTACTAAAACACGCGTTTTAATTCCAGTTTAATCGTAAAAAGTTGTCGGTTGTTGGGTGTGTTTTTGTCTGTGACGTCACCGAGGCGCCATTTTCAAGTTATTGTTTACATCATACAGAACCTCGTGCTATTAATAAAAGACTTTTATTAGAATTAATGACGTATTCGATATGTTTATTCTTAATTGTAATGAATTAATAAACGCAGATTCTGCATGAACACCATAAGAAAATAATAATAAAATATAGATAATAATAATAATAATAATAATAATTCATTCATTCATTATCTCCCGCTTTATCCTCTAGTAGGGTCGCGGTGGGGTTCCCCATGCCCATCCAGGGGAGAACGTCTCGGGCGCTGGGCAGATAGACCCAGGACAGGGCGCCAATCCATCGCTGGGCACACACTCACTCACACAGACACACTCTACATGGGGCAATTTTTTTTGAGAATTCAATTCACTTGATCCATGTTTTTGGACTGTGGGAGGAAACCGGAGAACCCGGAGGAAACCCACGCAGACACGGGGAGAACATGGAAACTCCACCCAGATGGGGATTCGAACCGGGAATCCCTAGCGCTGAGAGGCGAACATGCTAAACCACTAAGCCACCGTGCCGCCAATAATAATAATGATAATGATAATAATAATAATAGATGGGCGGCACGGTGGCTTAGTGGTTGGCATGTTCTCCTCGCAGCGCTAGGGATTCCCAGTTCGAATCCCCATCTGGGTGGAGTTTCCATGTTCTCCCCGTGTCCGCGTGGGTTTCCTCCGGGTTCTCCGGTTTCCTCCCACAGTCCAAAAACATGGATCAAGTTAATTGAGTTCTCTAAATTGCCCCATATAGATTGTGTCTGTGTGAGTGAGTGTGTGCCCAGTGATAGATTGGCGCCCTGTCCTGGGTCTATCTGCCCAGCGCCCGAGACGCTCTCCCCTGGATGGGCATGGGGAACCCCACCGCGACCCTAATAGAGGATAAAGTGGAAGATAATGAATGAATGAATATAGATGGTATATCTCTACAATAGCAAAGGTGATGGAGAAAGAAGCAAAAATGTTTTTAAAAAATAGCTAGGGGACGTAATGACGTCATTGACGTGGGCGAGATTGGCATGGCGCACATAATCCCTGCTTATTTATTTTTTGGGGGCAAATTTATAGAAATAAAACTATTATATAATAAAGAAAAAGGGTTTATAAATTCGTCAGCGTCCCTCGTGACATCATTGCCGTGGCTTCATAGTTCAGTGGAGAATAAAGTAATAATAACCGTAAATTTAAAAATACTATTAAAAAGGTTCATGCGTTAACTGTTTTTTTACCACAAGGTGGCGGCAGTCACTGAAGTTTTAGTCAAGATTTTGCCTACTGTACTGTACTGTACTGTACACACAGAGGAATTAGTCCTCTACATTTAACAGTGAAAACACACACACACACACACACACACACACACACACACACACTGAATGAAGTGAACACACGTTCCCGGTACGTTGGACAGTCCTGTATTCGGGGACCAATAGGGGGTTAGGTGACTTGCTCTAGGGCACTTTAGCCATAGTACTTGGAGGGACCGGAATCAAACTAGGGACCTTCAGGTCACAAGGTTCCTTAACCACAAGCACACACACACATATATATATATATATATATTCATTCATTCATTCATTCATTATCTTCCACTTTATTCTCTATTAGGGTTGCGGGGGGGTTCCCCATGCCCATCCAGGGGAGAACGTTTCGGGCGCTAGGCAGATACACCCAGGACAGGACACCAATCCATCGCTGGGCACACACTCACACAGACACACTCTATATGGGGCAATTTGGAGAATTCAATTGACTTGATCCATGTTTTTGGACTGTGGGAGGAAAGCGGAGAACCCGGAGGAAACCCACGCAGACACGTGGAGAACATGGAAACTCCACCCAGATGGGGATTCGAACTGGGAATCCCTAGCGCTGAGAGGAGAACATGCCAACCATTAAGCCACTGTGCCGCCCATATATATATATATATATATATATATATATATATATGTGTGTGTGTGTGTGTGTGTGTGTGTGTGTGTGTGTGTGTGTATTTATATATATATTTCATTCAAATCTATCACTATAGAGATGTAGCATCAATCTGTGGCAGCAGAGGGCGCTGTAAGAGCACAATCGCGGCCATTGTAACTCGTTTGTTCTCAGCTCCATCCACTGAGCATTTTCTCCCCCCCCCTCATCCAATAGAGTTTTAGATGAACTTAGATTCTTGTCTGTTATAAAGTAATTTGGTGGAGCGTAGTTATGGTTTGACTTTTGGTTAAATGAATTAAACTAATTAAAAAGGACAGTGTTGTACGGCGTATTATTCATAACGAAGCTGCACTTTGATTATTTATATAATACTTACAGTAAGGACAAGAGAACACTGAAGTGAGGATGCTGTACATCACTTTCACATCATAATGTCCCACTGCAGTTTAATGGGAGGTCATTAAAGCTCCTGTACGTCTGTCCAGTGCGTGGTGATGACCGTCGAGGCTGTGATGTCATAGGGATGTTATCTCCAATAAAATAACAGTTAAAATAACAGGTAGATTTGCATGTGAATCTCACTCTGGGTGGCACGGTGGCTTAGTGTTTAGCATGTTCTCCTCTCAGCACTAGGGATTCCCGGTTCGAATCCCCATCTGGGTGGAGTTTCCATGTTCTCCCCGTGTCTGCGTGGGTTTCCTCTGGGTTCTCCGCTTTCCTCCCACAGTCCAAAAACATGGATCAAGGTCAATTGAGTTCTCCAAATTGCCCCATATAGAGTGTGTCTGTGTGAGTGAGTGTGTGCGCCCAGCGATAGATTGGCGCCCTTACTAGGAGGCACGGTGGCTTAGTGGTTTTCATGTTCTCCTCTCAGCTCTGGGGATTTAGGTTCGAATCCCAATCTGGGTGGAGTTTCCATGTTCTCCCCGTGTCCGCGTGGGTTTCCTCCGGGTTCTCCGGTTTCCTCCCACAGTCCAAAAACATGGATCAAGTCAATTGTATTCTCCAAATTGCCCCATATAGAGTGTGTCTGTGTGAGTGTGTGTGTGCCCAGCGATGGATTGGCACTCTGTACTAGGCGGCACGGTGGGTTAGTGGTTTGACATGTTCTCCTCTCAGCACTGGAGATTTAGGTTCGAATCCCCATCTGGGTGGAGTTTCCATGTCCTCCCCGTGTCCACGTGAGTTTCCTCCGGGTTCACCGATTTCCTCCCACAGTCCAAAAACATGGATCAAGATCAATTGAGTTCCCCAAATTGCCCCATATAGAGTGTGTCTGTGTGAGTGAGTGTGTGCCCAGCGATAGATTGGCGTCCTGTCCTGGGTGTATCTGCCCAGCGGCCGAGATGTTCTCCCCTGGATGGACATGGGGAACCCCCCCCCCCCCCGCGACCCTAATATAGGATAAAGCAGAAGATAATGAATGAATGAATCTCACTCTGTAATGAAGTGTCTTAATGTCAGGCGTCATGGAGATGCTCCTTCCTGCACTATTCTCATCGTCACGGTGCAGATGTCCCGGTGTAAGGAAGGCAGCAGCTGCATGAAAAGGCCACGTGCTTCAGGATGTTTGGATCGAGCTCTGGCTTATGTTCCGTTGCCAAGGAAACGGCAGGAAGTGCTCGCTTCCTGTTCTTCGAGGGTGTCTGATGTCTGCTATTAATCTGGCAGAGGGAATGTGAATGGGCTTCCTGCATGAACTCAGACAGTTCGTCTATAATCCTTATAATTCAACAGTCAACTGCCTCTTGCACTTAAACACGCTGACCATCCTGCCCCCCCCTTTAAGGTGAAGTGGCTGCTTTAAATTGCCCCATCGAAATTGCTCCTATGTAATGGGTGTGTCTGTGTGAGTGTCTGTGTCTTCTGTCGTGTCGGGCCCTTGATGAATCTATTTTATCCTCTATTAGGGTTGCAGGGGGGGGGTTCCCCATGCCCATCCAGGGGAGAACGTCTCGGGCGCTGGGCAGATACACCCAGGACAGGACGCCAATCCATCGCTGGGCACACACACACACACACACACACACTCTATATGGGGCAATTTGGATATTCAATTGACTTTGATCCATGTTTTTGTGACTGTGGGAGGAAACCGGAGAACCCGGAGGAAACCCATGTGGACACGGGGAGAACATGGAAACTCCAACAAAATTGGGATTCGAACCGGGAATCCCTAGAGCTGAGAGGAGAACATGCTAAACACTAAGCCACCCAGCAGGTTAACACATGTGAATTAATTATATATTAATGAATGAAACCCAGTACTAGGCGGCATGGTGGCTTAGTGGTTTAGCATGTTCTCCTCTCTGCACTAGGGATTCCTGGTTCGAATCCCAATCTGGGTGGAGTTTCCATGTTCTCCCCGTGTCCGCGTGGGTTTCCTCCGGGTTCTCCGCTTTCCTCCCACAGTCCAAAAACATGGATCAAGTCAAGTGAGTTCTCCAAATTGCCCCATATAGAGTGTGTCTGTGTGAGTGAGTGTGTGTCCAGTGATAGATTGGCGTCCTGTCCTGGGCGTATCTGCCCAGCGCCAGAAACGTTCTCCCCTGAATGGGCATGGGGAACCCCCTGCGACCCTAATAGAGGATAAAGTGGAAGATAATGAATGAATGAGTCCAAACACAAATTCAAGGTGAATTGAATGCTCTAAATTGCCCCATATAGAGTTTGTCTGTGTGAGTGAGTGAGTGCCAAGCAATTGATTGGCGTCCTGTCCTGGGTGTATCTGCCCAGCGCCCGAAACGTTCTCCCCTGGATGGGCATGGGGAACCCCCCCCTCCCGCGACCCTAATAGAGGATAAAGTGGAAAATAATGAATGAATAAATAATATATAATGAACTGTACTCATCATCAACTTAAACACGAGATTCAATCTCATTACAATCATGCAGTCCTTTCATGTTCTCATGTCTCGTCAGATCGGCAAGTGCCTGGTGATGTGACTGACCCCCCAACAGAGAGCAGAGGACGCTGAGAGAGGCATCATTCTCTTTTTTTTGCTCTTTCTGGGTTCCTCGCCTCAGTAAGCGGCACCTTTCTTCCACGACGCAATCACGACAAAATGACCCCATCGCTTTCTAATAGCGCGCCATCATCCAGCTGCGGCGTCCTCATTCGTACATGATGATGGCTGTTTAATGCAGCGGTATTAGCCGCGCCGGCTGTGTGTACTCGCTATGAGAGAGGCGGACAGCGCACTGATGGAGTCAGAGACGGGGTGAGGCGGGTCCTCTCAGTGAGCAGCTGCAGGTTCACAACCGAGACCGTACGAGGTGACGGGTTTCGGGGAAAATGCACGACGTGGACAGATTTCAGGTGGGGTTGATGACGTGGGTGGAGCTTAGACTTTGTAGTTTTATAATTCCAGACTGTAGTCCATCTGTGTTCTGGTGTTTGTTAGTCCCCTGTTGGTTCTCATCATCTCAGCATCACAGAACAGGTATCATTTGGGTGGTGGATTGTTTATTGTCAGTTCTGCAGTGACACTGATGTGATGAGGGGGGGGGGGGGGTGTAGTTTCATTTCTCCACCTCACTGACACTGCCGGGATAGGACTAATGCACCCACCAAATAACCCCTGTTCTGTGGTGGTACTATTGGGGTTCTGACCATTAGAACAGAGTAAAGGGGACGTACACAGTATGTACTGTAGAACACAAACAGATGGACTACAGTCTGGAATTGGAGAACTACAAAGTCCATCTTTACAGTGGAACTGAGAACATGGACAATAAGAGGAACAGAAAGGTTCTAAACATTTGATTGGTATTGTATTTGTTCTGAGTATATGTCCATCCATCCATCCATATCTTCCGCTTTATCCTTCTTTAGGGTCTTCGGGGAGGGGGGGTTCCCCATGCCCATCCAGGGGAGAACGTTTCGGGTGCTGGGCAGTTAGACCCAGGACAGGACGCCAATCTATCGCTGGGCACACACTCACTCACACAGACACACTCTATATGGGGCAATCTGGAGAATTCAGTTGACTTGATCCATGTTTTTTTGGACTGTTGGAGGAAACCCACGCGGACACGGGGAGAACATGGAAACTCCACCCAGATTGGGATTCGAACAGGGAATCCCCAGCGCTGAGAGGAGAACATGCCAACCACTAAGCCGCCGTGCCGCAATAGGACTAATGCACCTACCAAATAATCCCTGCTCTGTGGTGTTACCCAGGACAGGACGCCAATCTATCGCTGGGCACTCACTCACTCACTCACACAGACACTCTATATGGGGCAATTTTGAGAATTTAATTGACTTGATCTATGTTTTTGGACTGTGGGAGGAAACCGGAGAACCCGGAGGAAACCCACGCGGACACGGGGAGAACATGGCAACTCCACCCAGATGGGTATTCGAACCGGGAATCCCTAGCGCTGAGAGGAGAACATGCTGACCACTAAGCCACCGTGCCGCTCTGAGTATATTTATTTTGGTATAAGTTCTGGGTGTATCTGCCCAGCGCCCGAAATGCCCTCTGGATGGGCATGGAACCCCCCCCCCCCCCCACGACCCTAATATACAGTTTTGGTTCGGTGAGTGTATACTGTGGCATTTTATTTAAAACCAGAGCGGCACAATCACATGATATCGATCTGTGCGGGTTCTCTGCGGTTCTCCTCAGAACCTACTGGACCTTAGGATTGGATTCCGGTCAGAATGAGCCCCTGTGCTCGGACGGCGAGGGCGAGCTGTGACCGTCGGATCGGGCGGTGAGGCATCGATCAGCGTGATGACTACATAAGTGGAATTTGCTTCCGTGTGAGAATCGCTTCGCGTGGAACAACAAATCAATGTCTGAACGAGGAACGCTTTAAAGGAACCTTAATGCCTGAACCCGTTCGGTCACAGGGCTGCACCTCCCCCCCCCCCTCCCTAATTAAGATCGGCCTCATTAATCAACTTGCTCTACCTACCAAGTTTTCTTTCCCATTTTGCTTAGTGGTTGGCATGTTCTCCTCTCAGCACTAGGGATTCCCGGTTCGAATCCCCATCTGGGTGGAGTTTCCATGTTCTCCCCGTGTCCACGTGGGTTTCCTCTGGGTTCTCCGGTTTCCTCCCACAGTCCAAAAACATGGATTAAGTCAATTGAGTTCTCCAAATTGCCCCATATAGAGTGTGTCTGTGTGAGTGAGTGTGAGCCCAGCAATGGATTGGCGTCCTGTCCTGGGTGTATCTGCCCAGCGCCCGAGACGTTCTCCCCTGGATGGGCATGGGGAACCCCACCGCAACCCTAATATAGGATAAAGTGGAAGATAATAAATGAATAGTCATGTATGTGGGGTGGCACGGTAGCTTAGTGGTTGGAATGTTCTCCTCTCAGCACTAGGGATTCCTGGTTCAAATCCCCATCTGGGTGGAGTTTCCATGTTCTCCCCGTGTCCGCGTGGGTTTGCTCCGGGTTCTCCGGTTTCCTCCGACAGTCCAAAAACATGGATCAAGGTCAATTGAGTTCTCCAAATTGCCCCATATAGAGTGTGTTTGTGTGAGTGAGTGTGTGTCCAGTGATAGATTGGCGCCCTGTCCTGGATGTTTCTTCCTAGCGCCCGAAACGTTCTCCCCTGGATGGGCATGGGGAACCCCCCCCCCCCCCGCGACCTTAATAGAGGATAAAGAGGAAGATAATGGATGGATAGTCATGCAGGTGTCATGATGGTGTAGTGGTCAGCACGTCCCTCTCCCTCTGTCAGCGCTGGAGATCCATGTCCATGTGGGTTTGTTTTGGGTTTTGGGTTCTCAGGTTTCCTCCCACAGTCCAAAAACATGGATTCAATGTGAATTACTGGGTCAAATTGCCCCCATATAGTGTATGTGTGTGGTTGTGCCCAGTGATGGAGTGGCGCCTGGTCCTCGGTGCATCTGCCCAGCACCCGAAACGATTTCCGCTGAATGGACACGGGGTAATGATGTCACAATTTTATAAAATCAAGCACCCAGCCGTTGAATTTGATAAATGAATATATATATATATATATATAATTTTTTTGTAGTATAATGTTGCTTGAGATCATAAAGGTCAACAGTCCGAACAGCGATGACCACAAACGTCACGTTGCTCCACCCATGAGGCGCAAGTGCCAAAAATAATGAACCCGAAAAAAAAACACTCAAAAGGCATCGCCGCTCGTTACGATGATTCTTAGAAAGGCCCTCTAACTGCCCCTAAAGCCCCGAGCCCCTTCATTACATTCATAAGGGTTTGGACTCCAGAGTGTCCACTTCACTCGACCTCCGTGTGCTTTATCCGGCCCGTTTCCACGACGTCCTCATCCGCACACTGTGGGGTCAATGAAGTTCGCCCGAGCATAAAGTTTTTTGGTCCGTCTGTCCCCCGGCGTCTCCCCTCCTCTGGACGTGCAGTACCTCGCCCGGCCTCCGGGTGGCCTCCAGCCTTCCGTTTAAATCCCATCCAGCATGGCTTTGCTGCACTTCTTGCTGCTGTCCATAGAACACGAGGCTGATGCCAGTGGAGAGAGGCGTGGCCTGTTCGGAACGCACGGGTTAGATATCATACTCTCTCGCCTGGACGTGAACCGATCATACATTTCACTCCGACTCATTTTGACTCACTGACTTACTTACTCTGACTGACTGACTCTGACTCACTTTGACTCACTGACTTACTTACTCTGACTCACTCTGACTGACTCTGACTCACTTTGACTTACTGACTTACTTACTCTGACTCACTCTGACTCACTCTGACTCACTTTGACTCACTTTGACTCACTTTGACTCACCCTGACTCACCCTGACTCACTCTGACTCACTCTGACTCACTCTGACTCACTCTGACTTACTCTGACTCACTCTGACTCACTGTCTTACTTACTCTGACTCACTCTGACTCACTGTCTTACTTACTCTGACTTACTCTGACTCACTCTGACTTACTTTGACTCACTTTGACTCACTCTGACTCACTCTGACTTACTCTGACTCACTTTGACTCACTCTGACTTACTTACTCTGACTCACTGAGATTCCTTCCGACTCACTCAGACTCACTCAGACTCACTCAGACTCACTCAGACTCACCCTGACTCATTCTGACTCACTCTGACTCACTCAGCCTCACTCAGCTGACTCACTCAGACTCACTCTGACTCACTCAGACTCACTCTGACTCACTCTGACTCACTCAACCTCACTCTGACTCACTCTGACTCACTCAGACTCACCCTGACTCACTCTGACTCACTGAGACTCATTCTGACTCACTCAGCCTCACTCAGCCTCACTCTGACTCACTCTGACTCACTCTGACTCACTATGACTCACTCAGACTCACTCTGACTCACTCTGACTCACTCTGACTCACTGCGACTCACTGCGACTCACCTCTTCATGCGGCTGATGCGCTCACACAGTATAGAGAGGTACTGCGTGAGTTTAACCAGAGCGATGATGAGCGTCCCGATGATGAGCGTGCACGTCGGCCACAGCAGGGAGGAGACGACGGCGGCGCGGCCGTACAGCCGCGTCAGCAGAGCGCTGTCCTGCAGATCGGACGGGTCCGAGTAACAGCGCACCAGCTGCTGAGCCTTAAGACGTTCCGAGATGTTTAGAACCAGGGCGTGCATCAGAGAATGATCCTTCCGACACTTAGGAACATAGAAGCACTGCGAGACAAACCAGAGACGTAGAGAGACAAACGGACTACAGTCTGGATGTGAAGAACTACAAACTGCATCCATGAGATAAACAGAACGTCAAATCCCAAAAATCCCCATCAAAATCCACAACATCTTATTCTCACACAGATTAGAACCATTGAAAGGGCCACTGGAACATTCCATGTGTACCTCAGGGTTAGCCTCTTGGGCCTCCTCATTGTGGGACAGGCGGAGGATTCGGCCCGATGAGTTCAGACCGACGTAGACCTGCAGGCACGGATACCTGGAGCTCTTCCAGCACTCGGTTCCACAACTGTAGCTACAGTTAATCTCCCCAATGATGGTGGAGTTCAGCACAGTGCAGCTCGTCTCCTCCGTCCACACACTGACAGAGGGGGAGAGAGGTGGAGGTCAGGAAGGAGGTGGATGTTAAGAGAGATGGAGGTTAAGAGAAAGGTGAAGGATAAGAGAGAGATGGAGGTTAAGAAAAAGGTGGAGGATAAAAGAGAGAGGTGGAGGTCGGGAGAAATGGGGTTAGGAGAAAGGTGGAGGTTAAGAGCGAGATGGAGGTTAAGAGAGAGAGGTGGCGGTTAAGAGAGAGAGATGGAGAGATGGAGGTTAAGAAAAAGGTGGAGGTTAAGAGAGAGGGTGGAGATCAGGAAAGTGGGGGAGACCAGGAAAGGGGGGGGGAGAGTCAGGAGAGATGGGGAGGTTAAGAGAGGGGGAGGTCAGGAGAGAGATGGAGGTCAGGAGAGGGGGATGTCAGGAGAGAGATGGAGGTCAGGAGAGAGGGGGAGGTTAGGAGAGAGGTGGAGGTTAAAAGAGAGGTGGAGGTTAAGAAAAAGGTCGAGGTTAAGACAGAGAGGGGGAGACCAGAAAAGAGGGGGGGGTCAGGAGAGATGGGGAGGTTAAGAGAGAGGGGAGGTCAGGAGAGAGATGGAGGTTAAGAGAGAGGTGGAGGTCAGGAAAGAGGGGGAGACCAGGAAAGAGGGGGGGGGGGGGTGAAGAAAGTGGTGGAGGTCAGGAGAGAGGTGTATGTCAGGAATGAGGTGGAGGTAAAAAAAAAAAAAAAAAAAAAAAAAAAAAAATATATATATATATATATATATATAAACTACATATGGCCCACAGTGTGTACTTGTGGAACTACAGTGTGTGTGATGAGGCGTCGGTTCTACCTGTCAGAATAAGAGCGCACCATCGTAATGCCCAGAACAAAGTACATCATGATGGAGAAGAAGATCATGCTGAGACCCAGCAGAATGGCCCTGTCCTCCCCCGCCTTCAGAGCCGTCACCGTCTTCCTCTTGTCCAGAATGTCATACTCCCGGATCTTCTGATAAATGGTCCTGATTCCAGAGTTTCAGAGAATTAAAGTCAGATTAACGTGCAGCATGCCTGATCACCGTGCATGATATACGGCAGGTTTCTATATTGTTATATCTATATTGTTTTATACTTTGGTTGTTTGTTCTTTTGCATGTTCTCCACCTTATTTGGCAAACATGTAGATGTAAAATCTGAGCTCGTGTTGGTCGTCCTCTAATCCTTTGGTTTTTAAAAAATAAAACTGGACACATGATGACAAGCCCGTATCGAGCAGGGACAGGTTCCATCTCCACCAATCAAAGCTCTCTTCAAGTTTCCGAACTTGATGGTTGGACTTGATGGTCAGAACACAAGGTCAGCCATGACACAACCCCCCTGGAGCAACGAGGGCTAAAGGTCTTGCTGGAACACCCACAGTGGTAACTTTAGTGACCTTTGGATTTGAACCCCCAACCTTCAGATTAATAATATCCCACTATAACCCTTGAGCTACACCCCTGCCCCACCCCCGAAGCAATCGGAGTAAGGGTCTTCAGTGGTCTTCAAACTTTTGTGGACTTGTGGATTTGGACCCTCAACCTTCAGATTAATAATCTTCCACTATAACCCTTGAGCTACACCCCTGCCCCACCCCCGGAGCAATAAGGGGTAAGGGTCTTCAGTGGTCTTCAAACTTTAGTGGACTTGTGGATTTGGACCCCCAAACTTCAGATTAATTATCTCCCACTATAACCCTTGAGCTACACCCTCGCCCCACCAAACCCCAGAGCAATCAGGGGTAAGGGTCTTCAGTGGTCTTCAAACTTTAGTGGACTTGTGGATTTGGAACCCCAACCTTCAGATTAATAATGTCCCACTATAACCCTTGAGCTACACCCCCCACCCCCGGAGCAATCAGGGGTAAGGGTCTTCAGTGGTCTTCAACCTTCAGTAGACTTTGGATTTGGACCCCAACCTTCAGATTAATAATGTCCCACTATAACCCTTGAGCTACACCCCCCACCCCCGGAGCAATCAGGGGTAAGGGTCTTCAGTGGTCTTCAAACTTCAGTAGACTTTGGATTTGGACCCCAACCTTCAGATTGATAGCCCCACACCATGACCACTGAGCTACCACACCCTCTTGGTCTGAGACATTAATAATCAATGGCTGAGTGACAGCTGACTTCTGAATCAGCAGTGGAGGTGTCGCCTTAATCCATGTACCATCCACAGCGTGACACGTGCATTACAGCCAACAACGAATGTCGCTGATGCTGAGGTTTCACACCAATAATGCAAAACGACGACGATCTCCAATGGAACCCTGGCGCTTTTGTGGACACGCATCATATCGTTGGATATTCGGAGCCATTACATCACAGTGTATGTTCATAAACATCAACGTCGTAACATTTTACAGTTGAGGGTAAGTGAAGCCTTACCTTCTCTCATTGCCGGCACCCTGAGCGCCTTTAGCTCCAGCCCATAGGAACATCCTCCCAGTACTCTCCAATGTACTCGCCAAAGACTGCTGGGATAATCTACAGAAGAGCACAGTCTCAGTCATCCGTGAGCGCACCGGTCTCAGTGTCTCCGCTATTGCATGACAGAAGCCGGGGAAACATGAATCTCCGCTGAAAGTCTCTCTGGGACAGGACTCCGTGCCATCTCTCGCGTCCTACCATCTTATGAATTCGTTAGTAAAAAGTTCTCGAGCGTACGTGAAAAAAAACGATGACCCGGTTCAAAGAGACTTGATGTCCACGGCAACCCCGCTCACATCGCCGACATCAATCGGCCGAGCGCCTTCATCTGCTCCCTCATTTCCTAAGCGCACGCTTGTTTGTTATTGACTATTCATAGGCGGCGAGCGAGCAGCGGGATTGGGGGATAATGAGCAAGGGAGGGGGGGCAGGGGAGGGGGCAACCGCGACTCCACCAAGCCTAGGCAGCATCACTTACTCCTTCCTTTACTCACATCGTTACTCATCGACGCACTCCATCAGGGAGGGGATGGGGCGGGGGGGAGGGGGTAGGGGGAGGCGTGAGGGTGCGAGCATGCCCTTTAGAGCCGCCTTGTCCCCAGCAGCTGGCCTCGGTTTGGCCTTGACGGAGAGCTCGGTCACACAGCCCTGACACAGGTGTTTGGGTCAGTCGACAAAAGCACAGACAAAAAAAGAGGTTTCCTCGAACCCCTGCGAGGGTGGGCGGGGGGGGGGGGGGGTAAAACACCCATTCAGGCTCTTTAATAGCTTCATGCAATTTGGCATGTATTTATATCTTTAGAAAACTATTTAGAAATAAAGGAGAGAGAGAGTGTGAGATGCCAAGCAGATCCCAGGTTTGGTTCCTGGATGGCAGGAGAACATGCAAACTCCACCCTTAGTCGGTGGGGGGTGGGATTGCTGGTGTAGTGAGTTGGTAAGCGTAAAATTTGGTGGTTAAACGCAAAAATAGGTGGTTAACTAGGGAAACATGGTAGGGTGAGTGTGTAACATGGGATATATTGGAGGTTAGGTGAGCGATTAGGTGGGGAAATTGGTGGTTTAGAGGGTAGTTGGAGAAACCAGTGGTAGAGCGAGTGGTTAATTAAGGAAAGTTGGTAGTTAGGGGGAAAAGTGGTGGTGGTTAAGTGGGAATAATCAGTGGTAAGTGGGAAAATTGTGGTGGATTAAGTGGTTAAGTGGAAAAGTGCTAGTTTACAAGTGGTTTAGTGGGAAAGTTGATGGTGGAGTAAGTGGTCAAGTGGGAATAATCGCTGACCAATAGAGAAAATGATGATGCAACAAGTGACTTCATGGGAAAATTAATGGTGAGTGGAAACTGGTGGTTAATTGATTGACTTAATGAGGAAATATGTCATTGAGTGAGTGATTAAGTGGAGGAAATGGTAGATGGTAATTAAGTAAATTAAGTAAATAGGTGGGGGCAGCACGGTGGCTTAGTAGTTAGCCACGTTCGCCTCTCAGCGCTAGGGATTCCCGGTTCGAATCCTGTCCTGGTTGTATCTGCCCAGCGCCCGAGACGTTCTCCCCTGGATGGGCATGGGGAACCCCACCACGACCCTAATAGAGGATAAAGCGGGAGATAATGAATGAATGAAGTAAATAGGTGGGCGGCATGGTGGCTCCTGGTTCGAATCCCAATCTGGGTGGAGTTTCCATGTTTTCCCCGTGTCCGCGTGGGTTTCTTCCGGGTTCTCAGGTTTCCTCCCACAGTCCAAAAACATGGATCAAGGTCAATTGGATGCTTCAAATTGCCCCATATAGAGTGTGTTTGTGTGAGTGAATGTGTGTCTACTGATAGATTGGCACCCTGTCCTGGGTGTATCTGCCCAGCGCCTGAAACGTTCTCCCTTGGATGGGCATGGGGAACCCCCCCCGCGACCCAAGATAATGGATGGATGGAAGTAAATAGATGGGCAGCATGGTGGTTTAGTGGTTAGCATGTTCTCCTCTCAGTGCTGGGGATTCCCGGTTCGAATCCCAATCTGGGTAGAGTTTCCATGTTCTCCTCGTGTCGGCATGGGTTTCCTCCAGGTTCTCCGGTTTCCTCCCACAGTCCAAAAACATGGATCAAGGTCAATTGAATTCTCCAGATTGCCTCATATAGAGTGTGTCTGTGTGAGTGAGTGTGTGCCCAGTGATAGATTGGCGCCCTGTCCTGGGTGTATCTGCCCAGCGCCCGAGACGTTCTACTCTGGATGGGCATGGGGAACCCCCCCTGACCGTAGTAGAGGATAAAGCGGAAGATAATGGATGGATGGTAGTAAATAGGTGGTTTATTGGGTTGGTATTTGACGTTGGTGGTGGAGTAGGTATAACAATGGCTGGTTGAATATGTAGAAAGTAAGAAACCTGATGACGGAGCAAGAAGACCAGGGAGGTGATTGATGCCCGAGTGAGTAAGTAGTGAAATTGGGTGGTGGAGTGGATAAGTGTGGAAATCGGTCATGTAATGACTGGCTGGGAAATTGAGCGTTGGAGTGCACGCCAGGAAATGAGGGATCGAGTGTCTGTGGAAATAAATAATTACATAATTGGGGGGACGAAGTGAGTGATTGACGAGCAGATCGGACGAGAGTGTAAGAGCGTCTGGATGAGTCTGAGGAAATGAGTAAGCCATCCTCGTTCCTCCGGTACTCTGTTCTAATGGTCAGGACCCCAATGGTACCACCACAGAGCAGGGGTTATTTGGTGGGTGCATTATTCCTATCACAGCACGTGGCTTAGTGGTTAGCATGTTCTCCTCTCAGCACTGGGGATTCCCGGTTGGAATCCCAATCTGGGTGGAGTTTCCATGTTCTCCCCGTTTCCGCGTGGGTTTCCTCCGGGTTCTCCGGTTTCTTCTCACAGTCAAAAAACATGGATCAAGTCAATTGAGTTCTCCAAATTGCCCCATATAGAGTGTGTCTGTGTGAGTGAGTGTGTGCCCGGCGATAGATTGGCGCCTGTCCTGGGTGTATCTGCCCAGCGCCCGAAACGTTCTCCCCTGGATGGGCATGGGGACCCCCCCCCGCAACCCTAATATAGGATAAAGCAGAAGATAATGGATGGAATGGAATCCCAATCTGGGTGGATTTTCCATGATCTCCCCGTGTCCACGTGGGTTTCCTCCGGGTTCTCCGGTTTCCTCCCACAGTCCAAAAACATGGATCAAGTCAATTGGATTCTCCAAATTGCCCCATATAGAGTGTGTCTGTGTGAGTGAGTGTGTGTGTTCAGTGATAGATTGGCACCCTGTCCTGGGTGTATCTGCCCAGCGCCCGAAACGTTCTCCCCTGGATGGGCATGGGGAACCCCCCCACGACCCTAATAGAGGATAAAGCGGAAGATAATGGATGGATGAATGAATGAATACGGGTCACCTGATCATACATGGCTGTCCTACACTGTTGAGAACTGTTCATGGACATGTTCTCAGTTCCACGTCCTGTAAAGGTGGGTGCATTAGTCCTATCCCAGCAGTGTCCCTGAGTTGGAGGAATTAAACTACAAACCCCCCCCTCAACACATCAGTGTCACTGCAGAACTGATAATAAACAATCCACCACCCAAATGCTACCTGTTCTGTTATGCTCCTGACCAACAGAGAACCGAGAACCAAATGTGGGATCGAGTGTCCTTGGAAATAAATAATTACATAATCGGGGGGACAAAGTGAGTGGACGTCAACGTCTGGATGAGTTCGAGTCTGAGGAAATGCGTAAGCGATCCTCTGTGAACAGGTGACCGCACCGGTCATCGGGTTACAGGTGGGGTCATGTGACGGAACCCATTTATGACTCTTCTAAAGATTGGTCCTACGTTCCGCACTCCGAGTCCCGGCATCCTAATTATGAGATCGGAGCGCGCCATTTGTTTCTAACTTTTGGCAGAGAGTCCGTGTTTCTAATTCGGGGGGGGGGGGGGGGTTGTTGTCGGACGCTAATAATGCCGGGAACGTCGCACTTGTTTGGACTCGCACCGAAATACACGGGTCCGGCGACGGCTGGGATACTGAACGGCACGAGGCCGAGTCCGACTGTCTCCGTTTCGTCCACGCACCGAATGCTTCGGGTTCCAGATGCTTTCTTGGGCGGTTTCTTCACCTGTCGGTCATTCGTTAAAGTCGGACGTGCTGCGGCGCTCCGAACCGGATCAACGTTGACGCCGAGAACCGCGACCGAGAGCCGCGCCACGATCGGACACGGGGGCTGGACGTTCCATCCTGACAGAACCTGCCAACAATATGTTTTAATTGTTTACCCAAACGGCGGAATCTGCCCTTGTGACCACCTTGTGGTACAATACTGCACCTCGTGCTCGGCTGGTCAGGCGTTCATTGTGCATTCTGCACCTCAGTGACACTGCTGGGATAGGACTAATGCACCCACCAAAGAACCCCTGCTCTGTGGTGGTACTATTGGGGTTCTGACCATTAGAACAGAGTAAAGGGGACGTACACAGTATGTACTGTAGAACACAAACAGATGGACTACAGTCTGGACTTGTAGAACTACAAAGTCCATCTTTGCAAGAAGTGGAACTGAGAACATGGACAATAAGTGGAGCAAAAATGTTCTAAATATTTATTCATTCATTATCTTCCGCTTTATCCTCTACTAGGGTCGTGGGGGGGTTCCCCATGCCCATCCAGGGGAGAACGTTTCGGGCGCTGGGCAGATACACCCAGGACAGGACGTCAATCTATCACTGGGCACACACTCACTCACACAGACACACTCTATATGGGGCAATTTGGAGAACTCAATTGACTTGATCCATGTTTTTGGACTGTGGGAGGAAACCGGAGAACCCGGAGGAACCCGGAGGAAACTCATGCAGACACGGGGAGAACATGGAAACTCCACCCAGATTGGGATTCGAACCGGGAATCTCTAGCGCTGAGAGGAGAACATGCCAACCACTTAGCCACCGTGCCACCATGTGCTAAATATTTGACTGGTATTGTATTTGTTCTGACTATATATCCATCCATCCATTATCTCCCGCTTTATCCTCTATTAGGGTCGTGGTGGGGTTCCCCATGCCCATCCAGGGGAGAACGTTTCGGGCGCTGGGCAGATACACCCAGGACAGGGCGCCAATCTATCGCTGGGCACACACTCACTCACACAGACACACTCTATATGGGGCAATTTGGAGAATTCAAATGACCTTGATCCTTAGTTTTTTTGGACTGTGGGAGGAAACCGGAGAACCCGGAGGAAACCCACGCGGGCACGGGGAGAACATGGAAACTCCACCCAGATTGTGATTCGAACATGCCAACCACTAAGCCACGCCTTGCCGTCCGTACGGGGGTTCTGTGTTTCTCATTATCACTGCGTGTTTGTGTTAACGACCTCATTAGTCATCGTTCGTTAGTATCAGCTTATGTTTGTGCATTCGTGTGTTTCCGCTCGTCTCTTTCTCGTTGTGGACCGCGTTACTGTCCATAGAACCTTCTTGCTTTCCTCACCCGCCTGTTTGAAGGTCTACATCTACGCAAAATATGTAAATATGGAGGACTAATCCCTCTGTGTGTGAGCACTGTAGCAAAATAGATCACTTGAGTAACATTCATTCATTCATTCATTCATTCATTCATTCATTATCTCCCGCTTTATCCTCTATTAGGGTCGCGGAGGGGTTCCCCATGCCCATCCGGGGGAGAACGTTTCGGGCGCTGGGCAGATACACCCAGGACAGGACGGCAATCTATCGCACACACTCACTCACACAGACACACTCTATATGGGGCAATTTGAACTTATTTGAACTTGATCCATGTTTTTGGACTGTGGGAGGAAACCGGAGAACCCGGAGGAAACCCACGCGGACACGGGAAGAACATGGAAACTCCATCCAGATGGGGATTCGAACCGGGAATCCCTAGTGCTGAGAGGAGAACATGCAAAACCACTAAGCCACCGTTTTTTTTGTTTTTTTTTGTGTAACGTGAGTTACATTTTACACTTTATAAGATTGCCCTCGGCGGCACGGTGGCTTGGTGGTCAGCACGTTCTCCTCTCAGCGCTAGGGATTCCCGGTTCGAATCCCTATCTGGTTGGAGTTTCCATGTTCTCCCCGTGTCCGCGTGGGTTTCCTCCGGGTTCTCCGGTTTCCTCCCGCAGTCCAAAAACATGGATCAAGTCAATTCATTCATTATCTCCCGCTTTATTCTCTATTAGGGTCGCGGGGGGGGGGGGTTCCCCATGCCCATCCAGGGGAGAAAGTCTCGGGCGCTGGGCAGATACACCCAGGACAGGGCGCCAATCCATCGCTGGGCACACACTCACTCACACACACTCTCTATATGGGGAAATTTGGAGAACTCAATTAACTTGATCCATGTTTTTGGACTGTGGGAGGAAACTGGAGAACCCGGAGGAAACCCACGCAGACACGGGGAGAACATGGAAACTCCACCCAGATGGGGATTCGAACCGGGAATCCCTAGTGCTAAGAGGCGAACGTGCTGACCACTAAGCCAAAAACATGACCCTGTGCATGGACAGTAATCAACAGTTTGATTACTTGTTGCAAAAGTGGAGGATCTGGCAACCTTTAGTCCGATCTCTAATTGCCCCCCCCCCCCCATCCTGACATTTGCAATAAGGTGCTCTCCTCGGGTGGCGCTCTCACATCTCCGATCGGATGCCCGGCTCCTTTTGTTTATCCAGCCGCAGTTGCATCATCCACGCAGCGGCGGCCGTTTAATATTCCATGCACTGTTTATACAGCGGCTGACCAACGGGGCAGAAACATCCCATAATGAAACTCTCGTTAGAGTAACGACCCGAAAATGCTCTCATTAACAGGTAATTACTGTTAACCAAAACAAGAACTGCTAACGAAAACACTGATGAAGGCCCCCGAGGAAGCCGGCGGGACGCCCACACTGACGAACCGCGTTCATTTAAGGTGATAAATCCGTGATATGTTGTTAGTAAGACGACATGAGGGTGGCACGGTGGTTTAGTGGTTTAGCATGTTCTCCTCTCAGCGCTAGGGATTCCCGGTTCGAATCCCACTCTGGGTGGAGTTTCCATGTCCTCCCCGTGTCTGTGTGGGTTTCCTCCGGGTTCTCCGGTTTCCTCCCACAGTCCAAAAACATGAATCAACGTCAATTGAATTCTCCAAATTGCCCCATATAGAGTGTGTCCAGTGATAGATTGGCGCCCTGTCCTGGGTGTATCTGCCCAGCGGTTGAAACGTTCTCCCCTGGATGGGCATGGGGAACCCCCCCCCCCGCGACCCTAATAGAGGATAAAGCTGATGGATGACGACAGGTGGCTTAGTGGTTGGCATGTTCTCCTCTCAGCACTAGGGATTCCCGGTTCGAATCCCAGTCTGGGTGGAGTTTCCATGTTCTCCCCGTGTCCACATGGGTTTCCTCCGTGTTCTCCGGTTTCCTGCCACAGTCCAAAAACATGGATCAAGGTCAATTGAACTCTCCAAAATTGCCCCATATAGAGTGTGTTTGTGTGAGTGAGTGTGTGTCCAGTGATAGATTGGTGCCCTGTCCTGGGTCTATCTGCCCAGCGCCCAAAACGTTCTCCCCTGGATGGGCATGGGGAACCCCCCCATGGATGGATGACGAAATTAGGTTATAGTTCAATGACACACAAGCTGATGATTGTAAAATAACGGACAGTAGGAAACCTGGCCGCTCATAAAGAGCGCCACCTAATGGCACCTTCAGCTTCCGTCAAGCCAGCGGTGGGTTAGCGTCTTACTGCACGCTTGTCCCGTCAGCGAGTTCGTCATGACTGACTGCGTTCTGCTGCCGGGGTACCACCCACGTCAAAACACCTGGTTCTTAAAGGTGACATGCTGATTGGTTTGTTGCACCAAACCCCCAAGGGTTGCGGGCGGTTCCCCATGCCCATCGAGAGGAGAACGTTTCAGGTGCTGGGCAGATACACCCAGGACAGGGTGCCAATCTATCACTGGACAAACACTCACTCACACAGACACACTCTATATGGGGCAATTTTGGAGAGTGGGCACACACACACTATATAAGGGCAGTGTGTGTGTGTGTGTGTGTGTGTGTGTGTGTGTGTGTGTGTGTGTGTGTGTGCTGACTGGGGGGGGCAGCTCATCTTACATACAATTGGTATAAAATAAACTGTTAAACAGTGGTTTAGTGGTTAGCACGTTCTCCTCTCAGCGCTAGGGATTCCCAGTTCGAATCCCCATCTGGGTGGAGTTTCCATGTTCTCCCCGTGTCCGCGTGGGTTTCCTCCGGGTTCTCCGCTTTCCTCCCACAGTCCAAAAACATGCATGAAGTCAATTGTGTTCTCAAAATTGCCCCATATAGAGTGTGTCTGTGTGAGTGAGTGTATGCCCAGTGATGGATTGGCGCCCTGTCCTGGGTGTATCTGCCCAGCGCCCGAGACGTTCTCCCCTGGATGGGCATGGGGAACCCCCCCGCGAGCCTAATAGAGGATAAAGCGGGAGATAATGAATGAATGAATGAATAAACTGTTAAACAGACAGTGAATGCTGTTGGTCTTATGGTTCATGTCGCAGATAGATGAAGGATGGACACTCGGTGACATCACTCAGACTCGGATCTCATTGGTGCGGAGACGGAACCTCGGTGTTCTGTCTTGACTTTGCTGACTGATGGTTGTCTTCGCTGCGAGTTCCTCTCTGGTGTCATCATTAGCGCCACAATTTCATGCAAGATTACGTCTGTAATTACGTGGTGGATCCGTGCTACAAGCACAGATCAGTCTGCTGAGAACGAGAACATAACGAAGTGCAGCATACGGAACCATAAACAGGGGCCTGCGCCATCCCGGTTACTGTGCTGCTTCATGTACCGTATTTTCCGGACCATGAGGCGCACCGTATTATAAGGCGCAGTCTCAATTACGGGGTCTATTTCTGTATTTGACCCACGTCTCGGGGGCGTGTCCGATATGGTAAAACATGTAAGGCGTGGCACTGCTGTTCCCATAGGTTTACCATATCGGACACGCCCCCTTTTTGCTCCACTTATTCTCCATGTTCTCAGTTCCACATCCTGTAAAGATGGACTTTGTAGTTCTCCAATTCCAGACTGTAGTCCATCTGTTTGTGTTCTACAGTACATACTGTGTACGTCCCCTTTACTCTGTTCTAATGCTCAGAACCCCAATGGCAGACGTGGGGCGACTTATACCAAACAACGGCAATTATTTTTATATTATTATTCAATCATTCATTATCTCCCGCTTTATCCTATATTACGGTCGCGGGGGGGGGGGTTTCCCCCCATGCCCATCCAGGGGAGAACGTTTCGGGCGCTGGGCAGATACACCCAGGACAGGGCGCCAATCTATCGCTGGGCACACACTCACTCACTCACACACACACTCTATTGGGGCAATTAGGAGAACTCAATTGACTTGATCAATGTTTTTGGACTGTGGGAGGAAAACCGGAGAACCCGGAGGAAACCCACGCAGACAAGGGAGAACGTGGAAACTCCACCCAGATGGGGATTCGAACCGGGAATCCCTAGCGCTGAGAGGAGAACATGCCAACCACTCAGCCACCGTGCCGCCCTTTTATATTATTAATTTTAAAGCGACTCAAGTGAGAGAATCTCTTTAGTGAGGCGTCAACAATGCACCGCAAAGTGAGTACTGTGTACGTCCCCTTTACTCTGTTCTAATGGTCAGAACCCCAATAGTACCACCACAGAGCAGGGGTTATTGGGTAGGTGCATTAGTCCTATCCCGGCAGTGTGACTGAGGTGGAGAAATGAAACTCCAGCAGCACTGCTGCACTAAAGTCTAAGGTACCAGGTTTAATTTCTAGTCCCACTAAATGCTATGGCTGAAGTGCCTTTAGACAAAGCACCTAACCCTAATTGCCCCCCAGTGCTGTGTACAGATATGTTCTCACTTCACTCAGTGTGTGTGTGTGTGTGTGTGTGTGTGTGTGTGTGTTTTACTGCACAGCTCGATTGTTATTGTATATGGTCTCCGTGGAGCAATTGAGGTTAGGTGCCCAACGGCACTTCATCCATAGTCCTTAATGGGACCCGGGAATCGAACCGGGGACCTTCGGGTCATCAGGCTGGTCTCTTAACCCCAAGCTCAACTGGACGCTTTTCGAACCGCTGACCGTATTTACATGCAATTTACCACCAAAGTAGAAATCAAGCAAGTGGCTGTAAAATCCTTCCTGAAGTGTGAATCCGCCGGCGCGCTTAAGTGGCGAGCCATTTGCCGCACGTAATAAATGTCTGCAATTTGCGGCCGGCGGAGGGAAACGACGAGAAGCAGCTATTTTAAAAAGTAATGGCTTCGTTTAACCCGGTAATGTGTGGAGTGGAAAGCGCTGAGGGATCATCCAATAACATAAATCCCACGGTTCCAAAGTGAAGTGCCGACAGCACTCCGAAAACGCCGTACCACGTAAACGGACCGCGGCTCTGATACTCCAGCTGTTCGCTGTTCCCACAACGGCGGCGCCGGAAAATCGATTCGGAGAAACACGGAACTGCACCGCCGGGACTCAACAGGCTTTGGTTTCGAGGATGTCCTCCTTCGTAGCTTAGTAGTTGGCCGTCGACGCAGTCGGTCGCGCTACTAAATACGACCGACTAAATTACATGGTCGGCGAGAACCAATCAGCCGTCTCCTGGGCATTTTGAATCTAATATTGTCTTGGAACAGTCCTACAAATATTGCAGGGGGGGGGTAAATGTAGGACGTAGTCTTACAAAAGCACGATATCCATGAGTCCACCAAGTTCCCAATGTAAGACTACCTCATACATTTACCCCCCCTACAAAAGGGAGGGGGTTAAAGGCCTGACGCAAGGGTCTTACATTGGCAACTTGGTGGACTCATGGATCTCATGCTTTTGTAAGACTACGTCATAGATTTACCCACCCCCACCCCCAATATTTGTACAAAAGCATGAGATCCATGAGTCCACCAAGTTGCCCATGTGAGACCCTTGCGTCAGGCCTTTAACCCCCATTGCACTGTTCTTTGACCCCAGTCA
Source organism: Corydoras sp. C115 (assembly GCA_019802505.1). Lineage (NCBI taxonomy): Eukaryota > Metazoa > Chordata > Actinopteri > Siluriformes > Callichthyidae > Corydoras > Corydoras sp. C115. Next base: position 357,686 of record JAFMOC010000384.1, on the reverse strand, counting down.
TCAGGTTACCCGTTACCTGTGCGTCGCTTTGGATATAAGCGTCTGTCACGTGACGTGTGGGGCAAGTGTGTGGGGTCTGGGGCTTCAACATCATGAGTTCATCAAAAGTTCCCAATGTGGGCCCTTCAGATAAAGTATATGAGGAGACCCGGTTGGAGTGAGACCCGGTTGGAGTCATTAAACCCGTGTAATTTTATTTTAATAATACCTGAATGAGGTCCACGTCAGTTCTGCCTCCACCCCGTAGCCAAGTAACCCCCGGACGTGTTGACAGAGTATACAGCCTTTCTGATCGTCACCCGCTGTTCCTCAGGTTCTGTCAATATTTGCTGCACATTCAGAAAGTGGCCTGGCTCCTGCCACCGCCGCCGCCGCTTCGTCTACTGCCCCACACCCTCCACCCAACCGTCCTCTAATGAATCTGTGTAATGAATCCTGTCATCTCAGTCGGGGCAGTCGCACCTTGAAATATACCTGGAGTTGTAGATTCGTCCCTGGCCGGTGTAGGTGGAGGCTGAGGCTGAGACCCGGGGAGATCATCCGTCCAGAACTTCAGACATGGTCGGCTGTCTTTAAACCGATTATCCAGCCGAGCCGGGGCAGGAACGACATGCCGGTTCTGGGATGAGCGCGGCGGCACGTTCAGTAGGTTTGTCAGTATGCTGTAGTGTGGTGGGCAGGAGGGGAGGGATTCGGGTTGCTCCGGTCCAGCCTCCGGTCAGCAAGTCACTCAGCAGGCCGTTAATCATCCTCGTTTGGGAGTCTGAGCAGACGTGGGGCGACTTGTACCAAACAATGGGAATTATTTTTGTATTATTAATTTTATATTATTAATTTTAAAGCGGGCGGCACGGTGGCTTAGTGGTTGGCATGTTCTCCCCTCAGCACTAGGGATTCCCGGTTCGAATCCCCATCTGGGTGGAGTTTCCATGTTCTCCCCGTGTCTGTGTGGGTTTCCTCCAGGTTCTCCGGTTTCCTCCCACAGTCCAAAAACATGGATTAAGTCAATTGAATTCTCCAAATTGCCCCATGTAGAGTGTGTCTGTGAGTGAGTGTGTGCCCAGTGATAGATTGGCGTCCTGTCCTGGGTGTATCTGCCCAGCGCCTATATTAGGATCGTGGGGGGGGGTTCCCCATGCCCATCCGGGGGAGAACGTTTTGGGTGCTGGGCAGATACACCCAGGACAGGGCGCCAATCTATCACTGGGCGCACACTCACACACACACACACTCTATATGGGGCAATTTGGACAATTCAACTGACCATGATCCATTTTTTGGACTGTGGGAGGAAACCGGAGAACCCGGAGGAAACCCACGCAGACACGGGGAGAACATGGAAACTCCACCCGGATTGGGATTCGAACCGGGAATCCCTAGTGCTGAGAGGAGAACATTCTAAACCACTAAGCCACCGTGTCGCCCTTAAAAAAATATATCTATTCATCCGTTATCTTCCGCTTTATCCTCTATTAGGGTCGCAGGGGAGTTCCCCATACCCATCCAGGGGAGAACGTTTCGGGCGCTGTATAACGTTTAGAGCGCCGCCCTACTGTATATTAAATATAATATAATGAATTCTGCTGACATATGGGTAAAAGCGACGGTTTGGAGAAGCTTGTGTTTGAAGGCAGACCTCTGAGAATCCGAATCCCAGCTCTGACCCCGTTGTGACCTTAAGTAAGACCTTTAACCCTCGCTTTCTCAGACTGCATGATGTCATTCTGAATAAGGGACGGTCCAGCATTCTGTCCTCGCTGCGGCATGACAAACTTAAATTAGGAGCGAGGTTTATGTCGCCCCGGTCGTCATGTCCAGCGCCAGTTGTCTCGAGCAGATCTGTCCCAGATAGCAAACGAGTGACGGCAGCTTTACCTCGCCAGATAACGGCGGGACGGACAGATATACGCTCACGTGGTTCTGAGTGAGATCATGTCTCAGACTTCACATGTGACCTGCCATCTACAGAACCTGTCAACAGTTTGGACACGCCCCTTTCTTAATGCATTCTCCATTTCCTCCACTTATCATATAGATGGACTTTGTAGTTTTATAATTCCAGACTGTAGTCCATCTGTGTTCTGGTGTTTGTTAGTCCCCTGTTGGTTCTCTGTTGGTCAGGAGCATCACAGAACAGGTATCATTTGGGTGGTGGATTGTTTATTGTCGGTTCTGCAGTGACACTGATTTGGTGAGGGGGGTTTTGTAGTTTCATTTCTCCACCTCAGTGACACTGCTGGGATAGGACTAATGCACCCACCAAATAACCCCTGCTCTGTGGTGGTACTATTGGGGTTCTGACCATTAGAACAGAGTAAGAGGGACGTACACAGTATGTACTGTAGAACACAAACGGATGGACTACAGTCTGGAATTGTAGAACTACAAAGTCCATCTTTACAGGACGTGGAACTGAGAACATGTCCATGAACAGTTCTCAACAGTGAAGGACAGCTATGTATGATCAGGTGACCCGTATTCATTCATTCATTCATTCATTATCTTCCGCTTTATCCTCTATTAGGGTTGTGGGGGGGTTCCCCATGCCCATCCAGGGGAGAACGTCTCAGGCGCTGGGCAGATAGACCCAGGACAGGGCGCCAATCTATCACTGGGCACACACTCACTCACACATACACACTCTATATGGGGCAATTTTGAGAATTCAATTGACTTGATCCATGTTTTTGGACTGTGGGAGAAACCGGAGAACCCGGAGGAAACCCACGCAGACACGGGGAGAACATGGAAACTCCACCCAGATGAGATGATGCGCTGAGAGGCGAACGTGCTGACCACTAAGCCACCGTGCCGCTTTCTTTATTATAATTATCATATTATCACATTATACTTTACGTTGTGGATACGTTCCGATGCCAACCTAATCCCGCCCAACGCCAGCCATAAAGGAGAGAATGATGCTCCTGGATAAACAGCCCCACTTCACACAGAGTCCATTCCGATCCCCAAAGCTCAGAGATCTAAAACAGACTTAACAAATTCATAGATTATTTATCACCGTGGGTCTGGCTGGTGCTAATGGGCTGAGCGTGTGCTTGGTGGCATGATTCATGGCGTAATCGAACTAAAAATAGACGCAGGCAGAAGTGCAGGGTGCGTTCCCTCCCCTGGGCTCTCCTGGACTCCCACTGCTCACCCTGAAGGTCAGGCAGCAGAGCTTATGCGGGGTTTAAGGTCAGGTTAGGAGGTGCTGTGGATTTACATGACATGGTTAGTGCACATTCAGACCAGGAGGCTGCAGCGTTGGGTAAAGGTTTGCGTCCTGTTACAGTGCTTAGTTATTATAACAATGGAAGACCGACAGTGGCAGCCAAACCATGGCAACCCATATATGGCAGCCCACTGAGTCGCATTGCCAACCAATGACGGCACAACAGAGGCAGACCGCGGGGCGGGGTCTACCAGGACCGAACTGTTTCTACCCTTATTTATCAACCGCAGCTCAAAAGAAGCAAACCAAGCAGTGGCAGCTCAACAGTGACACCCCACAGTGGCACCCCGCAGAGGCAACCCAACAATAAAAGACCCACAATGGCATCCCAACAGCGCCAGACCACAGGGGGCCTGCACGGGCAGGCGAACAATTTCAAACCCAAAATTAGTAACCTGTCGGTGGCAACACAGCCACCGCTGCCCAACAGTGACATCCTCACATGACATCCTTCAGAACAGGGCTGACCTTGTGTCAAGAAACTAGGGCCAATCGAATTCCTAAATTCCAATTGGACCAGAGAGGGACAACCAAAGAGCTGGACGTGGCCCCGGGGCCACAAACTGCCCAGGTCTGCTATAGAGACATCCCAACAGTGACGGTACACACATAACATTATTATTCTATTATGAGTCACTCACTCAACACATACAGACCTACAGAACCAGGCAAATGTTTGGATACGCCCCCTTTTTGCTCCACTTATTGTCCATGTTCTCAGTTCCACGTCCTGTAAAGATGGACTTTGTAGTTCTCCAATTCCAGACTGTAGTCCATCTGTTTGTGTTCTACAGTACATACTGTGTACGTCCCCTTTACTCTGTTCTAATGGTCAGAACCCCAATAGTACCACCACAGAGCAGGGGTTATTTGGTGGGTGCATTAGTCCTATCCCAGCAGTGTCAATGAGGTGGAGAAATGAAACTACAAAACCCCCCTCACCAAATCAGTGTCACTGCAGAACCGACAATAAACAATCCACCACCCAAATGATACCTGTTCTGTGATGCTCCTGACCAACAGAGAACCAACAGGGGACTAACAAACACCAGAAAACAGATGGACTACAGTCTGGAATTATCAAACTACAAGTCCATCTATAATGTAAGTGGAGGCATAGAGAACGGGGGACAAGAATGGGGACGTGTCCAAACTTTGGACCAGTTCTGCATATACATATATATATCAGGTTACATCTAATCGAATACTTATATATATATCCATCCATCCCTTATCTTCTGCTTTATCCTCTATTAGGGTCGCGGGGGGGTTCCCCATGCCCATGCAGGGGAGAACGCCTCGGGCGCTGGGCAGATACACCCAGGACAGGACGCCAATCTATCGCTGGGCACACACTCACTCACTCACACAGACACACTCTATATGGGGCAATTTTGAGAACTCAATTGACTTGATCCGTGTTTTTGGACTGTGGGAGGAAACCGGAGAACCCGGAGGAAACCCATGCGCACACGGGGAGAACATGGATACTCCACCCAGATGGGGATTGACAGACGAACGTGCCAACCACTAAGTCACCGTGCCGTCCTATACTTATATATAATATATAAGTTTTTAAATATATAAAGTCTATAGAATGACGTAGATTTGAGTGACACGGTTCTTCATGACTTCATTTTGTATAATATTGTTCTAATGATGCAATTAACAACTCCATTAAACACGCGACATGCATCTAAATCACCACCAGACAGAACTCTCTCCTGAAAGGTTCTGCTCGCTGACAGACGTTCAGTTATCTTTGGAATTATATTTATATTTTTATTTATATTTAGCGGTACGTTACTTTTATACGTTTTTCTTACCTTCAGGTGTTGAGATCTGGAGCCAACACGAGTCGGCTGTTACGTCTACAGTACACACTTGACACACGGACTGTGAGCCACACACACACACACACTCACACACACACACACACACACACACACACACACACACACACACACACACTGCAGTCGTGCTAATGCTGGACGTAAGCCTGCACGCGCCAAACATCTCACAAAGCATCCACTGCAACGCCAGTGACAAGCACAATAGATGTGCTGTCGGATTAAAATTAGCTGCTGTGTGTGTGTGTGTGTGTGTGTGTGTGTGTGTGTGGGTCAGGTGCACACCAGGTGTCTCTGTGAAGACGGTGGTTGCTATAAGGGTGGCTGGTAAACCGTAGTAATTCTATTGATTTATTCATTCATTCATTATCTTCCGCTTTATCCTCTATTAGGGTCGCGGGGGGGGGGAGAACCAGGGGAGAACGTTTCAGGCACTGGGCAGATACACCCAGGACAGGGCGCCAATCTATCACTGGGCACACACTCACTCACACACACACACTCTATATGGGGCAATTTTGGAGAACTCAAATGACTTGATCCATGTTTTTGGACTGTGGGAGGAAACCGGAGAACCCGGAGAAAACCCACGCGGACACGGGGAGAACATGGAAACTCCACCCAGATGGGGGTTCGAACCGGGAATCCCTAGTGCTGAGAGGAGAACATGCTAACCACTAAGCCACCGTGCCGCCCTCTATTGATTTAAATCATTATTAATTATGTTATTATTAGGATTAGGGTTCGAACCGGCGCACGGTGGCACGGAGTTTCCATGTTCTCCCCGTGTCCGTGTGGGTTTCCTCCGGGTTCTCCGGTTTCCTCCCACAGTCCAAAAAACATGGATCAAGTCAATTGAGTTCTCCAAATTGCCCCATATAGAGTGTGTTTGTGTGAGAGAGCCCCCTTTACCCAGTGATCTGCCCATTGCCTCCTGTACTGTTTCCCCTATGGGCCCAGGGGAACCCGAAATGTTCTCCCCTGGATGGGCATGGGGAACCCTAGTAGAGGATAAAGCGGAAGATAATGGATAGAGGGTTCGAACCTTGCGCCCACCAGAAGTTGATGCTACGGACTCCTGAGCAAGGCTCTTAACCCTCATACCGTGTATCATACCCCATTCTCTTATATCAACCACCAGCTTTTGGTACTTATTATGTGGGATTTGTATGTTCTCCCCGTGCATGGGTTTGTTCAGTGGTTTCCTCACAATGTTTAAAAAAAACATTATATTGTTCAGGGTCAGAGTACAGGGTCAGAGTATAGGGTCAGAGTACAGGGTCAGAGTACAGGGTCAGAGTACAGGGTCAGAGTATAGGGTCAGAGTACAGGGTCAGAGTACAGGGTCAGAGTATAGGGTCAGAGTACAGGGTCAGAGTATAGGGTCAGAGTACAGGGTCAGAGTACAGGGTCAGAGTACAGGGTCAGAGTACAGGGTCAGAGTATAGGGTCAGAGTATAGGGTCAGAGTACAGGGTCAGAGTATAGGGTCAGAGTACAGGGTCAGAGTACAGGGTCAGAGTATAGGGTCAGAGTATAGGGTCAGAGTACAGGGTCAGAGTATAGGGTCAGAGTAAAGGGTCAGAGTACAGGGTCAGAGTACAGGGTCAGAGTACAGGGTCAGTCTCCCTGCAGTTAAATTAGAGCCAATAGAGGATTCTAAAAGCTCTACACATTAAAGTTAGGAGGCTTCTATTGACATGCTGCCATCTAGAGGAGAAGGAGATGAATTACATGCATCTTTCATCTGGTAGTTCTCACACTCTTAAAGGAAGAAAATGAAATTCTCATTCTGTGAAATGTTTATAGAACGAAGCGGCACCTCGAAGATACAACCTGAAAACGAGAACCCGCAGGTTTAACCTTCATCAATGAGAAGAAGTGGAACGGGAATGTACTCACAACTTAAATACCAACAGAACATCACGGAACCAGGAGGAAAAGAAAGAGTGTGTGTGAGAGTGTGTGTGAGAGAGTGTATGAGAGAGTGTGAGAGTATGAGAGTGTGTGAGAGAGTGAGAGAGTATGAGAGTGTGTTAGAGTGTATGAGAGAGAGTGAGAGAGTATGAGAGTGTGCGTGAGAGTATGAGAGTGTGTTAGTGTATGAGAGTGTGTGAGTGTGTGTGAGAGTGTGTGAGAGTGTGTTAAAGTGTATGAGAGTGAGGGTGAGAGAATGAGATGAGTATGAGAGTGTGTTAGAGTGTATGAGAGAGTGTGCATGAGAGTATAAGAGTGTGTGAGAGAGTGAGAGAGTATGAGAGTGTATGAGAGAGTATGAGAGTGTGCATGAGAGTGTGTGAGAGAGTGAGAGAGTATGAGAGTGTGTGAGAGTGTATGAGAGAGTATGAGAGTGTGCGTGAGAGTATGAGAGTGTGCGTGAGAGTATGAGAGTGTGTGAGAGTGTATGAGAGAGTGAGAGAGTGTGTTAGAGTGTATGAGAGAGAGTGAGAGAGTATGAGAGTGTGTGTTAGAGTGTATGAGAGTGTGTGAGTGTATGAGAGTGTGTGTGAGAGAGTGTGAGTGTATGAGAGTGTGTATGAGAGTGCATGAGAGAGTGTAAGAAAGTGTATGAGAGAGTTTATAAGAGTGTATGAGAGTGTGTGAGAGAGTATGAGAGTGTGTGTGAGAGTGTGTGAGTGTATGAGAGTGTGTGAGAGAGTATGAGAGTGTGTGTGAGAGTGTGTGAGTGTATGAGAGTGTGTGAGAGAGTATGAGAGTGTGTGAGAGAGTATGAGAGTGTGTGTGAGAGTGTGTGAGTGTATGTGAGTGTGTGAGAGTGTGAGAGTGAGCTCACCCGTCCTCTCGCGTGTATTTTCTGCCGTGTCTCTGATGGAGCATGATGGAGTCCTGTTCTGTCTGAACTCTGGGTTTTTGGTTGTGTTCTGTGTTTAATCCTCTGTGAGAGGAAGAGCTGCAGGAAGTTCCAGCGTTAGAGTTTCACTGAAACAGGAAGCTCGCCGTCCCAATCTCCAGGGAAACCGCTTGGCATTTTATACAAACATCGTGATCTCAGTTTCCCCTTAAAAATCAGAACGTCAGGATTTTACATTTCACTGCATTAATAAAAGTTTAATGACCAATAATAATAATAATAATAATAATAATCATAATAATAATCCATCCATTCATTATCTCCCGCTTTATCCTCTATTAGGGTCGCGGGGGGGGGGTTCCCCATGCCCATCCAGGGGAGAATGTTTCGGACGCTGGGCAGATACACCCAGGACAGGGTTCCAATCTATCACTGGACACACACTCACTCACACAGACACACTCTATATGGGGCAATTTGGAGAACTCCATTGACTTGATCCATGTTTTTGGACTGTGGGAGGAAACCGGAGAACCCGGAGGAAACCCACGCGGACACGGGGAGAACATGGAAACTTCACCCAGATTGGGATTCGAACCGGGAACCCCTAGCGCTGAGAGGAGAACATGCCAACCACTAAGCCACCATGCCACCCTGATCAGAATCACAATTTTTAATATTATTTACTATAATTCTAACTGATGTGTTTTTCTTTGTGTTCATATTGCCATGATGACATCACAGCGTGGCTGCACGTCCGTGATCCATGACTCTCCTGTTCCACATCATCCCAGAGGTTCTGTGTTGGGTCGAGACGTGATGAGCGTGGGGACAGCGTGAGTACGGTGAGGACTTCTTCTTGCGTGAGGAGATATTTATGAGATAATATTAAATTTTTTTATATTTATGAGAAGGCGGCACGGAGGCTTAGTGGTTAGTATGTTCTCCTCTCAGCACTAGGGATTCCCGGTTCGAATCCCCATCTGGCTGGAGTTTCCATGTTCTCCCCGTGTCTGCGTTGGTTTCCTCCGGGTTCTCCGGTTTCCTCCCACAGTCCAAAAACATGGATCAAGTCAATTGAATTCTCCAAATTGCTCCATATAGAGTGTGTCTGTGTGAGTGAGTGTTCTTCCAGCGATGGATTGGCGCCCTGTCCTGGGTGTATCTGCCCAGCGCCCGAGACGTTCTCCCCTGGATGGGCATGGGGAACCCCACCGCGACATAATGAATGAAAGAATGAATGTTAATTAATTCAAGTCAATTGAGTTCTCCAAAAATTGCCCCATATAGAGTGTGTGTGTGTGAGTGAGTGTCTGTCCCAGTTTGGCGCCCTGTCCTGGGTGTATCTCTGCCCAGCGCTCGAAACGTTCTCCCCTGGATGGGCATGGGGAACCCCCCCCCCCCCCCCCCGACCCCAATAGAGGATAAAGCGGAAGATAATGAATAAATGAATGAATATATATATGTGGCGTGGTTGGCATGTTCTCCTCTCAGCACTAAGGATCCCCGGTTAGAATCCCAATCTGGGTGGAGTTTCCATGTTCTCCCCGTGTCCGCATGGGCTTCCTCCGGGTTCTCAGGTTTCCTCCCACAGTCCAAAAACATGGATCAAGTCAATTGAGTTCTCCAAATTGCCCCATATAGAGTGTGTCTGTGTGAGTGAGTGTCTGTCCCAGTTTGGCGCCCTGTCCTGGGTGTATCTCTGCCCAGCGCTCGAAACGTTCTCCCCTGGATGGGCATGGGGAACCCCCACCGCGACCCTAATAGAGGATAAAGCGGAAGATAATGAATGAATGAATTTCGCACTTTTCGGATCATCTTGCTCGGGACTGTGTTCTTTACACCACTATTCTATGTGTTCTATGTGTTTATCTGGTGCATGTACCACTTTCGGCCACTAGGTGTACCCATTGAGTTATTCCAGGCCTTTGGAGAGGTGACTGCAGGTTGTCCACAGCCTGCAGGATGAAGGCTTCTTAGCTGCTGGCCGAGCCGATGACGTTTGCATTAACGTTGATTGTTCAATCATGAACGCAGCGGTCAGGCGGTCGATCCACTCACACTGTCGCCACAATCCAGTCGACGTGACGAGCGCTGGGGCGGGGGGGCTGTACGGCCGAGGCGGGCGGCGGCGGCGTGGAAGAGGCCCGGTGCTCAAACTCAAACATCAATTAAGGTGGTGGATTTGAGCGGCGGCTCGTTTTTTACTTTTTAAAATACAGTCTGTGGTTTAAAAGCCTCTTTATTTACTATCCTGTCTTCATGCAAGTCGCCATGTGGTGGCTCTGTTACCATAGAAACACTGCCAAGCAGCTTGCGAGCGTCCTTTCTGAGCAGTGTTCCCAGAGGACTGGCATCTATTTTAGAAGGAACCACACATATAACATCGATTCAAGGTGTTCTTTTGTTTGAACAGAACCAGGGTTTGGACAGTAATGGTCTGTGTAATGGAAACGCAGCGTCTGCGGGGGATAAAAACCCGGATTGTGGACATTAATTGTGGTCCTCCGACCGTAACTCGGGTACTAAACGGTGTTCTTAAGGACGATCCGTGTTCTTGAGTTTGTAGACGCCGCAGTGCCAATTTAACATTCATTCATTCATTCATTATCTCCCGCTTTATCCTCTATTAGGGTCGCGGTGGAGTTCCCCATGCCCATCCAGAGGTGAGAACGTCCTCAGGGCGGCTGGGCCAGATACACCCCGAGGACATGGGACGCCAATCCATCGCTGGACACACACTCACTCCCACACAGGAACGCTCTATATGGGGCAATTTGGAGACTTAAATGGACTTGATCCATGTTTTTTAGACTGTGGAATGGACAGGGACACCGGAGAACCCGGAGAGAAACCCACCACGGACACCGGGAATCCCCCGCGCTGGAGAGAGAACACTTGCTCTAAATGCACTAAGCCACCGTCCGCCCGCACGCAATTTTAAACATATTGTCTATTATTAGCAGCGCCGTGGAGGTTCAGCACGTGCCACCGTCTCAGCGCTGGGGACTCCTGGTTCGAATCCCGAATCTGCTGGTGGGAGATTCCAATGTTCTCATCCCCGGTGGTCCACTTGGCGTTTCCTCCGTGTTTCCGACCGGTTTCCTCCCACAGTCCCAAAAACATGAATTCACGGTGGAAGCAGGCTGATCGAAATTGCCCCTATAAAGTGTATAGATGGAGTGCCCAGTGATAGATTGGCGCTCTGTCGCTGGCACCCGAGAACGATCTCCCCTGGATAAAGCATGGAGAACCCACCACCCCCCCCGGGACCCCTAATAGAGGATAAAGAAATGATGATAGAATGATAATGAATTATTCATTGTGTTTTTTTTTTGCCAAGGGGGGGGGGCATAGTGGTTAGTACCTTTTGCCTTTAAGTCGGTGCGGCTGGGCGAGATACACCCTGGGCACAGGGGTGGCAATCTATCACTGGGCATCACACTCACGGTCACACGAGACACACTATATATGGGGCAATTTGGAGGAACTCAATTGACCTTGATTCCATGTTTTTTTGGACCTGTGGGAGGAAACCGCGAGAACCCATAGGAAAACCCACAGCAGCGGACACGGGGAGAGAACATGGAACTCCAACCAGATTGGAGATTCGATCGAACCGAGTGAATCCCCAGCGCTGAGAGGAGAACATGCTAAAGCACTAAGCCGCCGTGCCGCCCGCAAAATAAATGACTTATTTATTAATGAAATACTTGTGACTTGTGGGGTAGTGCTTTAGACCAATCGACGATGTGTTCCGATAGCGCCGTCCACTTAACATCAGAGCGTCTGCTTCAGCCCTCACGCGGCGCCGAAACGGGCGCCGAACATTCACTTAGTGCAAATCATAATAATTATGTAAAGGGCCCTGAAGGGGCGCTGATTAATCATACGTTAGAACCCCGACGAAAGGCTGCGGGACGGGCCGCGCGACGGCTAATGGTTCCGCGCAGGGCTGAGAACGGGTCCTTTTGTGGGAGACATTAATCAGGCGGCTCTCAGACAGAACGGCGGAGCGAGCGGGGCACGGCGAGGGATCAATCCGTTTAGCTCTGTCGCTGCGCGTCCACCCGGCCGTCTCGCTGCACACGGCGAGGTCCACGCATCGCTCAGAGGACGGAGACGGAATATAGCCCGCCCCGCCGAATACGATGACACAGACACGGCGCTTTCTAACGCTAATCCACACAGGGTACGGGGGCCGTGATTGGCGCGGCCGGGATAGTCCCCGTCGTTCCTGTGCGAGGCGGAGCGCGGCCCGTTTGCGTCGTCTGGGATCCGCAGGTGTGCACGCAGCGGGGAACGCGCTGAGCTTCGTGCGATGTCCCAACACGACGGCGCTAGAGTCAGGGTGGGGGATGGGATAGGCTCCGGGAAAGCTCTTCATTCTGCTTGTGGCCCAATTGGCTTTCCATATGCCTGTCAGAACACACACACACACACTATACATCCATCCATTATCTTCCGCTGTATCCTCTAGTAGGGTCGCGGGGGGGGGGTTCCCCATGCCCTTCCAGGGGAGAACGTCTCGGGCGCTGGGCAGATACACCCAGGACAGGACGCCAATCTATCACTGGACACACTCACTCACACAGACACACTCTATATGGAGTTTGGCATGTTCTCCTCTCAGTGCTGGGGATTCCTGGTTCGAATCCCAATCTGGGTGGACTTTCCATGTTCTCCTCCCCGTGTCCTGCGTGGGTTTCCTTCCGGGGGGGGTTTTTTTTTTCTCTGGTTTCCTCCCACAGTCCCAAAAAGATGGATCAAGTCAATTGAGTTCTCCAAATTGCCCCATATAGAGTGTGTCTTGTGTGAGTTGAGTGTGGTGCCAGCGATGGATTGGCGGCCTGTCCTGGGTGTATCTGCCGAGCGCCCGAAAACGTTCCTGCCCTGGATGGGCATGGGGGAACCCCCCCCCCCCCAGTAGAGGATAAAGTAGAAGATCATGGATGGATGGATGGGGGGCACAGTGGCTTAGTGTTTATCATGTTCTCCTCTCAGTGCTGGGGATTCCTGGTTCATATCTCAGTCTGTGAGGAGTTTCCAGGTTCTCCCCCGTGTCCACATGGGCTTCCTCCGGGTTCTCCGGTTTCCTCCCACAGTCCAAAAACATGGATCAAGTCAATTGAGTTCTCCAAATTGCCCCATATATAGAGTGTGTCTGTGTGAGTGAGTGTGTGACCAGTGATGGATTGGTGCCCTGTCCTGGGTGTATCTGCCCAGCGCCCGAAACGTTCTCCCCTAGATGGGCATGGGGAACCCCCCCGCGACCCTAATAGAGGATAAAGCAGAAGATAATGGATGGATGTAGGGTTTGAACATCCAGCTTTGGTAGAGAAGGTCCTTATCATGTGGGATTTGTATGTTCTCTCCATGCGTGGGTTGGTTCGGAGTGCAGTGGTTTCCTCACAATGTTTAAAAAACGTTATATTGATATTGTGTCACTGACTTACAAGTGTACCATCACCAAGTGAGATGGACATGCGATGAGTCCCAATGGGAACAGACGGAATTCAGACGACTGACCGACAGCCGAGCGTGGATTAGGAAGCCAAAAAGATGGTGGAAGACTTCAGTCATCCTGACAACAAGCCCTTCACTCTGTTGCCATCAGGACGGCGTTTTTTCGTGTCCTGAAGGCAAACACAGAGAGGAAGAGGAGGAGCGATTCGGACCCTGAACCAGGACTAAACGGACATAACCCCACCCACAACACCTTCATAACTACAACAACTTGTAACCCTGCACTGCACTATTTGCACATAAAAGCACAACTCACTTTATAATTCCATTTGCACAGTGTAAATACAGAGTTCCATTTCATTCATTCATTATCTTCCACTTTATCCTCTATTAGGGTCGCGGGGGGGTTCCCCATGCCCATCCAGGGGAGAACGTTTTGGGCGCTGGGCAGATACACCCAGGACAGGGCGCCAATCTATCACTGAGCACACACTCACACACACAGACACACTCTATATGGGGCAATTTGGAGAACTTAATTGACCTTTGATCCAGTGTTTTTGGACTGTGGGAGAAGGGACTCGGAGAACCCGGAGGAAACCCACGCAGGACATGGGGAGAACATGGAAACTCCACCCAGATTGGGACTTGAACCAGGAATACCTAGCGCTGAGAGGAGAACATGCCAACCACTAAGCCTCTCTGGCCCCCATCCATCCATCCATCCACGATCTTCTACTTTATCCTCTACTGGGGGGGGGGGGTTCCCTCATGCCCATCCAGGGGAGAACGTTTTGGGCGCTGGGCAGATACACCCAGGACAGGGCGCCAATCTATCACTGGGCACACACTCACTCACACATACACACTCTATATGGGGCAATTTGGAGAACTCAATTGGACTTGATCCATGTTTTTGGACTGTGGGAGGAAACCGGAGAACCCGGAGGAAACCCACGCGGACACGGGGAGAACATGGAAACTCCACCCAGATTGGGACTCGAACCAGGAATCCCTAGTGCTGAGAGGAGAACGTGCCAACCACTAAACCACCGTGCCACAGTTAAATTTTATTTTATTTTCATTCATTCATTCATTATCTTCAGCTTTATCCTCTATTAGGGTCACGGTGGGGGGGGGTCCCCATGCCCATCCAGTGGAGAACGTTTCGGGCGCTGGGCAGATACACCCAGGACAGGTCGCCAATCCATCGCTGGGCACACACTCACTCACACAGACACACACTCTATATGGGGCAATTTGGAGAACTCAATTGACTTGATCCATGTTTTTGATCCCGATTCTGACTCTGATCGCACCGTGAGCCGTATCCGGGGTTGGTTTGCACTCTCACCCTGATTAAACATGCAGGAGCCGGTGGTGTTATGTAAATGGATGCCACTCCCGATTATTGGCTCGAGCGAGACGGGCGTGTCTGAGAGCGGAGAACGGGGCGAGCCGAGCGGAGAGAGCAGTCTGCTCTTAATTAAATAATCCACTTCCACGCCGGCGTTTCCCCGCAGCCATGAGACCGGTTGCCATGGGAACGGTGCAGAGACCCACTTTGCTTTGTACTGCGTCGCTGCAATTTTCCTCCCAAGAATTACCCACGATGCAAAGCCTCATTCAGACGTGTCATTCTTTTCCCTTCCTCCACCTCCGTCGCTAAAACCCTCGCCCCACACAGGGCTGGGATAATTGCCCGTTCTGCCTCAGCCAGCGGTGCAGGTCGCATTTAACGTGCATTAGCTGATCGTATTCGCCGCTGACCCGCCGCCCCCCCCACCCTCCTCCCCCGTCCTCCTCCACCACCTACTTCCCGCTCAGCCCCGGTGCGTGTTCTGCCGTTGCATAACACCGGGCTGCATGGAGTGACCTACTTCTGCCGCTCTGGGTTTGTCTGAGACGGATAGCTCTGCGGCAGACGGTGCGAGAGGATCAGACACAGCAGTGCTGCTGGAGTTTCATTTCTCCACCTCAGTCACACTGCTGGGATAGGACTAATGCACCCACCCAATAACCCCTGCTCCGTGGTGGTACTATTGGGGTTCTGACCATTAGAACAGAGTAAAGGGGACGTACACAGTATGTACTGTAGAATACAAACAGATGAACTACAGAATGGAATTGGAGAACCACAAAGTCCATCTTTACAAGAACATTGATGGTATTACTGTTGCTCTGTGGTGCTACTATTGGGGTTCTGACCATTAGAACAGAGTAACACAGTATGACCTGTAGACCACTCAGTTCTGCAGTGACACTGATGTGGTGTGGGGGGGGGGGGGGTTAGTGCAGCAGTGCTGCTGGAGTTTCATTTCTCCACCTCAGTGACACTGCTGGGATAGGACTAATGCACCCACCCAATAACCCCTGCTCTGTGGTGGTACTATTGGGGTTCTGACCATTAGAACAGAGTAAAGGGGACGTACACAGTATGTACTGTAGAACACAAACAGATGGACTACAGTCTGGAATTGTAGAACTACAAAGTCCATCTTTACAAGAACATTGATGGTATTACTGTTGCTCTGTGGTGCTACTATTGGGGTTCTGACCATTAGAGAACAGAGTAACACAGTATGTACTGTAGAACACAAACTCTAGTCCATCTTTACAGGACGTGGAAGTTTATTACAGGTACAACATCCATCCATCCATTATCTTCCGCTTTATCCTCTATTAGGGTCGTGGGGTGGGGGGGGGGGTTCCCCATGCCCATCCAGGGGAGAACGTCTCGGGCACTGGGCAGATAGACCCAGGACAGGACGCCAATCCATCGCTGGGCACTCACTCACTCACACAGACACACTCTATATGGGGCAATTTGGAGAATTCAATTGACCTTGATCCATGTTTTTGGACTGTGGGAGGAAAGCGGAGAACCCAGAGGAAACCCACGCGGACCCGGGGAGAACATGGCCACCCAGATTTGAGGAACCGGGAATGGCAACCCAAACACACACCCACACCACACCAGATTTGGACACACATCTTCAAAGACGACACACACACACCACACACACACACACTCAGCACACACACACACACACACACAAACACACACCGACCCACACACACACTCAAACACACACACCCCTCAAACACACACCGACACACACCGACACACACACACACACCCTCAAACACACACCGACACACACACCCTCAAACACACACACACACACACACCCACACACACACACTCAAACACACACACCCACACACACACACACACACACAACACACACACACACACACACACACACTCAAACACACACACACCACACTCAAACACACACACCACACCACACACACACCCACACACACACACACCCACACACACACACACACAACACACACTCCAGCTTGTGTGTATTCTCTTGTTAAACGTGACTTGTGTGCGTTCCCGTTCCCACATCTGAATCACATGCTGACTCTTTATGGGATTCAGACTTCCAAAGAACCAATCAGGTTCTCCGTCCGAGCTGCTGGTTCCACTTCAGTCCTCGGCGCTGCCGCGGCAGCCGATGTGCGTTTCTTTGCCGGTGTCACATTTTTATTGTTCCCTCATTCCCCGTTAAGACGTTTTATATTGACTGTTTAACAAGTCCACTTCACATCCGACGAAAAAACACAAACTGTTTTTACCGCTGGCTCACTTTCAATGGGGCAACGTGTTCAGCACGGCCGCCTCTCAGCGCCGGGGATCCCGGTTCGAATCCTCATCTGGGTGGAGTTTCCATGTTCTCCACGTGTCCGCGTGGGTTTCCTCCAGGGTCTCCGGTTTCCTCCCACAGTCCAAAAATCATGGATCAAGCCAATTGAGTTCTCCAAATTGCCCCATATAGAGTGTGTTTGTGTGAGTGAGTGAGTGTGTGTCCAGTGTGATTGGCGCCCTGTCCAGAGTGTATCTGCCCAGCGCCTGAAACGTTCTCCCCTGGATGGGCATGGGGAACCCCCCCCCCCCCCCAACAGAATTAAGCTGAAGATAATGGATGGATGAATAAATTGCCCCTTATTGTGTGTCTGTGTGAGTAAGTGAGTGCCTAGGGATGGATTGGCGCCCTGTCCTGGGTGTATCTGCTCAGCACTCGAAATGTTCTCCCCTGGTTGGGCATGGGGAACCCCCGCCCAGACGGCGTCCGTGTGGGTTTTCTTCAGGTTCTCCGGTTTGAACCATGAAAACCATGAACTCTGTTGTCCATCTACAGTATTAGACTCAGGACCGCAGGCAATCGGGGTTCCACTTTAGCTATAGTACTTGATGGGACTGGGAATCCATCAGAGAACCCTTAGGTTACATGACTGGTTCCTTAACCATAAGCCTAAGACTGCCCCAACCACACATTCTAGGTTACATTCTGGGTAGCTCAGGGAGATGAACCATGTTCAGAGGTTCTACAGATAGGTCCGATTTTTTTGTCCATCCATTATCCTCCACTTTATCCTATATTAGGGTTGGGGTCCCCATATATTAGGGGGGGGGTCCCCATGCCCATCCAGGGGAGAACGTTTCGGGCGCTGGGCAGATACACCCAGGACTGGGCGCCAATCTGGGTGCCACTGGACACACACTCACTCACACAGACACACTCTATATGGGGCAATTTGGAGAACTCAATTGACCTTGATCCATGTTTTTGGACTGTGGGAGGAAACCGGAGAACCCGGAGGTAACCCACGCGGACACGGGGAGAACATGGAAACTCCACCCAGATTGGGATTCGCCAGCGCTGAGAGGAGAACATGCCAAACCACTAAGCCACCGTGCCGCTGTTGTACGCCCCGTCAACCTTTATTCATAGGAGTAAATTCTGCAGTTCTCTTTGTTGCCACCGTGAGCGTTAATGTAACGAATAATGCATGAACTCCCCGGAAACCCAAACGGTGGACAGCGAGAACTTTCTGTCCCCCGGAGCCAAGAACCAGCGAATTAACGAATGTTCCGCCGTAATGAGAGCTTGAGATTCCGATCACGCCGATCCCAGAGCGCGGGGCGTGGCCTCCCGTCACGGATTATCTCACAGCACCATCTCGCCGTTCTGTTACGGTTTGTTTTGCAGCCCGGTCGCTTAGCAACACCGTAGTGGCCATTCAGGACCGGCGCTGTGCCACGACCAGGTTCTCCACCCCTCTGTTCTCGCTCCGCAGGCATCTCAATAGAGGCAGCTAATCAGCTCCTGCACTCCTACCGTAATCGTGCCACGCGGGGGGGGGGGGGGGGTACGGGAACGGGCACCTTCGCCACGGGCAACCGAGCTGCGCCGAAAAACATCACGTTCTGGCCGTTGTGTGAATCTGGAACCGGACCCACTGCAGTGCTGGAACTCTCGAATTATTCAGTCACACAGTAAACATGGACATCCATCCATTATCTTCCTCTTTATCCTCTACTAGGGGCGCGGGGTTCCCCATGCCCATCCAGTGGAGAACGTTTCGGGCGCTGGGCAGACACATCCAGGACAGGACGCCAATCTATCACTGGGCACACACTCACTCACACACACACTCTATATGGGGCAATTTGGAGAATTTCATTTACCTTGATCCATGTTTTTGGACCGTGGGAGGAAACCGGAGAACCCGGAGGAAACCCATGCGGACACGGGGAGAACATGGAAACTCCACCAGATTGGGATTCGAACCGGGACTCCCCAGCGCTGAGAGGAGAACATGCCAAACCACTAAGCCCCTGAAAATATTAATATTATTAGGAAATTATTACGATGTTACTGCATGTTATACACGGTTCCGCATCCGGGTTCTCAGATGTCTGTGTTTTATTTGGGGGGGGGGGGGGGGGGGGGGGGGGGGGGAGGGGGGGGGGGGGGGGGGGGGGGCATGGAGTGGGACGCGGAGACGCTGGGCTGTGTGGGCCGGGTGCAGTGTGTCTCGGTGACCTCCTGAATGGAGAACAGGTAACAAGCCGAGGTCCGCTGCCCATTGGTGTAAGTGCCGTAACTCCCGCTTCACAGGCACTGCTTTCAAACAGCGCCCTCCCGAGGTCATCACTGTCGATACAGCAGCTGGGAACCAGATTGGTATGAGCCCCCGTTGTCTTTTGTTTCCTTTATTCTTTTATTTCCTGTAGGGGGCGCACGGGCTTAGAGGAAAAACACTGTTGCACTTGCACAGTATGAAGTGCAGCGCCACCTGCAGTATGTTTCTCTTTGTAGGGGTCACGTGTACATTTGAGGAATCTGGTTGAAGTTTCCATGTCCCCCCCCCCCCCCCGTGCCCTGTGGGTTTTCTCAGGTGTCCTCCCGCAGTCCAAAAACATGGTTTCAAGGAGAATTGGCTGTACTAAATTGCCCCTATGTTCTTTGTCTGAGTGAGTGTGACCAGAAATAGATTGGTGCCCTGTCCTGGCTCCCAAAACGTTCTCTACAAAATGGGCATGGGGAACCCCACCCTCCCCAGGGGGACCCTGAGTGCCATATATGGGCGTCACTAAGAGAGACACGGACTACAAAGTGACATAATGACTTTAGTGGACTGTGGGTTCCCCATGCCCATCCAGGGGAGAGCGGGAGGGGGGGTTCCTCATGCCCATCCAGGGGAGAACGTTTCGGGCGCTGGGCAGATACACCCAGGTCAGGACGCCAATCTATCACTGGACACACACTCACTCACACAGACACACAGAAACACATCGTATATGGGGCAATTTGGAGAATTCAATTGACTTGATCCATGTTTTTAGACTGTGGGAGGAAACCGGAGAACCCAGAGGAACCCCACACGGACACGGGGAGAACATGGAAACTCCACCCAGATGGGGATTCGAACCGGGAATCCCTAACCCTGAGAGGAGAACGTGCCAACCACTAAGCCACCATGCCGCCCCAATATCCTCTCCATCTGTGATTATTTTCGTTCCCTCACTCTAACGGCCCGGAACACGGTCCACCCCCCCCACCCCTCATCCACCCCTCATCCACCCCTGCCCCCCCGCTCACTCGTTTCATCTATCTATGGTCTCACCCCGAGTGGTCTCAGAGGCAGGGCATTCTTCACGCGGGCGCTGGGAAAAGAAACGATGGGAGAAGAAATGAAATCAAACGGTGGTGATGTGAGGCCGAGGCCCTGGGGAGGGAGGTGGACCGCGGCGGTGTCACACAGGATTACCGGGGCTTCTGTGGCACATTTAACGTTAGAACCGCGCGAGCGTCCGCCGCACCGCCACGCCGCACCGCCACGCCGCGGGATTAGTCTCAGCTTTAAACCGGCTGTCACCGCCGCGCCTCCCAATTTAAATCCCACAGAAAGCCGGGCCTGTTACACCTTCTACCTGCCACCTTAGATTTTTCCCGCTTCTGCGCCCTGAATCGTATCCGCACCATGTCGGGGTGTGAGTGTGGGGGTGTGGGGGGGGGGGGTGACGCGGGGGTGGGGTGGGGTGAATGTTGAGGCGAGCACCAGAGCAGGGGTTATTACCATTCATTCATTCATCCATTATCTTCCGCTTTATCCTCTATTAGGGTCGCGGGGGGGTTCCTCATGCCCATCCAGGGGAGAACGTTTCGTGCGCTGGGCAGATAGACCCAGGACAGGATGCCAATCTATCGCTGGGCACACACTCACTCACACAGACACACTCTATATGGGGCAATTTGGAGAACTCAATTGACCTTGATCCATGTTTTTGGACTGTGGGAGAAAACCGGAGAACCCGGAGGAAACCCACGCGGACACGGGGAGAACATGGAAACTCCACCCAGATGGGGATTCGAACCGGGAATCCTTAGTGCTGAGAGGAGAACATGCCAATCACTAAGCCACCATGCCGCCCGGTTATTACCATGTTGTAGTTTATTATATGACATAGCATGAAAGTCAGGCTTAGTGTTTAGCATGTTCTCCTCTCAGCACTAGGGATTCCCGGTTCAAATCCCCATCTGGGTGGAGTTTCCATGTTCTCCCCGTGTCCGCGTGGGTTTCCTACGGGTTCTCTGGTTTCCTCCCACAGTCCAAAAACATGGATCAATTGAGTTCTCCAAATTGCCCCATATAGAGTGTGTGTCTGAGTGAGTGTGTGTCCAGCGATAGATTGGCACCCTGTCCTGGGTGTATCTGCCCAGCGCCCGAGATGTTCTCCCCTGGATGGGCATGGGGAACCCCCCCCCGTGACCCTAATAGAGGATAAAGATGAAGGTAATAGATGAATGAATGAACATGAAAGTCAATGTAATGATTTGATGCTGATGTGTGTGTGTGTGTGTGTGTGTGTGTGTGTGTGTGTGTGTGTGTGTGTGTGTGTGTGTGCGTGCGCACACCATCGTGTCATGTTATTGTCACATCTCCCATCTAGTTCATCCCAAGAGTTCCATCGATGTTTGGGGTCATGGTTCTCCCAAACTCATCCATTGGGACCTGTGGCCCAATGCTTAGCCACGCCCCCTTTTTTGCTTCACTTGTTCTCCATGAACTTTGTAGTTCTATAATTCCAGAGTGTTCCACCTGTTTGTGTTCTACAGTACATACTGTGTACATCCCCTTTACTCTGTTCTAATGGTCAGAACCCCAATAGTACCACCACAGAGCAGTGGTGGTTCCATCCATGTTCTCAGCTCCACTTCAAGTAAAGATGGACTTAGATGGACTAGGGTCTGGAATTTTAGAACTACAGTTTGTGTTCTACAGTACATACTGTGTTACTCAGTTCTCTAATGGTCAGAACCCCAATAGTACCACCACAGAGCAACAGCAATACCATCAATGTTCTTGTAAAGATGGACTTTGTAGTTCTCCAATTCCAGACTGTAGTCCATCTGTTTGTGTTCTACAGTACATACTGTGTACGTCCTCTTTACTCTGTTCTAATGGTCAGAACCCCAATAGTACCACCACAGAGCAGGGTTATTTGGTGGGTGCATTAGTCCTATCCCAGCAGTGTCACTGAGGTGGAGAAATGAAACTACAAAACCCCCCCCCCACCACATCAGTGTCACTGCAGAACTGACAATAAACAATCCACCACCCAAATGATACCTGTTCTGTGATGCTCCTGACCAACAGAGAACAGAGAACCAAGAGGGGACTAACAAACACCAGAACACAGATGGACTACAGTCTGGAATTGTAAAACTACAAAGTCCATCTATATGGTACATGGAGGGAATGGAGAATGGTGCAAGAAGGGGGCGTGGCCAAAATGTAAAAAGGGAGCGAGTGCAGCGTTTGGTTGGGAGGTTATTTCAGGACACGGCGAGCTTGTTAGAAAATGCCATTGGCTTGTTTGTGCAGAGCTGCAAATAGTTTCCAGCCTCTGAGCTTTAACCTATTTCGGTTCTCGCACCGTGGCACCGTCTCTTCACCCCGGCTGCCGTTTCCGTTTGCAGTGCTTTTAAAAAACACCCCCCCCCCCCCCCCCCCCCCCCCCCCCAACCCCCCCCCCCCCCCACCCCCCCCCCCCCCCCCCCCCCCCCCCCCCCAAAAAAGTAAAAAAAACGCCGCCCTCCCTAACCCCCTTTGTGTTTCAGTCTGCTGGTGTTCTCCCGTTTTTTTCCAGAGAGCAGATTAGTGCAAAACGAACCTGCTAACCTCCTTAAACTCAGGAAGTCCTATTAGGCGCGGAGTCTTTTTTTCAGACGCCACCTACGGGATTATCCCCGAACCGTGCAGTCGAACGGGGCGACTACCCGAAACCAATTTAGGAGATGCGGGCGCCTTGTTAGCCGGTCCACCTCCACCGCCAAGGACAAAGGAGGCGAAGCCGTCCGTGTGTGACTGATGACGGCGGCTGATAGGATTAACGGGATCTTTGGCTTAAGCTCTCGAGGACGTTCCCCGTTCCGACGAGGCCATGCGCGGATTAAATCCCACACATGCCGCCGAGCCATGCGTGCTGGCACACGGAGCCCGTCAACATTTAAAGGACGTTATCGCGGACGCGTCCCGGCATCCCGGTGGCTGTCTTTTTTTCGGGAGAACATGCGTGGAATCCTCACCGCGACCCGACACACAGCTCCGCTTTCATTCCCATGTTTTGGTTGCGTTTCAGAAATAGCTGCACCGTGTGGGTGTGGGAGGGGCATTGTGGTGGGGCAGGTATACACACTCGAGGTTCTGAAATGCTTTTAAATAGTGCCCTGTGTTCTCTTTTATACACACTGTAGGGACAAAAGTATGGAGACACGCCTCTCAGGCGGTGAATACACAGGATTCATTCAGCCTTATTGCCTCGGGGTAAAAAAAAAAAATAGGATCAAAGTAGCCCGTCCTGCGTTTAGGATGGGCATGCTTCCAAGCAAGGTCATTAAAGGGCGTGGTCAGTGGTTAGTGTGTTGGGCTGTCAGTCTAAAGGTTATGGGTTTAAATCGCAAGTGGGTGAACCCTTACACAAGGACTTTAACCCTTATTGCTCCAGGGGGCTGTTTCATGCTTGACCCTAATAGGCGTCTGATCAGTGTCTGATCTTGCGATGTTACGTACCGTGGCATGCTGGACTCCATCCATCCATTATCGTCAGCTTTATCCTCTACTGGGGTCGCGGGGGGGGGTTCCCCATGCCCATCCAGGGGAGAACGTCTCGGGCGCTGGGCAGATACACCCAGGACAGGGCGCCAATCTATCACTAGGCACACACTCACTCACAGACACACTCTATATGGGGCAATTTGGAGAACTCAATTGACCTTTATCCATGTATTTGATTGTGGGAGGGAACCGGAGAACCCGGAGGAAATCCCACACGGACACGGGGAGAAACTTTCAAAGCATAAAATACAGATTAATATAACCAGAGAGCCAGTTGCAGCTGTTATTTATAAATTGTGTTCTATTTTTTGGCCACTAGATGGCTTTTTTTAATTTAATTGTTAGAGAAACCGGTATCCTGTTACTCAGCGATCAGCGTTCAGTTTAAAAACAGACTACATTACGTCACGGAAGACCAGATTATTACCATCCATCCATCCATTATCTCCCGCTTTATCCTCTATTAGGGTCGCGGTGGGGTTCCCCATGCCCATCCAGGGGAGAACGTCTCGGGCGCTGGGCAGATAGACCCAGGACAGGGCGCCAATCTATCGCTTGGCACACACTCACTCACACAGACTCACTCTATATGGGGCAATTTGGAGAACTCAATTGACTTGTTCCATGTTTTTGGACTGTGGGAGGAAACCGGAGAACCCGGAGGAAACCCACGCGGACAGGGGGAGAACATGGAAACTCCACCCAGATGGGGATTCAAACCGGGAATTCCTAGCGCTGAGAGGCGAACGTGCTAACCACTAAGCCACCGTGCTGCCCTCAGATTATTACCAATTTTGTTTTTTAACTTAATATCAAACCTTTTTTTTTATTATAATGTCTTTGTAACCGTTTAAAAACATTAAGACACTTGTGGTTATGTATAATTATGTGATAATTCACAGGAAAGACATGTAACATGCCTAACGAGACCTCGTTCCCGTCATTTATTTACAATAACGCACCTCCCTTCGTACCTTGATGTAGGCGTCTCGATACTTTTGCTCATACGGGGTGTTGAGCTGAAATGCAGGTGTAGCTATGAACGCGTACAGTGACTTTAACGCGCAGTGAGCGCGTGATGCTCTGAACGCAGAGCCGTTTAACGCGCCAGTCTTATTAAACGCTCTCCATTTGTTTGGCGGCGTGAGTTCATTTAAAGGCGAGCAGACGGCGTTTCCACAGGATTTAAATGAATTGTTGTGATGCGCGTCTCTGATTAAAACAAAGCCGTCGTCAGAGGCAGAGTAATCGTTCTTAATGAGGATAAATCAGAGCGGAGAACTAACGAGTGCCGACCGCAGCCACATGGTGCAACCGGAACATCCATCTGAATTCAGTACCTGTGACATTGTTCCTAAACGAACCAGAATCAGAATCATCCATCTAGAGTCACGGGGGGGTTCCCATGCCCATCCAGGGGAGAACGTTTCGGGCGCCGGGCAGATACAACTAGGACAGGGGGCCAATCTATCACTGGACACACACTCATTCACACAGACACACTCTATATGGGGCAATTTGGAGAATTCAATTGACCTTGATCCATGTTTTTGGACTGTGGTAGGAAACCGAAGAACCGGAGGAAACCCACAGGGAGAGCATGCAAACATAAAATACAGATTAATATAAACAGAGTGTGGAGTTTCCATGTTCTCCCCGTGTCTGCGTGGGTTTCCTCCGGGTTCTCGGGTTTCCTCCCACAGTCCAAAAAAATGGATCAGGTCAATTGAATTCTCCAAATTGCCCCATATAAAGTGTGTCTGTGTGAGTGAGTGTGTGCCCAGCGATGGATTGGCGCCCTGTCCTGGGTGTTCTGCCCAGCGCCCAAGATGTTCTCCCCTGGATGGGCATGGGGAACCCCACCGCGACCCTAATAGAGGATAAAGCGGGAGATAATGAATGAATGAGTGGTCACACACTCACTCACATAAACACACTCTATATGGGGCAATTTGGAGAATTCAGTTGACCTTGATCCGTGTTTTTGGACTGTGGGAGGAAACCGGAGAACCTGGAAGAAACCCACAGGGAGAACATGCAAACTTTTAAATCGTAAAATACAGATTAGTATAAACAGAGAGCCTGTTGCAGCTGTTGTTTATACATTGTGTTCTGTATTTTGGCCACTAGATGGCTTTTTTTTTGTTAGAGAAACCAGTATCCTGTTACTCAGTGATCAGCGTTCAGTTTGAAACTGAAAAACATGACACGGGGAGAACATGGAAACTCCACCCAGATTGGGATTCAAACCGGGAATCCCTAGCGCTGAGAGGAGAACATGCCAACCACTAAGCCACCGTGCAATAAAATTGAAGTTTATTTATTGTATTTTTTAATTTATTTCAGAATCAGAAAATGTCTTCTTGTTAATAATTCGGTTCTTAAAGGCGCCTCATTCCGTCTGATGTTAAATTCGGAGGTGGAGCGTAAATGTCACATGAAGTCCAGTAAGAGCTGCGAAGATCAAAGGCTTTTATTGTATTTCCCTCTTTGTACATTAAATGATGGGACAGATGGTCATCTCCACGGCAACCTGCAGTGGAAACTTCATGGCTGTCCAAATTGCATGAGGTTAAGCTCTCTGCAGCGGGGTCCAGCAGTGCAGCTTGGCAACGCTGGGGCTTAAACCGCCGGCCTTCTGGTCGAGGGTCCAGCACCTGAAGTTCTTCATGGTGACCTATCTGTGGTACTTTAAGGCGTCATGTTTATTAAACATGAGAACTACGTGAGTGTGCAGTACCTGTCAAACAATTGGACATGTCCCCTTTTTGCCCCATTTTCTCCACCCGTAATATAGATGGACTTTGTATTTTTACATTTACAGACTTTAGCACAGGGGGCGCTGCGGTGGCGTTGTGGTGAGCATCTTGAGACCCGAGTTTGCATGTTCTCCCTGTGTCCATGTCGGTTTTCTCAAGTGTCTCTGGTTTCCTCCCACAGTCCAAAAAAATGGATTCAAGGTATAATTGTCTGCTATAAATGGACTCTGGGTCCAGTGATGGATTGGCGCCCCATCCTGGGTGTATCTGCCCAGCACCCGAAACGTTCCCGCTGGTTGGGCATGGGGAACACCCCCTCCCCCGTCACCCTCATAGAGCATTAGGGATTAAGATAAAGATATAACTGTAGTCCATCTGTGTTCTGGTGTTTGTTAGTCCCCTGTTGGTTCTCTGTTCTCTGTTGGTCAGGAGCATCACAGAACAGGTATCATTTGGGTGGTGGATTGTTTATTGTCAGTTCTGCAGTGACATTCATTTCTCCACCTCAGTGACACTGCTGGGATAGGATCCATTCATCCTCTATTAGGGTCGCGGGGGGGTTCCCCATACCCATCCAGTGGAAAATGTTTCAGGTGCTGGGCAGATACAGCCAGGACAGGACGCCAATCTATCTCTGGACACACACACACACACACACACACTCTATATGGGGCAATTTGGAGAATTCAATTGACCTTGATCCATGTTTTTGGACTGTGGGAGGAAACCGGAGAACCGTGAGGAAACCCACGTGGACACGGGGAGAACATGGAAACTCCACCCAGATTGGGAATCGAACCGGGAATCCCAGCGCTGAGAGGAGAACATGCTAAACCACTAAGCCACCATGCTGCCTCGGATAGGACTAATGCACCCACCCAATAACCCCTGCTCTGTGGTGGTACTATTGGGGTTCTGACCATTAGAACAGAGTAAAGGGGACGTACACAGTATGTACTGTAGAACACAAACAGATGGACTATAGTCTGCAATTGGAGAACTACAAAGTCCATCTTTACGGGACGTGGAACTGAGAACATGGACGCAGTGGAGAAAGTGGAGCAGATAGGGGGCGTGTCCACGCCGAACACAACTTCATTCAGTGGGATTTATTTCTGGAACGTCTCATGCTGCCCAACATCCCATCGTTCTGCAGCTGCTGGTCATTCAGACCAAGGGCCTCGCAGCAGGATGAGTCATGTGACTCTGGTTCCTTGAGGTTGACCTCAGAGTACGCTGTGGTCAGGCAGCAGAATGCGGGCTGTGCTGCCAAAACCTACAGAGATCTTAATAACATGTTCGTAGCGGAGTCGCCGGGGAGAAGGAAGTCATGTGACGCAGGCCATATTTACACGCTGCTATTAAACGCCGCTCGGAGATGTTTCCATTCGGAACGGAGCTCGGGTTCGAGGCGCACTGCGGACGACGCCTTTTATGTGAGGGGGAGGACGGCTGGCTTCGGAAAACAACTGGCAACCATGTGCGAGCGTCCACACTGCTGTGTGTTCGGGTTCTACTGAACTCTGGAGAACCGGTCATCGTGTGAGATACTTTATTCCGTTCCTGCTGAACACCCCCCCCCCCACAACCACACTGGTTACCATGTCCCCCTCTCAGCCCCCCCCCCCCCGGTAATTTGCCAGAATAAAGTGAGGTGGAGGTTTTGTCACCTGAGAACTGTAGTTCCCTAAGAACCACAACGTTCCTGTGACAAGTTCCCTCACTCTCATACTCTACACTCTTATACATGAAGAGAGAGAGAGAGAGAGAGAGTGTGTGTAAGAGAAAAAGAGAGTGTAACAGAGAGAAACAGAGAGAGAGAGAGAGAGAGAGAGGGCAAAAGAGAGAGAGTGTGTGTAAGAGAGAAAGAGAGAGAGCAAAAGAGAGTATGTAAAAGAAAGAGAGAGAGTGTAAAAAAGAGAAAGAGAGAGAGTGTAAAAGAAAGAGAGAGTGTAAAAGAAAGAGAGAGTGTAAAAGAGAGAGAGAGAGAGTGTAAAAAGAGAGAGAGAGAGAGAGAGATGTAAAAGAGGAGAGGAGAGTGTAAAAGAGAGAGAGAGAGAGTGTGTAAAAGAGAGAGAGAGAGAGAGTGTAAAAGAGAGAGAGTGTGTAAAAGAGAGAGAGAGTGTGTAAAAGAGAGAGAGACAGAGAGTGTAAGAGAGAGAGAGAGAGAATGTAAAAGAGAGAGAGAGAGTGTGTAAAAGAGAGAGTGTAAAAGAGAGAGAGAGTGTAAGAGAGAGAGAGAGTGTAAGAGAGAGAGAGAGAGAGTGTAAGAGAGAGAGAGTGTAAGAGAGAGAGAGAGTGTAAGAGAGAGAGAGAGAGTGTGTAAGAGAGAGAGAGAGTGTAAGAGAGAGAGAGAGAGTGTAAGAGAGAGAGAGAGAGTGTAAGAAAGAGAGAGAGAGTGTAAAAGAGAGAGAGAGTGTAAAAGAGAGAGAGAGTGTAAAAGAGAGAGAGAGAGAGTGTGTGTAAAAGAGAGAGAGAGAGAGTGTAAAAGAGAGAGAGAGAGTGTAAGAGAGAGAATGTAAAAGAGAGAGAGAGAGTGTAAAAGAGAGAGAGAGAGAGAGTGTGTAAAAGAGAGAGAGTGTAAAAGAGAGAGAGAGTGTGTAAAAGAGAGAGAGAGTGTAAGAGAGAGAATGTAAAAGAGAGAGAGAGAGAGTGTGTAAAAGAGAGAGAGAGTGTAAAAGAGAGAGAGAATGTAAAAGAGAGAGAGAGAGTGTAAAAGAGAGAGAGAGTGTGTAAAAGAGAGAGAGAGTGTGTAAAAGAGAGAGAGAGAGTGTGTAAAAGAGAGAGAGAGTGTAAGAGAGAGAATGTAAAAGAGAGAGAGAGAATGTAAAAGAGAGAGAGAGTGTAAGAGAGAGAGAGTGTAAGAGAGAGAGAGAGTGTAAGAGAGAGAGAGTGTAAGAGAGAGAGAGTGTAAGAGAGAGAGAGCGTGTAAGAGAGAGAATGTAAAAGAGAGAGAGAGAATGTAAAAGAGAGAGAGAGTGTAAGAGAGAGAGAGAATGTAAAAGAGAGAGAGAGTGTAAGAGAGAGAGAGAATGTAAAAGAGAGAGAGAGTGTAAGAGAGAGAGAGTGTAAGAGAGAGAGAGAGTGTAAGAGAGAGAATGTAAAAGAGAGAGAGAGAATGTAAAAGAGAGAGAGAGTGTAAGAGAGAGAGAGAATGTAAAAGAGAGAGAGAGTGTAAGAGAGAGAGAGAGAATGTAAAAGAGAGAGAGAGTGTAAGAGAGAGAGAGAGTGTAAGAGAGAGAGAGAGTGTAAGAGAGAGAGAATGTAAAAGAGAGAGAGAGTGTAAGAGAGAGAGAGAGTGTAAGAGAGAGAGAATGTAAAAGAGAGAGAGAGTGTAAGAGAGAGAGAGAGTGTAAGAGAGAGAGAGTGTAAGAGAGAGAGAGAGTGTAAGAGAGAGAGAGAGTGTAAGAGAGAGAGCGTGTAAGAGAGAGAGAAAAAGGAAAGACAAACAAAAAGCAGAAATCTACCCAGCGTTCCGCTCTGCTGTCTGCCAACAAGGATTAAATAACTCTCCTCCACCGGGACGCAGTGCCCCCCCCCACCACCACCACCACTGCCCCCCCCCCCCCGCCTTCCCACCGCTCTGCGTGTGCGCCGCAGAACCCGTCACTCCAAACTAAAGCGATGGGAACCACAATCTCACTCTCGCATACGGCGGCGCCTCCAGAACGCACCGCGCTCTTTATCTCAAACTTAACGTCGCTTCGCCGCGCAAATGCCAACGCCGGGCGCCCAAAATCCAGCAGCACCCCCGACGCCGACGCCCGGGCCCGGGGTATCTGCGATCGGCTGCGAGAGCTCGGGGTGGCACTTCTGTTTTCAGGCGCTCGCGGCGCCCCGTGGCGAGGTATTTATAGCTGACATTGCCAGCCGGCGCTGGGTGTAATGTAAGGACACGTTGAGCGGTGCGGCGGGGCAATTTAATGTCTGAGTAATTGGCACCGGCCCTGTTGGGAGAGCGGGTACGAGAGCGGGCGCGAGAGCGGGCGCGAGCGCTCGCTTTTTTGATTTCCACACGGTCCTAATGGAGAACATCGGCGCGTCCCGTTAATCAGGCCTCGTTGGCTTTGTGTTTTCATTTAGCCGAATCGAATAGAAAAGCTCTGTGACATCACGTTTTCACAGCGCGAGAATTACCGTACGCTGTTGACGGGTTTCTGACGGCGTGATGGAATTCTAATGAGGGCTAACTCGCGCGGAACGCCGACCGGAACGTGCTGACTCGGCGCTTTTTTAGCCGGGCTTTACCTTCAAGTTAAGTTCATTTATTTCTATAGCACTTTTTACAACAGTACATCGTCACAAAGCAGCTTTACAGAATGAAAAGCCTTTAAACCTCCAAAGAGCAAGCCGAAGCGACAGCGGCAAGAAAAAACTCCCTGTTATGTTGTTGTTTTAAGGAAGAAACCTTGTGAGGACCGAGGCTCGGTGGGGGACTCGTGCTCCTTGAGCGGCCAGACAGCAACAACAGTGTAGGACACTAATGTACAGATAGTGTCGAGATCGGGTGACTATATTTAACAACTGGAAAACTATATGTGAGTCCAGTAGGGGGCGTCCTGCAGGACCGCCAGTCCAGGTTCCATCCAGTATTAGTCAACAGAGCCATGGATCTCCAGGAAGCCGGTCACACCTCAAAAGAAACAGACAAGGAAGGCATTCATTCATTCATTATATTAGGCTCGCAGGGGGGTTCCCCATGCCCATCCAGGGGAGAACGTCTCGGGCGCTGGGCAGATACACCCAGGACAGGGTGCCAATCCATCACTGGACACACACTCACTCACACAGACACACTCTATATGGGGCAATTTGGAGAACTCGATTGACTTGATCCATGTTTTTGGACTGTGGGAGGAAACCGGAGAACCCGGAGGAAACCCACGCGGACACGGGGAGAACATGGAAACTCCACCCAGATGGGGATTCGAACTGGGAATCCCTAGTGCTGAGAGGAGAACATGCTAAACCACTAAGCCACCGTGCCGCCTGTACAGATATTTAACAAATGGAAAAACTAACAGCTGGAAAACTATATGTGAGTCCATTAGGGGGCGTCCTGCAGGACCGCCTTGTCAGGTTCTATACAGTATTCGTCAGCAGAACCATGGATGAAGATCTCCAGGAAGCCGGTCACACCTCAAAAGAAACAGACAAGGAAGGCAGTTAGAGCTAATAATAAAGCACGGCATTTAATTAATAAGTAATTAATATGACACAGTGCATCATGTGACTCCGGCATCACTGACTAGAGAAGCAGAACTAAAAGAGGCAGATACTGCAGACTACATAGTTGAGAGGGCTCCCCGGAACAGCATTACCCCTTCAACACAGCCAAGCCTGAGATCTGCAACTTTATCTAATTAATTAAACCCAAGATTAAATAAATGTGTTTTTAATTTAGGCGGCACGGTGGCTTAGTGGTTGGCATGTTCTCCTCTCAGTGCTAGGGATACCCGGTTCGAATCCCCATCTGGGTGGAGTTTCCATGTTCTCCCCACGTGTCTGCGTGGGTTTTCTCCGGGTTCTCCGGTTTCCTCCCACAGTCCAAAAACATGGATCAAGTCAATTGAGTTCTCCAAATTGCCCCATATAGAGTGTGTCTGTGTGAGTGAGTGTGTGTCCAGTGATAGATTGGCGCCCTGTCCTGGGTGGATCTGCCCAGCGCCCGAGACGTTCTCCCCTGGATGGGCATGGGGAACCCCACCGCGACCCTAATAGAGGATAAAGCGGGAGATAATGAATGAATATTATAAAACAGCGGCACGGTGGCTTAGTGGTTTGGCATGTTCTCCTCTCAGCGCTAGGGATTCCCGGTTCAAATCCCCATCTGGGTGGAGTTTCCATGTTCTCCCACGTGTCTGCGTGGGTTTCCTCCGGGTTCTCCGGTTTGCTCCCACAGTCCAAAAACATGGATCAAGTCAATTGAATTCTCCAAATTGCCCCATATAGAGTGTGTCTGTGTGAGTGAGTGATAGATTGGCGACCTGTCCTGGGTGTATCTGCCCAGCGCCCAAAACGTTCTCCCCTGGATGGGCATGGGGAACCCCCCCCCCCCCCCGACCCTAATAGAGGATAAAGCAGAA